>LPNX010080111.1:138257-188654 GCA_001517045.1 Pseudotsuga menziesii
AAATATAATCTTATTTTATGTTCATTACACTTTAGCATACATCAATTATGTACATTTACCAAGGTGTTCGTAGGAAACAAATGGATTTCTAAATTGAAAGTATTACTTTTAGTAGCGTCCATATTTGCATTTGTTCGTGATATTAAAATATTCCAATCATCCACTGTTGGTTTTCATTTCTGATGTTGGTTAGCAACCTCTTAAAATTGACTTGATTTGGATCTGTGCCTTGTTAACGAAATATCGTGTCCAATGTAACAACCTTTCTGAAATATTTCCATAAAACCTTGCCAACCGTATTTCCTACGTACAATGGTTTATCTCTGACAGGAGGCAACTTCCCAAGATCTCCAACAAGAATCAATGATCTTCCACCAAATGGAACTGACCTTTTTTCTGGAAATGCCTCCCGTAGACGTGAATCAATTTGTATGAACAACCTTGGCCCAATGAAACTCATTCCATCAATTTAAATGTGTGTAACATATCACATTTCTTCTTGGAATACAGAAAGTGACTGACCCTGTAAAGATTTGAAGTCTTTAATAGGGATTCCAAGGGCCGAGTGAATTGTTTTGGCTCGTATGTTGAAGGCAGCTACTCCTGTAGGTGCTAGCAATGGCAAAGGGATTTTTCCATTTATGGAACGCATTGAAAATTCATGTGCAATACAATGTATAAGGTAAGACTTTCCTGTCCCTGCAGTTCCTTGAATTATCATCTTCAGCAGGTCTGCATTCAGTCCTTCATGGAAATGTTCAATAATAGTTTCAAAACAAAGACATTGCTTATCAGAAAATGAGGATGGAGAAGCCGACCTAGAATGTGAGAGATCTGGTATGGATCCCCTTGACTGTGCATTTTTTATGAAATCTGTTGGGTCCTCTAAGTTTCTATTTAAACATGTAGTACTATTCCACGCATGGATCAAGTAAAAGTCTCTGCGACCAAGAGTATCAATATCTGAAACTTGAACAGTATTGGGAGGAACAAGACGTGAAAACATCTCCCACTCATCCATGTCATTGTCATAAATCACTTCATCTTGATGTGTATCTTCATCTTCTTCAATGGTATCTGGTGCCAAAGGTATCCTATTGACATGCCAAACTCGATATCTAAGGCTCCTCCAATTGTGAATAATAATTTATGTGTTGACGCCAATATCAACCAGAATGTTTTCGAAAGGTTTATAGAGAAGCAATTCACTGAGGCAAAATGAATCAAAGGAATCTGAATTGCTGTTAGGAACCTCACAGAACCATGGCCACACATGAACTATCGCAGGTGTATCTCTTGGCTTCCATGGTTCTTTCTGATGACGTTTGCTAAAAGACCAAGATCGTGCAGTTTCAATCAAAGATAGGTGCTCCAGAAATAGAGGTCTCTTCTGGTATTGTTCCACAAACCCATACCCTGTTGGGAATTTGTTGTTATCCAAGTCGAAAGAAACTCTTTTGAATATTTTTTTGGCAACATTAACTAAAACAAAGCTACAGATAGAAATAACGAGAGGAATCTTTAACAACATATGACACGTTTCCTATGCTCCTATATCTCTTTCCACAATTGCTTCAGCAAGAAATTTTTTGTATGCACATATAGAGGTAATTTCAAAGTTTACAACATGGGAAATTCTTATCAACATGTCTTGATAACTTTCTGATCTTCTCTCAGTTTTTGAAGCATACTTTGCAATGTATTTCAAAACTGCATGACGTGAAATAACTGGTTGGCAATCAACATTAGCATGCCATATTGAAATAAGAGGAATGTTATGAACATTTAACCTGTCATCGTTGCAAGTAGGTTCATATTTTTTCTATCCTTTTTCGTTGACAAATATTTTTGACCGTTCTTGAAGTTCCCATGGTGTATTGTATCGGCACATGTAGGAGGAACCTTTTTTTCATAAACAAGAATGAACACTGCATCTTGTGTATCATTGCACTCAATTCAATAGTTGCTCATAATAATCAAGGGGATTTGTATTGAATATCTCATTGTTATCCAATAAGTAAGAATCTTCCTGTAGAGGTCGATGAACAGATATACTCTTGTGGTGAGCATCACAAGGATTCCATGTTGTTGCATAATTGTCAAAGTATCGTCTTTCCACATCAGCTCTTGTTGTGTCTTTCCAATCAAGTTGTTCCATGTCTAGTGCACCTTCCAACCATAGGAATCCATGGATATGTGTTGATCCCCTATGTTTCCATTCATACCTATGAAACTCATCATGTATTAATAATAATAGGATGAAACAAAATCTGTACTTGAAAATTGTTAAATGATGAGTTTGATACCTACGAAACTCATCATGTATTAATAATATTAGGTTAAAGAATAGAATAGGAAATTATGTACTTGTACTAATAGTATTTAGCATGAAGGTATTTCACAATGATTTCTTCACGGAAAATACCGAAACGTTCATGCACATACTTTGCAACAATGTGTGGATAGTTTATAACATTGTCAGTTCTCCATCTATTTCTATTTTGTGCAGATACAGGTGCAGAATTGGGCATAACTTTATGTAGGTCTGGCCACTTGGTATCGGCTGCACTCAGAGTGAAAAACAAAGTTGGGAAACCAATCTGTGATATCATTTCAGTAAGATCACTGCGACATATATTCCAGTATGCCTTTGTTCCTCGAATACGTGAACCAAAATTCATCAATCGTTCAGCTAGTCTGGTTTTTGGGAATTCAGTGAGCTCCTTACGTAAATATTCAATTGTTGTAGGTATGCCATATTCAATGTTTTTCTTCACGAATATAGCAGTTTTTCCTTGGCTTCAGTGTCTCATTATCATGTTTAATACAAAATACCAAAACCTTGTATTTTTTCCAAACCTTTGATCACAATATTTAAGTAGGTGCAAACCATATTCATGTAAGCAGACAGTCTTCAAACATGGTTGCAACCAATCAGCAATGCCTGTAGGAAATAATGTCAGAAATGCCATGTCAAGCAAACCTTCTGTGTTGTATTCATTTATTGGAGACAAACCAATCTCTGGCCACTCCATGTCTAAATCTAACAAATTAGATTCTTTATTAACAAAGTTTCGTATCTCTTTTATTTCTCTTTGTGCATTTTGCATTCTAGCTGTAAAAGATGAAGGATGACTTTCGAGTTGATGAATTCCAAATATACCTATTTCCGCATCAATCTCGTCTAAGTCAGATATGTCGGAGTTGATATAACACAATTTAGAGGAGAGTACATCTGTTGGTTGGTCCGGGAGACATACAACTGATTCTGGATCAATCTCGGTAATATTTGACCATGTGTATTTTGTAATGCAATGCATCCATGACTCACGACCTACTAACAATGCAATCATAGTGCATAGAGGGAGGCCCTTTTCTTCTGAAAATTAATATGTCTATCTCTTCTATTCGATGAGGAATAGTCTTAACAATTGAAATGATATCTTGTGGGAGGCTAATTGTATGGCCACTGTATTTATATTGGCCTCCACGTGCATGTGTGACCTGTAGTATTGGATTCACTCGTGCTATTAACATTTCTTCAACCTGTGTCAAAATTGATAAAAAAAGAGGTTGTTTGCCAGGATTCATGTTGTTTTCTTGAGAGAAACGATGGATATCATGCTCTTTCCTACATCTAACACAAATAGTTTTTTCATCTCGTCTGTAAACGTTCATTCCAAGGTATGATTCATGACAAACACTACACATTTGCACAATCGAAAATTTATCAATTTCAGCACGAAATACTTGATGGGAAGAGGAAATTTGTTGGAAAAACTAAACCATATTTCTTGATGTATGTATATTTAAACCATGATCTAGAGCCTAGAGGTTTTCATTCAACGCAAAGTGAGATGACACATTCCAACATGAACTCTCTCCTATATTGTTGCAGCATTGAATATTCCTGACTTGTCTTTGTCGAGTATGAGTACCTAAAACATGACACATATGGATCCCATCATGAAAATTATATTGAAGTTTGGTTCCCATCATATCATTCAGGTGATTTGAGGTTTGATTGTTCTGTCCTCGACGAGCCTCGGTGCTATTATCCTGAAAAGTGAAATTGTCGCTGTTAAATATTATGTCAAATCGTATCGTAACATTAGAAAATGCAACTTCCTTATGAATAGGCTGAATAAAACCTTTGATGTATCAATAAAATAGTCCTTTGTGCATCTCCACTTGGGATACTGATCACGGTTCTGTTTCAATTTACTCCTTGATCATTCATTGGTGTAGAACTATTTTCCTGATCGAATTCCATGTTCTTCAACTGGCTACATAAAACATAGCTTTCACCGACATTTTGTAGAGAGTCATCGTCACCAAAAGGCGGGATGGCATTGAATGATTTCTTGTTGCTTCGACAATTATGTCCAACACTAACTCGTTGTTTCCCATGGATGTTACCATCCTGAAATTTCAATACGGTTTCTCGCTTAGTTATTGAACATGAAATTGGAATAATATTGCATATAACAGTCCTTTTAATGGAGTTAAGGCCAAATGCATGGTTGTTGTCTTTGATAGGTGAAACAATACCTTGGTTATTCCAACAGAAACATATCTTGTTGAGTTGGAAATTTGTAAACCGGTTTTGAGTGGCTTTTCAATCCTTTGTTCTTCCTTCATTAACAATGCTTTGTTTGCGTGGCTGTATGAGTCATTCCTAGTAGACTTGGAATTTGTGTCCTTTGTTGTGCAAAGAGAAATTATTCTTATCCCACTTCTTCTTTCATCTATGTTTTTGTTATCATTTTGTATTGTTTCATTTTTATTTATACACATAGATTTTGCATGGTTGTACGAGTCATTCCTCGTAGACTTGGAATCCGTGTCCTTCGTTGTGCCAAGATAAATTGTTCTTATTCCCCTGCTTCTTTCAGCTATTTTTTTGTTATCATTTTGTACTGTTTCATTATTATTTGTATGCATAGCTTCCTTGCGCTGATCAAACGATTGATTCGGACAATTGTTTCAAATAGTTATCTAAACATTGAACAAGTATGTAAGTATATCTATATTGTACACATAAATAATAATTCAACAATATATAGCGCCATGTAATCCTTAAACCTCAGTTCCATTATTATATACCTTTTTCCCATAAGTATGAATTATGAATGGTTCAATAAATTCATTCAACCTTTCATTACAATCACCATTGTATGTAGGCGATGAAGATCAAAATTGAATTCAATGGTTTGATCTCCTCATTATATCAGATATGCTCTGAAATTTAGTGGGCTCGCCTTGAGAATCAACCACATTTCCAAAGGATACACCATGATGTTCTCTTCTTCGTTTGTTGATTTCCTTATTATAATCTTTGTAGAGTGAACGACATTTCTTATTAATATCTTTTTTTTGTTATAGTATTTTCTCCAATACTCTTTTTTTGGGTGAGACGATGTTTCCATCAAGTTCTTTTCACTGCTGCAATTATTGTTTTGGGTTGATGACATATCTACATGAACCAAAAAATAAAAACAGCTATTGTCAAACCATATTAATGAACAGAGATAGGTTATAGGTATAGCTGAAAGAAACTAAAGCATAAAACTTTCAAACTTTGTTCAAATATTATCTTATAATATTTGTACTGTCGCAACTCAATAAGATATAAACTAATATTTTACTCACTTTTTTTATCCAAGACATTCAATTAATTGGCATGTATCGTATATTTCTATTTCAAAGATAATGTAGATTGCCAAAACTGTGGTAAACTTTCTTGAGAAAAAATATTTTGAATAAGTATGATAATGAAGCATCCAAACATGTCGACTTGCATAACATACACGCGAGTAACATTCCATACATGTTATAAACATGTATGGAATTATTATATTATCCCTTTGAAAACACATCATCAATTGATTCCATGTTTGGGCAACTTAGAATGATGGATATGTTGTCTACAGGCTCAACAACACTTAGTTGTGTTGGATGTTCAAGTCTGGATAATGGAGAATACAACATTCTATCTTCGCTTACAACATTATAATGTGCATCGATGAAGTCATAGAAGGCGAAAGTAAGACAGTTGTATTTTCACATGAACATGTAATTATCAAGTGCTGCAACATGAAAATATCCACTGCATTTTCCATTGATGCCCGACGTCAATTTAGACATGAAAGTCCATCGCAACCCACCTTCTAAACATCCATTTCCTATCAAAGAATTTGTTGAATCACTTTTATTTTTTGTTTGTTCTATACACCACACTGTAGTTATCCCATCATTGATAAAACAAAGAAGTTCATTGCGATAACATGCTAGGCTAATCGATAATGTTGAATTCAAGTGTGGAATAAACTGGAACCCCCAATTGTTATTCTCAAGATCTATCCAACATAACTTGTATATACATATATGATTAGCTCTAGAAACCACATGACTATCCACCCATAACATTGTTTGATTATAGAATATGGGATTTTTGGGCCACTGAACATTGCCATCTAGAGGACATGTTTGTCTCCGCTGCATGTCAATACTGTTGGAAATAAAATATTTTGTTTCAAATCCTGCATAAACATGTTTCAAAGCTTCCCAATGGTATTTTTTTTGTTGAACATATCTCAATAACCTAAAGAAACACCAATCACCAAGACCAAGATACCCTACAAATGTACAAGTCTTTGTGAATGGATTGGTGATGTAGTAGTTTATTTTTCGATATAAGATACTGGATGACAAAACTACAACAATTGAACCACACATCAATTCAATTTTGTAATGAATGTTCAAGAGAGGCATAGAGACAGATGAACAATTTCTCAATTGGCTAATGCAATGACCAACGAACCGCCGTCTACAAGAAGGGACGAAACCAACCAAAACTCCATATTCTTTCGTTTGATTGTGTTTCCATTGTGAGATGAATTTTGTTTTCAGACAGCATACGACTCTAGACTTTGCAAACCATTTTCAAACGAACAATCATCGATAAAGGCAACCAAAGAAAAATCAATTCAAGTATGTCGATTGGCAATGATTTCCAAATCCCAGGGAGCATATCCATTTCTATAATACAAAATAAGAGAATATGTTAGCAGGTGGATTAATGTAAATATTCCTTTTTTATATAATACAGATAAAAAACATGTTTTTTTCTTTGTATAAGTATAATTTAAAACCGTTAGAGAAAGCGAAACATTTTTTTGCATGTTACTTGTATGATTGAACTACAATACAAAATTACGAGCTGTAAATATGATCGTAATAAAATACATACACTACAATAAAGCATAACATCCAGAATGAAGAGTTTTTGGCACTATATAATTTACATATAGATAATTATTACATCCACGTAGATGATATAAAAAAGATCATTAAAATTCACAAAAAATGCAAAAAAAACATCTTTTGCATATTTTTTACATGCCATAACAGTATAATGACTCATCCCAATTTGTAGGAAGAGGGAGTAAATCATCGAATACGCGCATGCTTGGAGTGAGAGGGAAAAAATTTCTAGACATTATAATATTGGTACACTGGCTATCTATTGGCATAGGCAATCGATGACTTCGAAGCAATGATCCTTCATTAGGTCCTACATGAGTCACCTTGCAAGTATTGAGGTCATAATAAATGAATGGGATTTGACCATACATACACATCAAAATAAAACTCCTCACAGCTCAAAATGGAAGGTACCTCCGACAATGTGTATTTATATGGAATGTCATATATTCTAAAAGGGTCCATCTCAAATCCCTTCCAAATATCCAAAATCCATGCACCTCTTGAACTGTTGATGCATCAAGCCTCAAAAAAGTCATTTTAGTTATGGACCATATATTTGTCCTACCATCATTTACAAGAAATATCAATTGGTTTTGATGTATGGTCAAACACATGGATCTTTTGATGCGTCCTGTATGAATTGCATGAGTATCCCATTTGTTCAATCCAATGTCAAGTGACCACATTGTATAGGAATATAGAGTGTCTTCCTCTGAAATGATTCTCAAATGCATCCAATATATTTTTCCATTAGAAAAAAATGCATCTTTGGGGGGGGGTTGGGATGAAACCAAGCACATCAATTTCTCTACAATCTCTATTGACATTGTTGGACACAAAAAAATTTGAACCATGCTCATTTTCTTCATGATGAACAACTATCCATTAGTGTTTGTGATCACCAATGTTGCTTATGAGTCTGAAAAAACCATGCAATCCTATTTCAATCATGCCTATATATAAAAAGCGTCTTTCGGATGGGTTCATAATAAAATATCTCTTATGACATGGTAATGAACAAAACGTCGACAACAAAACAATTGAACTAGCTGTGCATTCAATTGAATAATTGTTTTCTGGACTGGTAATATGCAAAAAAGATGTATGTCCTACATAATTGATAAATTTATATAGTATTTTGATCTGGTATGGTCTCCATACTTCGACAAAAAACCCAACTTTAGTTATGTGATTGTTCAACCAAGAAGTTGTAAATTTTGGTTGCCACAGTAGTTCATGGAAATGTTTCGAAATCAATCCTAACTGGATCAATGTCGAAAAAGGAACCCACAACAAAATCAGTTCCAATATCTCCACTGGAAATAAACTCCAGATGGCAGGATCCATTTGTAGCTATATCAAAAAACCATGAAAAACAAATGATTATGAACAAAACAAAAAAAATGAAACAATATTTATTTAATACTTTTTATATATTCAAGTTAACTTCATTTATTCACAATAAGCAACATCTATGTCAAAGGAAAAATTGATGTACCACTTGCATTTTTGAGGTCATTGACATGTGATTTATGAGTCTAACATCCAAAACTGGATGTTAGAGTGATAAACGACATGTGAATGATATGTATACTACGTCTCTAACATCTAACAATGGAATGCTAAATGAGAGCCCTCAACTATTCATTCATAAATGTGATTTTTGCATCCAAATGTGTTGTTGGTTGGGCCACATATAAAACCTAATGTATCATCTTCATTTTTCTCATGATTATAATTATTGAGTTCATTAACATGTCATTTATCAATCTAACATCCAAAATTTGGATGTGAAAGAGGAGCCTCACCAATTGGCTAAGCACATGTCTCTTGACTTCTAACATCATGACACATGTCTCTCGAATGGTATTCATAAATTTAGAATTTATGAATACGATGGGACTTTGGATTTAAATCTTTAGATAAAAATGACAAATGATTCTGATTCATAAAGTGGAATTTTGACGATATAAAATTGTGAAGCGTAAACCATAAATAGATAAGGATGTAGTGACAATATTACATAGCAAAATTATGAAGCGTGAATCCAAAAATGACATAGTTTAGCATTTTAACATTTCCGTAATACATATCCATAAAGAAATATTTCTACATAGTATTGTGAAAAAAAAGAACAGCTATATATATATATATATATATATATATATATATATATATATATAATTTTGTTGTCTTGCNAAGCTCTCTCTAACTCTTGTCTTGTTCTGGCTGTATTTAGTGCTAAATTGAATAGTTGCGAATGGATATCTGAGTCTCAAAACCATTGGGCAGGTTTGGTTGGATTTGTTGCGGTAGTGTCATGTTTCTTTCAAAAGATAAAATATGATGTGCATGAACAACAATGTTTATTAGTTGAGGCAACACTATGTAGTTTAACTCTTTAGTATATTATTAATTCAAAGTTTAATACATACACACTAGTCATATACTGAGAAAGCAAGACAATAAAGAGGAAAAGACTAAACAACAAAGATATATTTCATATATATTTTATTTAAATCTATATGTTAAAACTATAATCATTCATCTAAAAACAATAACAATTTCCATAAAGAGGAATTATTTTTTTTTTTTTTTCAGAGGAAAAAATACCAGTCTTTGTTATTCTATAAGAATCAAAAGACATCTTTTACATATTCATCTATGCGGCATTAAATTCAATGTTCACAAAATAGGAATGCACATAGGAGAAATCAGAGATACAAAACCGGACTAATCAAAAACAAATCAGGGACCACAGACATACAAGAACCTCATAGGAAAAAAATTATGATCGTCGCAGACTTATCTCATCATTCCTAAATAAATTCAGGTCAGAATACTTAAGAAAATCGAGGGTGATCATCAGAAGCATACTATCCTGAGCAAAAAGAAGTTGGCATGGAGGTCTCCAATCAATCAAAAGAAAGTCAGTCATTGCAGAAGTCATAAAAGCTGAAAAAATAAAGTTCAGCTAGACTAAAATAGAACCATATGGCCTTTATTGATGATTAAGCCATCCAGGAATTCAGTAAATTTGCCAAGACCCATATCCAAACTAATAGCCTCTTTTGAGAGACCATCTGCCAACGAGTTATGCTCACGATAGATGTGTTTGAAGATCACCTATGGGGCAGCAAGAAGCATTTTTTTTAAATCACCTCTCCAGTGCATCAGATATGGAACATCAAGTGCTGATAATCTGTTGAGCCAGTTTATAATAACCTGAGAATATCCATAGATCAAATTGATGGGTAATCCCATCAGCAAACTCACTCGAATCAAAGCCCAAAGAGCCAGCAATTCCACTCTTGTATTGGTGCTACAACCACAACCCATAGCAAAACTGAAGTAATGAGAGTCATTTAGGAAGATCAAGAAACCTACTCCTCCTATATTTCCGGCTGAATCTCCATCAAAAAAACCACAAGGAAAGACCAAAACAGGCTTAGTTCCAATATCTCGAACCTTTTGAGCTTTTAATGGAGCAGGGTAGGTAATAAGGAAAAGATCAATCATAGAAAGGAGGGCATTGGAGACAGGCTTCTTTTCCTCAAAAGGACACTTGTTTCGAAGGAGCCAGATACCCCAGAAAAGAAAAAGAGGCAGAAATATGAAAGAGGCTGAACGCAATGGAGAATTAAACCACTGAGCCACGAGGGAAGAGACCAAACAATCTTTTGGCAGGGGAAAACCAAACTTGGCCGCGTAATGAGAGAAAATACTGACACTAAAAGGGCAGGACAGAAAGAGATGGTGAATATCCTCATAACACTTTTTACACAGAATACATCTGCTCAGCCCTTGGAAACCTTTATGTTGCAGATGGTCCCAGGTTAAAATATGATCCCGTGATAAGAGCCAAATAAAGTATATAATTTTCAAAGGAATGTGAAGAGTCCAAATAAAATTCAGAGCAAGGTCTTGTTGCTCATAATCTTTTGAAAAGAGAATGCTGTCATATCCAATTGAAGCTGTTAAAGGCCCCACATATTTATTAAAAGACCAAAGCAGAGAATCCTGCCGATTGGAAAGACGTATTCTGCCATACTCCAGACCTCTGATATAATTTTCCCATAACAATTTCCATTCCCCTGTTAATTCTAGCTCCTCTGCCTTAAACCAATAGCCAATATCCAAGGAGGAATAATGCCATGCATCGGCCAGCGAGCAAATACCATAATCCTCTAAATATTCTCTCAACAATTTTGGAAGAATGAAGGAAAATCCCAAGCCCACAATCGGGTCATCTCCAATACGTATTGAAATACCATTACCTGCCATCCATATGAGTCCTTTTCCTATCCACGGGAGGGCTTCAATAAAACTTTTCCAAATAATCGAGGCATGCCACTTTTTGAAATTTTTTCCCCTAAGCCAAGAAGAAAAAGACCTGTTTTTAAGATATTTAACTGAGATAAGGCGATGCCAGATTCCATCACTGTTTATAGCCAACCAAAAACATTTCATTCTAAGTGAAAGACTAAAGATGGGCAAATGTTTAATCCCCCAACCACAAAGGGAAGTCGAACAAGCCAGAAGCTGTGAATCAGCTAGATGAAACTTTTTAATATTTGAAGTGGTGCCCCAAAGAAAAGAGAAGATAAGTTTTCTGAGTTTATCCAAGATGGAAGCAGGGATGGGGACCAGTGACAGCCAGAAAACAGGGATGCATGTAAGAACCGATCTGATGAGGACCAGACGACCCCCTAAAGACAGAAACCTGTTCATCCAATGAGATATCCTTTTCTCAAATTTTTTAACTAGCCAAAACCAATCTTTTGTCAGATAACCCAAAGGTTTGAGGAAATATCCAAGATAAACAAAACCTTTATTAAGATAATCGGAATTATAAGGAAAGATGCTAGAAATTCTTCTAAGAATATCCTCATCTAGATCATTATGAAGGAAGCAGGATTTGTTTGTATTAATGCACATTCCTGAAGCTTCACAGAAAATATCCAGAATTTCCTTGTATGCCAACCATTCCTCAAATGAACCCATACCAAAAAGAAGCACATCATCTACAAAAAGTGTGAGAAAGAGCTGGGGCGAAATCTTGATGCCTTTTAACTTACCACTCCTTTTGACTTCTGCGATCAAGAGGCTGAGACCTTCAATAACCAGAATGAATAACATGGGAGACAATGGACAACCTTGTCTGATACCTTGAGAGGCAGGAAATAAAGAAGAGGGTGTTCCATTGACTAGGATGGCAAAGTTAGCTGATGAGATGCATCCCAAAATCCAATTTACCCCAACAAGGGGAACAACGATCTGGATGAGAATAAGGCGAACAAAGGTCCAATTTATTCTATCAAAAGCTTTTGATAAGTCCAATTTGAGGATAAGAGCATATCTCTTATGAATTTTCACAGAATGTAGGACTTCCTGAGCAATTGCTATGGGCTCAATGATTTGACGATTATTTAGAAAGCC
The DNA here is from genome assembly GCA_001517045.1 of Pseudotsuga menziesii. Classification (NCBI taxonomy): domain Eukaryota; kingdom Viridiplantae; phylum Streptophyta; class Pinopsida; order Pinales; family Pinaceae; genus Pseudotsuga; species Pseudotsuga menziesii. Next base: position 150,966 of record LPNX010080111.1, read on the forward strand.
AAATTGCTAATAGGAAATAGAAGAGTCTAGTAAGGTTTTTAGCCTCAAGGTAGCAATCTTTGAGATAAGCTTGTAGCAGAGGTTACAAAGAGAAATTGGATGGAAATCCATAAAGAAAACTGGCAGATCCAATTTAGGTATCAGAGCTAGAAACGTGGAATTGATAGCAGTGGAAACACGTCCTTGAATTCTAGAGGATTCTACAAGATTAACAAGAAGGGGACCCAGTAGATCGAGAAAAGTCAGATAGAACTCCACGGGCCATCCATCCGGCCCAGGAGCCTTATCTTTTTTAAAAGTTTTTAGTGCCTTTTCAACTTCTAAAATAGTAACCGACTTGGTGAAAATCTCAGCATCTGACTCACTGATAAAAGAGGGGAAGAGGTGAAGTATTTTAAGCTGAGCAGTCAGATTGGTCCAATTGTCATCTTCAAAGATCTTTCTGAAGTAACTTGTCCCAAGAGATTTTAAACTAATATCATCAGAAACCCAAGAGCCCTTCTCATCCTGTAGGCTCCAAATTGCATTATGATTTTTTTGAGCTAAGGCAACAGCATGAAAATACCTGGTGTTTGCATCACCTTTAGAAGCCCATGAAACCCTACTTTGGAGTTTAGCTGAATATATTTCATGATCCAAAAGTTTCTGAAGATCATCCTTGAGTGAGAGCAGCTTATCATGTTGTTCTTTCTTTAATATGGCTGAAGGAGCAGAAGAAAGGAGAGCATTTATCTCATTCTCCAAAAGAGCAGACTTATCCTTCATTTTCCGAGTTTCTTCTTTTGTCCATGACTTGACCTTCTCTTTTAAGATACGAAGTTTATAGGCAAGTACAAACATAGGGTCCATCCAGTGATCAGTATGAATAAGAGACCATTCATGGCGAATCATAGTGATAAAATCCTTGTTATCTAACCAGGATTGATTGAATTTGAACGGATAGGCACAGCTTCTCAGATGGTCAACCCACTCAAATAAGATCGGGAAGTGATCAGAAATCCCACACCTATGAGTCCAGGCATGATACTTAGGAAGAGAGCTAACAAGATGTTCTGATAACAAAAATCGATCCAGTCTTTTCGATATACCTTCTTCCCCCATCCTACCATTCCTCCAGGTAGGGCCTGCACAGGAGGGAGCAACATCAACCAAGTGGTGTTTTGAGAAAAGCTTGGAGAAGAAAGAACCCAAAGGATCCAAATGCGCTTTAGTCCCCCAAATTTCGGAAGCATTTAGGGTGAGGTTTAAATCTCTAGCCAGGACAAGATTTGGTAGAGATAGTAAACCACCAAATGCCACAGAATTCCAAAAGTGATCCCTATTTAAGTAGGGACCATAACAATTTAGGAGCGAGAGCTCTAGAGAGGTACCATAATGCCACAGAATTATTTGTTACTAACACATGCATTGAGCTCTTATTCATATAAATTTAATAAATATCAAGTTTGAAACTATATGTTAAAACTATAGTCATTCATCTAAAAGAAATAACAATTTCCATAAAGAGGAATTATTTGTTAGTAACACATGCATTGATGTCTTAGTGTAATATAAATCTAGATGTCTTAGTCACATAGGGAAGGGCACAAACGAAACAATAAAAAAAATATTGGAGTTGTAGTAAGAACAATAACAATTCTAAAAGAAAATTTAAATAGAATTATAATGCGGAAGAAAATAATGATATACTAATTAAATATTAAAATACTAAATCTATTTTTAATAATAATATATATATATATATATATATTACAATAAATTTATATATCAAATCAATTGTTATGTTTATGAATTTTGATATTAAAAGTTATATTATGTTGAAAGTATGAAAAAAATAATAAAAAATTATATTAGTAATATAATTGCTTATATTAATTTAGTTTTTTGGATTACAAGAATTATATAATAAAAATAAATTATATATTCATTTATATAATGTTATATAAATTAATATATAATTTTATATTTAAAAAAACAAAAAATTAAGAAAAAATATTTTCTAATACAATACTAAATATAAATTTATTGTAATGTAGAAGAACCATAAAATTGATAGAATTTTTTTTATATATTAAAATACTAAATATTTGGTATATAGTGATATAATACAATTTTTTGTTTATTTAAGATACAATGTATGAAACAAGGCAAAAATATTCAAAATGCATTTTATGATATTATAAGGTTTTATTTCTTAATAAGGTATAATATATATATATATATATATAGTTTTATTGTTTTATAGTGTTAAAAAAAGCTAATATACAATAGATATATTTCAATTACTAAAGGTTATATACATTAATAGGTAACAACCCCTTCAATTACCCAACTTTTGCTAACCTATAATTTTTTTATGCTCTTCCAAGTGATACTAAAACTAACAATACATTAAAGAAATGTTTATAGATTCTTTAGTCAAATAGAACAATCAAGTGGGAGATTTATGTCACTAATGATCAAATTATTGAAGGAAGAAAGGTTTGCAAGACATTTATTTTTATTTGATGTAAAAGTTATAAGACTATATAAGACTATATGTGTGTGTGTGTGTGTGTGTGTGTGTGGTGTTATGCTTTTATTGTTTTAGACTATTGTTTTGTTACATTAATGTGTAACAACCCCTCAATTTACCTAAATTTTGCAAACCGTTTTTGTTTTGACTGCTCCAAGTGACACTAAAACTAACAATACTTTAAAGATATGTGAATTATAACATAATTACTAGATTTCTAAAGGTCACACATTCATTTTTTTTCAATGTAAAGGTCATTATATTTGTGTTTTATTTCTTAATAAAACATGAAGATCATACCACATTCTTATGGGTTTATTGTTGTATGAAAATCTATTGCCTTCACTTAACTTTTAAAGCTTAAGTTTTAAGGTGGTATGACTACAGGTTAAATTTTAACAAAACTGGTGCCAAAGTTGCTACAATATTTGAGATCAAGGTCTAATATGATGCTTGGCCTTTTCAATAACAACCATACCCATACACCACTAAGGCCCATGGGAACCATTAAAAAATGCACTACGGCATGTCCTTACTTAAGTTTTTCCATTATAGCATATCTAATGTATAGTACTATAACTCTTCATTTAAAACAAATGGAGGTCTTCACATGTACATATGCCAAATTGAAATTCCTAATATTTATTTCAAAAATACATATCTTAATGCATCTAACATTCACTACAATAACATAGATTTATCAAAAAAAAATCTTCAATATAATACATTTAGGATCTAACGTTAATTTGAAATTGCACATTACTAGTTCTCATGTTGGTCAAGCTATGTAGATCCCAAACTATAAATATGTGAAAGCCATATTCACTAATTTCCTTACATCAATATTAGATCACATAAACCATAGATAAATAATGACCACAATGTAAACTTCATATGGTGCAAATACATATTATTACAACATTAATACATATGGTGTAAGATTCAACATTAATACATATTATGTAATGCAAATAAAGAATAATTTCAATTAAATTAACCTCCTTAACATGGAATATCGCCACATGGAAATAGCACCACGTGGAATAGTGCCACATGGAATAGCGACAAATGGAGTCACGACACGGTCCAAGTATTGTCACTTCGGAATGTGTGGACAGGTGTACATAACTAGTATTACAGTTATCATGCTGTAGTTAAAATTTCACTTAAGGTTCCTTCCTTAACATTAAGGAATAGCACCACATGGAATCACCACAGCGTCCAAGTCTTGTCGCCTCGGAATGTGTGGACATGTGTACGCAGGCAACATTAAAGTTTTCAAGCCGAAGGCATGTGTAGGCTTTTACTCTCCTCGCTGGCGACCAAACCCTCAATACTTAATGCTCTTCTTAAAACTCAGGAATCGGTTGTGGAGGCATTTGTATAACCTTTCAAAGCTCTACGTGGCTTGCTATGTTTTCTTTATGTATGTTTTGTCGACAGGGTTAGGAAGTTCATGGTTGGAGAGCCAAGTATCATCACTGCCATTAGCAACCTGTCATAGCTCTATAGTGGCTTACTGTGGGTTTTTCTTTGTCTTTTTTGTAAACCTATCAAAGCTCTATGTGGCTTACTATGGTTTCTCTATATCTGTTTTGTCGACAAGGTTAGAAATTTCATGGTTGGAGAGCCGAGGGTCGTAGCTGTCATTACCATCCTGTCAAACCTCTGCGTGGCTTATTGTGGTTTTCCTTTGTCTGTTTTGTCAACAAGGTTAAGAATTTTGTGGCCGCGGAGCCAAGTATCGTCGCTACCATTAGCAGCCTGTCATAGCTCTGCATGGCTTACTATGGGTTTTTATTTGTCTGTTTTGTAAACCTGTCAAAGCTCTCTGTGGCTTACTGTGGTTTCTCTATGTCTGTTTTGTCGACAAGGTTAGGAAGTTTGTGGTCAGAGAGCCGAGGGTCGTAGCTTCCATTACCATCCTGTCAAACATCTGCGTGGCTTACTATGGTTTTCCTCTGTTTGTTTTGTCGACTTAAGAATTCCGTGGTCGCAGAACCAAGTATCATCGCTACCATTAGAAGCCTGTCATAGCTCTGCATGGATTACTGTGGGTTTTTCTTTGTCTGTTTTTTCCACAAGGTTAAGAATTTAGAGGTCGAAGAGCCACGTCTCGGGGCTGCCATTACCAGCCTGTCCAATCTCTACATGGCTTACTGTGGTTTTACTCTGTCTGTTTTTTCGACAAGGCTAAGAATTTCCTAGTCAAAGAGCTAAGTGTCGTGGCTACCATTACCAGCCTTCCAGAGCTCTACGTGGCTTACTGTGGTTTTTCTTTCCCTATTTTCTTAGAAAGGTTAAGAATTTCATGGTCGAAAAGCTGAGTGTGCGCCACATGGAATAGAGCCACGTGGAATAGCACCACATCATGGTCGAAGTGTGCACCACATGGAATCACGAGAGCATCCAAGTCTTGTCACTTCAGAATGTGTGGATAGGTGTACGCAACTAGTATTACAGTTATTGTGTCATAGTTATGTGAAGGCTTTTAGTCTCTTTAATTTCATTTAATGTTGGTTCCTTAACATTAAGGAATAGCGCCACATGGAATCACCACAACGTCCAAGTCTTTTCACCTTGGAATGTGTGGATAGGTGTACATAGGAAACATTAAAGTTAACAGGCCAAAGCCATGTGCAGGATTTTAGTCTCCTCGCTAGAGACCAAACCCTAAATACTTAATGCTCTTCCTAAAACTTGGAAATCGGTCGTGGAGGTATTCGTATTAACCTGTCAAAGCTCTGTCTGGCTTACTATGGTTTTCTTCTATCTGTTTAAGAATTTCATGGTCGGAGAGATGAGTGTTGTCGCTGCCATTAGTAGCCTTTCAAATCTCTATGTGGCTTACTGTAGTTTTTTCTCTATCTGTTTTGTCGACAAGGTTAAGAATTTAGAGGTCGAAGAGCTGAGTGTCATGGCTGCCATTACCAGCCTGCCAGAGCTCTGTGTGGATTGCTGTGGTTTTTCTCTGTCTGTTTTATCGACAAGGTAAATAATTTCATGGTCGAAGAGCCAAGTGTCGTGGCTTCCATTACCAGCCTACTAGAGCTCTGTGTGGCTTATTGTGGTTTTTCTCTGTAAATAATTTGTTGCTCGAAGAGCTGAGTGTTGTGGCTCTATATCTGCATCTATGCCGACACTTAACCGACAGGTGGCTCTTCCTCACGAATTCGTTGATACAGGTAACAACAAAGTTGTTCCCTTTTTTTTTTAATTTTTTTTGGTGCCTATATATTTTTTTCGTTGTTCGCATTTATTAATGCTAGCGAATTGATAAAAATGATGTACTGTTAGTGATCACTAAACCCTGCGATCTAGGGGACTTCCAGTAGTGTTTGGGAAGATCTCTTTGAAATCTTAACAACCTGCTCACATTATATTTACTCCAACTTGTCAATCTGATATCAATGCTTACACGATAGCTTCATTCATAGTTTTAAGGTATAACTGTAACATGGATTCCAATAAATGATAGATCCCATTTGAACATTAAAAAATAAATTGTGACATTGTTAATGTATATTGGTTTGGAGTAAAATCTGTGTTAAATAAGATATTTAAATTGTAATTTTATATTTTGAATTTTGATGTTTTAAATTTTGATATTTAAATTTGTAATTTTATATTTTAAATTGTAATTTTATATTTTAAATTTTGATATATATATGGTTAAATTTTATAATTTAACCATTGAACAATTTATATTATAAATAATTATTTTTAACTTTAAAATTTTAAAAAAAATTGTATTTGCGTTTATTTTATTTATCTATGTATAAAACCGATTTTTTTACATTTCATGGAATTAAGACAACATTACATAGTCTTGTCGCTTCGGTTTGTGGATAGGTGTACGCGGATAGCAATAGAGTTCTCACGCTAGTTGTCTATGTCTGCCACCTGGAATCAACACAGTGTCTAAGTCTTATCACTTCGGAATATGTGGACAGGTGTACGTACGTAGCATTAAATCTCTCACGCCAAAGCCATGTCCAGGATTTTACTCTCCTCACTAGTGACCAAATTAATACAAAATACTCAATGGTTAATGGTCTTACAAAAACTCAGAATTCGTTCGTCGAGGTCTTTGTATCAACCTGTGAAAGATCTGCGTGGCTTACTCTGGTTTTTCTCTATCTGATCGGTCGAAGAGCTGAGTGTCGTGGCTGCCATTACCAACCTATACAAGCTCTGCATGGCTTACTGTGGGTTTTATCTGTCTGTTTTTTCGAAGAGTCGAGTAACGTGGCTCTATCTCCTCATGTCTACCGACACTAAACTCACAGGTGGCTCTTCCTTTGGAATTCACTGATACAGGAAATGATAAACAAATTCCCTTTTAATTTTTAATTCGTTGATACAAGTTGAGTCTGTGTGGCTTGCTATTGTTTTTCTCTCTCTGTTTTGACCCATATATATGTTTTTATGCAAGTGCGGGACATATTTGGGATCAGTCGTGGAGGTCTAACACCCAAGCCATGTGGAGGATTTTACTCTCCGTGCTGTAGATTAAAGAAAAGTTAAGAAAAAAATTAGAAGAATCAATGTATCTTGGTTTCTTTCTAGAGACTCAGTTCTACCATCTGGTTAATTCATTCCAGTTGCTATATGGTTACAAGATTATTGAGCATGTTTGTTCAGAGCTGAAAAAAGGTCCAATTACTACATGCATGAGCTAAAAAGGCAAGGGTTGACCCTACTTCAACTCCAGACAGCAAAAGATGAGCAACTAAATTTGCGTATATTTCAATTTTGTTTTCCTATTCAAGTTACAGTTGCAAGTTATAATTGATTATCCAACTCGACTTTGCAGGTGCAGGAAAAGGTCTCGGCTATGGTCGGTTTGGCGTTAAAATCATGGAAGCACCTACCTTGTAATACCTGCACCCTCTCTTGCGTGGCTCTAAGGAGGTGGTTGGGAATTCTTGCAAAGGAATGTAATTTAGTCTTAGAATCGACTGGGTTTTCCTTTTGATTTCCTTGTTAGAAAACAAATGTGTAATCCTGCTTCTACAGGGGCAAAGGTTGGATATACTTTCATAGTATACCTACTTTTGATTTTTACGGTCATGGCCAAACATTATGATACAGATTATAAGCTCTACATAGTTTTTTTTTTGTCGATCATTGTTTTGTAAACACAAACATTGCAAAGAATTTTCATAGCACATGGCCTTTAGTTGTCTAAGCCCGCAGGGACTTGAGATTGATCTCATTGCTGTAAAATTGTTTTTTTTAAAAGAGATGTGGTTCAATATCTACTTGTTTAGTTTATTTTAGGGTTCCCTTATCTGTATAAATAGACTTGTGAATAACTTCTAGTAAATATATTTTAACGTATACTATATACCTCGTTAGTTGGGTTGGTATTTTTATTGTCTTCGTCCAGGAGACAAGTTTAAAAGACTAAAGAATAGTATTGGGATAGGTGCAAAATATGTTTGAATAAATTGCTATGTGACAAAGGTTGATCAAACGCTGATTGCAAGGTATGTCTTATGGCCCTCCCTTCTGGCGCCGTGTGGGCATCATCCTAATGCATTTGATTTAAGAGAGATTCTATCACACTGTTTTGTTCGGCATGATGTTTCTTGGGCTTGTTAAGGATATAGTAGTTTAAATGATAATTTTAGAGATTTTCTTAGATTACAAAATCTAAAATGAAGTACTTTTATTTGGTTTTCAAACCTTGGTATTAAATTCTTACAGTGTATGTATTTTATTGTAGTGTATATATTTTGTATAGCAAGCAAGAAAATTTGTTTTATGACATTTAAATGTCGTTTAGGTTAATTAAATTAAATTATTAAATTAATTTAAATTAGGTAAATATTGATTAAATTCTTTCAATGTATGTATTTTATTGTAGTGTATGTATTTTAGTTAGTGGGCATGCAAATTTGTGTTATGACATTTAAATGCCGTTCAGTTAACCTAATATAATTTATTTATTTTAACGCCTGAATGCAATATTCTATATGTTATGTTAGGGCCTTAATACAATGTTCTATAGGCTAATTTAGGTCAGGTAATTGAAACCACTACACTCGGCTCTTCAACAATTAAATTATAAACATTGTTGACAAAAAAAATAGAGAAAAACCACAGTAAGCCACGCAGAGCTCTGACAGTTTGATACAAATACCTCCAAGACTAATTTCTGAGTTTTAGGAAGACATCAATTTAATTAATTTAAATTAGGTCAATATTGTGTTTTTTTAATTCCCTAATGCAATATTCTATGGGTTATTTTAGGGCCTTAATACAATGTTCTATAGGTTAATTTAGGTCAGGTAATGGCAGCCATGACACTCGTCTCTTTGACAATGAAATTCTTAACCTTGTTGACAAAACAGATAGAGAAAAACGACAGTAAGCCACACAGAGCTTTGACGGGTTGATACAAATGCCTCCATGACCAATTTCAAAGTTTTAGGAAGACCATTAAGTATTTAGGGTTTTGTATTAAATTTTATTTGGTTGTAAGGGAGGAGAGTAAATGGTGATTCCATATGGCGCTATTCCTTAATGTTAGGGAAGGAACATTAAATGAAATCCAGGAGACTAAAATCCTCCACATAACTGCAACGATGTAGCTACCTACACCTGTCCACGCATTCCAAACCAACAAGACTTGGATGCTATGTTGATTCCAGATAACAGAGCTTTGGGTAGGATGGGTCAACTAAGAAATTCCTCCCCTTCTCGACAAAAAACCATATTAAGCCACACATAGCTTTGACAAGTTAGTAAGACATTAAACTTTACGCACAATGATACTCATTACATGTATCAGTGAACTCAAGAGGAAGAGCCACCTGTGAGTTTTTGTTGAATTCCAGAGAGAGCCATGACCCTCGGCTCTTAGACCATGAAATTATTTACCTTGTCGATAAAACAGACAGAGAAAACCCACATTAAAGAGAATTCGAGAGGAAGAGCGACCTATAAGTTTAGTGTTGACACATATAGAGGTGTCTGAGGGTTTTTGGCATAAATAGAACTCTGATTTATACACGCCCAAGGATAAATAGACCTGTGACTGAAAAGGAATTTTCTTCCTGTCGAAACTGTAACATGAAATACTAGTTCTATCTAGAGGTTTTTCTCTTTATACTCAGATTTGTCATTCTCAGGTTTAGACAGTTACTGAGAATTTTGGATGGCATAAGATGATGTTCAATAATAACTTGTCTAAAATGAAAACAACAGTTTTCGTACAAACCCCTAACAGAGGTGTTCGAGGCTTTTTGGCATTAATAGACCTCTAAATTAGAGGTGTTTGAGGGCTTTTGGCATTAAACCTGTGATTGAAAAGGAAATTTCTTCATGTGGAATCCGTCACATGGAATTATTGTAAATATATTGTAAAAGGATTAAATATATTGTAAACGTTGTCTCCATTTTAAACAAGGAATTTTCTTCCCGTCGAAGCCGTAACATCAAATACTGGTTCTACCTAAAGGGATTTATGTTTATACTAAGATTTGTCATTCTCATGTTTATACAATTACTGAAGAAGTGCTAGTAAAATCATATCACAGGTATTTCTATAAAACTCAAACAATAGGTATTGAAACATTAGGTCTTCTGTAAGAGCCTACCTTTGACTCATAGGATAACTCTGAAAGCAAATGTCGATGGAGAAATGTCTTCCTGCAAGACTTGTGAAAAACCTAAAAATAACATTGCAGCCTAATCATTAAACTAATGGCACTTTACAGTCTAATGGCACATTACCTGATAATCTGTGTGCTTGGTTGTTGGATGCTTCGTAGTGTTGGAGACATTTACCCAACATGCAAACTTAATTTGGTCAATTTGGACTTGTTAAACCACTATGAGATCAGCATGAGCACACCCACACCTACCTTTAGTTAAGGAGGCCAACTAATCCTTATCCTTCATTCGCGGAGGCTAACTGGGCTTACTCCTTCAAACAGGGAGCATTCTGGGGGTGATCTGAGTGTCATTAATGCACCTAATTGCTAACTGATTGTTACAATCAGTTAGGCTAAGTGGTGAAGGTGCCTCCATTCATTATATTGATTATTTTTATTAATATTTATGATCTGGAGACAACTAGGGCACCTCCAACCACCTCTAATGACCAGTTTGACTTCAGTTAACCTCATTGGGGTTCATTGGAGTTAATGATGCGCTACCACTTGTTGGTTGGCATGCAGTGACATGTGTCTGAGCTACTTTCAGTTATACTCAGTCATCCATTACACTCCAACTTTAGTTAGGACTTAGTTGATTCAATCAGGACTTGATTAGTTGGTTAACTAGGTGTGTTGACTGTGGCTTACATTCAGTTAAGCTACAACCATTCATTCAATTCGAATGACCTCATTAAGGAATTTGAATTGTCTTGGTATTCATGCATCTTGCATGATTATTGTATTGTATTATTCATTATTCATTGATTATACAGAGATGCTACTCCAATTGCAGCACCATTATGCCATTTTCATGCTTAATTGTCTAAAATCCCTTATGAGACTGTGTTTTAGTCCCTAGATTACTGTGACAGATTAATATGGTATTAGAGCTCATGGCGGGACGAATCTTAGATCTCTCAAAAACATGGATTTTGACAGATCTTGCATGAAAAATTGAGCAAAAGCTCAAAAATCCAACACTGCACCAGAATCCAAGGCTTACCACTTAATACCCCAAGTTAAGGAATTGTTGATCAAGCTTTCTTGATCAACTATGATGGGTGTAATGAAATCCTAAAATGTGCAGACTGTTCGACCTTACGGTGCCCCTTTTGTTGTGATTTGTAGGTTTTAACAGGTGAAAGCATTCACTACAGTAGTTTGAGACGGCTTCTTCCATCGAACTCTTGACTCCATTCAATTTCCATTCATGGAAAGGAGATATGGAGATCCATCTACATTCCAGAGGGCTCCACCAGGTTACTATGGACATTGAAGAAGAGCCTACTCATGTGATAGACAAAGCTAGGTTCTTGGACAAGAAAGATGAAGCATTTGAATTCTTGTGCCTCTTTATTTCCCGGGATCTTCTTTTCCATCTCTCGATATTGAAGACTCCAAAGGAAATTTGGGACAAATTGGACACCTTGTATGGAAAACAGGATGATTTGAGAGTTTACCAACTTGAAAACGAGTTGATGTCTCTCCAACCTTCCAATTTCGAGACCTTAAATGATTTTTTCACAAAGTTCAAGCACATTGTCTTACTGTTGAAGAAATGTACAATGGAGAAGGAGGATGATCAGCTCATCCTCGCCATTCTCTCCAAACTTGGAACTGATTATTTAGTGTTTGTTTCAACATTCAGTGTAGGGAATCTCACAACCCCTGGATGGAAGATGCATTCACTCAATGCCTTCATTGAGTCCCTAACAAGTGAACATGATAAGCTTGTCCAGATGGGGATCATCAGATCCTCCCGTGATCAAGCCCTCTATGCTTCGGGGCCCAAATATCTAAAGGGTAAAGGAAAGTAGCAGAAGAACCCAAAAACCAAATTCGAAGCTCCTAATCCTAAATTTGAAAACCAACAACATGAAGAGCCTTCTGGCTCAAAGAAGAACAAAAGAAAAGGGCATCGTGGAAAGGAAAAAGTCAAGTGTTCATACTTCAGGAAGGAATTCCACCCTGAAAATGCCTGCATGAAAAGAAACTTGATGAAGCTACTTCTCTTCTTGAAAAAAATCACATCAATCTTCCGGAAATATTTCGGAGGAGAGATCAACAAGATCAGGAACCATAGCATGAAAGAGGTCATGCTCTCATGGCAAGCACTTCCAATTCCAAAGATCTTTTGATAGATTCAGAAGCTTAGAATCACATGATGGATGAAAGAGACTCTTTCTCATATTTGGAGACCAGAAAATCCATTCCCATCCACATGGGAGATGACTCCATAATCATATTCTAAGGACAAGGTACTATAGATCTTGAGCATGGTTATTTTTCCAATTTTCTATATGTACCATCTCTTGCATCAAACCTCCTAAGTGTTTATCAAATGACACATACATGAGTGCCCAAGATATTCTCCTTTATCCCAAATGATGCAGAGATCATAGAACTTGCATCCAAAAAACTTATAGTAAAAGGCCTTGCAAACCATCATGCAAAATCCTACGAGTTCTCCCATTTTGTGGCGGATGCGAAGCCCACCACATTGTTGACTCATGGAAATGAGGTTAGTAGAATGTGTCATGAGAGGTTCAGCCACCTGAACTTTAACTACTTGCAGCAATTATAGAAGAATTCTATGGTTGAAGGCCTCGCGGTCATCAAAGCTACCACCGGAATTTGCAAGGGTTGTGTTGTTGGCAAGCACCCTAAGCATAATTTTGATCGAGGGAAGGCAAGCCAAGCATCATGCATCTTGGGACTAATACAGTTTGATATCAGTGGTCCCATGCCTATCACATCCATGAATGGATCAAGGTACGTTCTCACTTTCATTAATGACTTTTCCAAATACACATGGGTCTTTTTTATAAAAAGGAAGTCGGAAGTCTTGGAAAATTTCACTGAATTGAAGGCTTTGATTGAGAATGGATCTGGAAAAAAGATCAAGATTTTGAGATCTAATAATGGGTGGGAGTATATCAGATCCAACATTCAGTCCCCTACACTCCCCAGCAGAACGGTGTAGCGGAGAGGAAGAATCGGTCTCTCAAAGAGATGACCACTTGTATGTTGCAATCAAAGAAGTTGGATGCAAATTTGTGGGATGAAGCCATGCATGCTACAGCATATATTTAGAACATATTTCCACACTCATCCATGAAAGGGAATACCCATTTTCAATCATATTTCAGACACAAGTCGGATGTGTCGAATCTCAGGGTGTTTGGGTCCACTGCATGGGCCTGAATTTTGCTTGATAAAAGGAGGGCTTTGCAACCGCAAAGCATCGAATGTATGTTTATTGGATATCATGATGAATCTAAAGGTTTCAAGCTGCTAGATATTAAAACAAATTATATCATCATCGAAAAGAGTGTCATGTTCGATGAGCCTCTTCAGGAGGTAGAACTAGTGAAGGAGAAAACTGCTGAATTTCCTTCCTATTCTACAGAATATTTGGATGATGTAATTGGGGGTGATGACCCTGATTTGGATCCTATGATTTCTAATATCAGTGTACATAAAACATAAGATGTTGAATCAGAACTTGAATTACAAAATCATCTCCCAACTTGGGCCCGACAGACACTCTCCTCCGCAGGTGACAACATTGGAAATCTGGATGATCCAAGGAGAACCCGGTCTGATTTCCAAAGAGAAGGTATTGCACTCTCTTGTCCTGATTATTTGCTGTTTGAATCTTGTTATTTAATGATAATTTCAGATCCTAAGTCTTACTACCATTCTCAGAAAGATACGAGATGGCAAGATGCCATAAACGAAGAGATGAATTTTCTTCAGAAAAACACTACTTGGGAACTAGTTTCTCCTCCTACGAGGAAGAAATTGGTTCAATGCAAATGGGTGTTTTGTACTAAGGTTGCTGCTGATGGAACAACCTGAAAATATAAGGCAATTCTGGTAGCAAAAGTTTTATCCCAAGTCCAAGGTGTGGACTACCATGAGACTTTTGCACCGGTTGCATAAATGGACTCCATCCGCCTACTTTTGGCAATTTCTGCATCTAAGCACTGGGAAGTGCATCATATGGATGTTAGGTATTCCTTTTTGCATGGATATATTCATGAGGATATATAAATAAAGCAGCCTGAGGGCTACATTTCTGATCCATATTTGGTTTGCAAACTAAAGAAGTCATTATACGGGTTAAAACAGGCCCCAAGAGAGTGGTATTCCAAGATGGATGCCTTCCTTCTCTTGCAAAACTTCCAAAGGTGTAAATCAGATCCGAATGTGTATATACAGTAGTATGAAGGTAATTTGATTATTATTGTTTTATATTTTTATGAATTACTGATTACACGTAGCTCAGTTACTCTATTTCAGTCATCAAAACGACTCTCCACAATGCATTTGAAATGAGCGATTTGGGGCTCTTGAAGCAATTTCTGGGGCTCGAAATTGAGCAAAATATTGATGGGATAATGGTCACTCAATACAAATACATATCAAACCTATTATTAAATTTCAACATGGATGAATGTAAGGCTTCTCCATTCCCTTTCCTTTCAGGGATCAGCCTTGAAGAAGGGAAAAGCACACCTCCCATGGACTGCACTATTTATCGACAACTGATAGGTAGCTTGCTCTACTTGACTCATTCTCGACCTCATATATGTTATGCCATGAATTCTGAGTCAAGATACATGCAGTAGCCTCATGATATTCATTGGAAGGAAACCAAGAGGATTCTCCAGTATATTCATGGAACCAGGACCTACGACATTCACTGTGTTGCAGACTCCGAGCTAGAGCTGGTTGGTTACAAATATTTTGATCGAGCGGGTGATTCTATTGATTGGAAGTCTACTTCCAGATATGTCTTCATGTTTTGTGTTGTCCCCATTTTCTGGTCTAGCAAAAAGAAGTCCGTCGTAGCATTGTCTTCAACAGAGGCCGAGTACCAGGGAGCGGTGAATGCTTGCATCCAAACTGTTTGGTTGTAAGGAATTATTTCATAGTTTGATCTTGGTAGTACTTTGTCCATTGTCCTCTTCTGTGACAATCAAAGTGCTATTAAGATATCCATAGATCCAATTACCAGGCAGGGGACCAAGCATGTAGAGATACACATGCACAACATCAGAGAGTTAGTGCATGACAGGACCATCATTCTGCAATACTACCCGACTGATGAGAAAATTGCAGACATCTTCACCAAGATATTTTTAGAAAAGAAGTTCACTTACCTCCGTTCGCTGTTGGAAATGAATTCATAAGGGTGATCATACTACTTTCAGTGTTCATCTTGAGGGGGGTGTTTCCCACTAGTTTTTCCCTCTTTTCCTCACTTAGATTTACTTTTTAGCATTGTTTGAGTTACATTATTGTACAAGGTGACCTATGGCCTTTGTTTCTAGGGCCCTAGAATTTTTATGCACTTTATTTTACTTCTCATGAGTATAGATTAAGGGGGGGCCTTGGAGACATTTACCCAACATGCACACTTAATTTGGTCAATTTGGCCTTGGTAAATCACTATCCTAAGTTTTATTGACCTAATCGGTCATCAGATGAGCACACTATGAAATCAGCATGAGTACACCCACGCCTACCTTCAGTCAAGGAGGCCAACTAATCCTTCTCCTTCATTCGAGGAGGCTAACTAGGCTTCCTCCTTCAAATAGGGAGCATTCTAGGGGTGATCTGAGTGTCATAAATGCACCTAATTGCTAACCGACTGTTACAATCAGTTAAGCTAAGTGGTGAAGGTGGATCCATTCATTATATTGATTATTTTTATTAATATTTATGAATTGGAGACAATTAGGGCACCTCCAACCACCTCTGATGACCAGTTTGACTTCAGTTAACCTCATCGAGGTTCATTGGAGTTAATGATGCACTACCACTTGTTGGTTGGCATGTAGTGACATGTGTCTGAGATACTTTCAGTTAGACTTAGTCATCCATTGCACTCTGACTTCAATTAGGACTCAGTTGAGTCAATCAGGACTTGATCAGTTGGTTAACTAGGTGTGTTGATTGTGGCTTACATTCAGTTAAGCTACACCCATTCATTCAACTCGAATGACCTCCTTGGAAATTCGAAATGACTTGGAATTCATGCATCTTGTATGATTATTGTATTGTATTATTCATTCTTCATTGATTATACAGAGCTGCTACTCCAATTGCATCACCATTATGCCATTTTCATGCTTAATTGTCTGAAATCTCTTATGAGACCGTGTTTTAGTCCCTAGATTACTATGACAGATTAATACGTAGCTAGGCTAGCAAATCATTGTTTTGACCTCATAGTCCATATAGAGCAAGAATTTTTATATTGTGGTTCAAACAGTTCAAAGGTAGTTACACTAGGATCCCACGCGTCATGAATTTCTAGCCACCTCATGGCATAACCTACAACCTGTTGATGTATTTGTAACTTCGGAATGTAGTCATCTATGTATCTTATGTATTGTAACCCGATGTTTATTCCGGGATGTATCTATAATGTAGTTGAGTCATGTTTTCATGCCTCGATGTTCTGATCGGGAGGATCAATAATGTAAACAAGTCATGTCAAGTCATTGTGGGTAACCCTCCGATTGTCTAAGGGTTAAAGTCCCCGCAGTTCTGGGGCACTAGGGTTATTAGACTCTCCTAGTAGAGGTCAGCCCTAGTAGGGTTTTAGTCATGTCGAGATTAGTATAAATAGAGAACTGGAGTCTCTATTTATCACACAACTCATACACACTCAAGTGTAGCGCATAAGTTGAGGAAGGAGAAGACATTGGGGCTAGATAAGAAGAAGGTTACTGCTGTCGGGAGATCACTTACTATTTTGGGCTTTTACTATTTTGGTGTTGATTCTATCTCTGAGGAAGTTCGGGGTTTTCTCCATTTATGGTTTCCCTGAGGAAAAACACTGTGTTCATTGTCTCTTGTGTTTTATTGTTGTACTCGTTATTCTCTCAGTTAAAGATCCTAATAATTCTAGCTTAATGTTGAAAAACTAACATGGTATCAGAGCTAACCTGAGAAGAAGACACTGTGCAACTGCGGGATCTATGGATTCCTAGTTTGTGGATCTTCCTCCATAGATTTTCAACAAAAGTAAGGTGGAATAACTCTCCTCCTTAGGGTGCATCTTTCTGTCGAAGCAGAATCCAATTCTGAGGTTTTTCAGTTTTGGACCCGACACTACTGCCGAAAATTAGGGCTTTTCACAGAAGAGAAATTTTTCAGTGAGCCCAGGCCTGGATTGATCTCCTCCCCAAAATCGAAGTTAGGGACAAATTTCAAGGCATTTGGGTGGATAGATATTCAGAAAAGCAACACCCTAATTTGCTCCTATTCCAGTACTATGGGATTTCAGCTCCAAATCCAAATCTGACATCTTGACCTGGTAAGATCTAAATCTTTTGTATTTCCATTTGAGGTTCTCAGTTTAAGATGTCTCATTATACCAAGATTTATGAAAAGCTTGAGGGAGTTGATAACTTTCGAGCCTGGAAATATAGGATTTCCCTGGTCCTGGAAGAGAATGAATTAGACTCCTACATCCATGAGGAGGTTCCAGTTCCAGAGGGAGATGAGGCAAAGGCCTTACATAAGAAGAAGATGGTTATGGTAAAGAGGATCATTGCTGATTCTATCAAGGATCACCTTATACCTCAGATGTCCTCTCTCAAGACACCTAAAGCTATGTTTGATGCCCTAACCAAATTGTTTGAAGGGAAGAACATAAACCGGAAGATGACTCTGAGGAATCAACTGAAGAATGTGAAGATTCAGAATGTAGAGACCATCCAGTCTTACTTCACAAGGGTTTCTTAGATCAAGGAACAATTAGAAGTTGTAGATGAAGAAGTGGAGAATGCAGAGATTGTGATGACAACATTGAATGGCCTTCCTAGGTCATGGGATTCTTTCATCCAAGGAATCTGTGCTAGAAATAAGTAAGTCAAATTCAGTAGACTATGGGAAGAATGTTCTCAAGAAGAAGCACAGATAGCAGCTCAAGAAGAGAAGATGGGAATTGAAGACCAAGCTCTCACAGTTCACTCCAAGAAAGGTAGAAGAAGATCTCATTACTCCAAAGGTAAGGATCCTCATCATAGAGATAAAATTATAAGGGATCTATCAAAATTGATATGTTATACATGTGATGAAAGAGGACACTTTGGAAAATACTATCCTAAGAACAAGGGTCACTCTCATAAGAAGAAGGGGAACAAAAGAAGACATCATGCTCATGCTGCAGAGGATGATGAACCCTCCAAGAAAAGAACCAGATATGAAAGTGAATATTCTTCAAGCGAGGATGAATATGTTCTGATCTCCGCTCTCACAGGTAACATTACTCATGGAAGTGATGATTGGCTTATAGATAGTGGGGCTTCCAAACATATGACTGGATTCAAGGAATCCTTTGTGAGACTGTCAGAACATGAATCACCTCACAAGGTGAAGCTAGGAGATGACTACCAATATCCAATAAAAGGTAGTGGGGAATCTTCATATAAATTAGACTCTGGAAAGTCTCTATCAATGAAGGAAGTATTGTTTGTGCCAGGACTCAAGAAGAACCTTCTCTCCATATCAGCATTGGAAGCAAAAGGAATGAGCGTTGCATTCATAGATGTTCAACTCATCATGTGGCCAAAAGGAAAGACTATCGATGATGCGGTGGTGATTGGAGAACAAGAAGGAGGTTTGTAAAAATTGAAGGGCCATCCAGAACAAGCATTGGTCCATGACACAGTAGAGCCAAGTGAAATTTGGCATAGAATGCTTGCACATGTGCATTACAGAGCACTACCTATTGCAAGCAAAGTTGTTGAAGGTCTTCGAGAATTCCAAGCAAAACATGATGGGGTCTGCAAGGGATGTGTGAAATGAAAGAATACAAAGAAGACATTTCCTAGCAGCAAAGGCAAAGCCAAAGGAATCCTAGAAATCACCCACTCTGATGTATGTGTTCCTATGTCATCAAACTCACTAAGAGGGTATGCATATTATGTTTCTTTTATTGATGATTTTTTGAGGAAGACATGGGTTTACTTCATGATGAACAAAGACGAAGTATTCAACAAATTCAAGGAATTCAAAGCCTTGATCGAGAACCACACTGAAAGGAAGATCAATAATTTTCGATCAGATAATGGCGGAGAATTCACTTCGAATGAATTCAAAGAGCTATGCAAAGAATTAGGGATTAAGAGGGTGTTTTCCACTCCTTATCATCCACAACAAAATGGGATTGCGGAACAGAAGAACAAAACCATCATGGAAGCTGCAAGAGCCATGCTACATGATCAAGATCTTCCTATGCATCTTTGGGCTGAAGCTACCAAAACAACGGTGTATGTATAGAACCATACTCCACATAGAGTACTTGAGAAGAAGACTCCTAAAGAATTATTCTCCGGCAAGAAACCAGAAGTCAACCATCTCAAAATATTCAGCTATCCTATGTACATAAACATTCCAAAGGAGAAAAGGACAAAATCAGATCCTTCAGGAAAGAAAGGTATATTTGTGGGATACTATGAAAGATCAAAGGCTTACAGAATCTATTTCCCAAGATACAAGAAGATTGACATCAGCAGGGATGTGACATTTGATGAAGACATAGCTTAAAACAAATCCAGAAAGATACATGATAAAGAACCTGAAGAAGCAGAAGCACCCAGAATTCATGATACAACCATGAATGAAGAAATTCAAGAAGAAGATCAAGAATTTGAAGAACCACAAAGACCTGTAGATCCACCTCTGGAGAAGAATCCTCATAAGAGGAAACCTGCTTGGGTACAAGAACTTATCCAAGGTGTGAAAAGATATGGGGCTCTAGAAGAGAATCACAGAGAAAGAAAGAGGACCAGATCCTGCTTCGAGTATGTAGCTTTACTATGTGATTTCATTGATAAAGAACCTTCCAGTTATGAAGAAGCGGTAGAACGAAAAGAATGGAAGGATGCTATGATCGAAGAATATCAATCGATCATGAAGAACGATGTTTGGGATGTTGTCCCAAGACCGGAAGGGAAGTCAGTTGTAACTTCCAAATGGATCTACAAGTTCAAGCATGCTGCAGACGGTAGCATTGAAAATTATAAGGAAATATTTGTGGCTCAGGGTTTCTCTCAGAAAGAAGGAATAGACTATGAAAAAACCTTTGCACCTGTAGCTAGATACACTTCCATCAGATCAGTACTTTCTCTGGCTGCAGTGATGAAATGGAAGATACACTAGATGGATGTCAAGACTACTTTCTTGAATGGTGTAGTAGAAGAGGAAGTGTATGTAGAACAACCACTCGGTTTTGAGACACATGACAGAGAGTCTCATGTATGCAGATTCAAGAAAGCCCTGTATGGTTTGAAACAGGCAACCAAGACTTGGTACGACAGAATTGACAACTTTCTATCCAGTTTGAGCTTTACCAAGAGTAAAGCAGATTCCAACCTTTACTACAAGGTTGGATATGGCAACCTAGTGATGCTTCTACTATATGTAAATGATCTATTTGTGACAGGTATGGATGGGTTGATTGCTGATACAAAGAGAAAGCTTGATGCTGAGTTCAAAATTAAGGACTTGGGGATGATGCATTACTTTCTAGGTATGAAGGTGTGGCAGAGTACATATGGAATCTTCCTTGGACAAGGGAAGTATGTAGTAGAGATCCTAAAGAGGTTTGGGGTGATGGACTGCAAGGCTATGGCCACACCTATGGAATCGAACTTGAAGCTATTGAATGATGCTTTATCAGAGTCGGTTGATGCTACGATGTATCGTCATATGTTTGGGTCATTGATGCACCTGACGAACAAGAGACTAGATATATGATTTGTTGTGAACACCTTGATCCAGTTCCTGACAGATCCGAGACATGTCCACTTGATTGCTGCAAAGCATATTCTAAGGTACCTGAAGGGTACAATTGATTATGGGCTCAAGTACGATGCGAATCAAAAGATTAACCTGGAGGGTTATGTTGATTCAGATTGGGCAGGAAATGCCATCGATAGGAAGAGCACTTTAGGGTGTTGCTTCAGTATGGGATCAGGTGTGATCTCTTGCTTTAGCAGGAAGCAATCCTGTGTGGTACTGAGTACAGTTGAAGCAGAGTATGTCACAGCTTGTTCAATTAGTTGTGAGGTAGTATGGCTATGGAAGCTACTGTCTGATATATTTGATCTCCAGTTGGATGCTACTTGCATACATTGTGACAGCCATAGTTGCGTGAAGTTGTCAGAGAATCTAGTGTTCCATGACAAGTCGAAGCATAACGAGATCATGTATCACTATATCAAGGATATGGTGTAG
This sequence comes from Pseudotsuga menziesii, assembly GCA_001517045.1. Classification (NCBI taxonomy): domain Eukaryota; kingdom Viridiplantae; phylum Streptophyta; class Pinopsida; order Pinales; family Pinaceae; genus Pseudotsuga; species Pseudotsuga menziesii. The sequence goes on from LPNX010080111.1 coordinate 172,410, forward strand.
AAGGGAGCAGTGAAGCTCCAGTATGTTGCGACAAAGGAATAGATAGTTGATGTATTGATGAATCCATTGGCTAGGATGAAGTTTGAGTAATTCAAGGAGAAGCTTGGTGTTCTCCAGATCGAGGTTTCCTCCAAGAGAAAATGATGAGACCCATAGCCATTCTGACATGGTGAGAGGATTGGTTCCTTCCATGGTCAGATGTAAGGGCTGAGGCATTCTGTCATGGTGAGAGGATTGGTTCCTTCCATGTCAGATATGAGTGCTAGCCATTCTATCGAGTAGGACATATGTAAGGGCAATTGCCATTCTAGGAATGGAGGCACCTAGTCAGTTACCAGGAAAACTCATTTTAGGATTGAGAAGCCATTCTGATGTGACAGAGGGATGTGTTCCCACTTGATCAGATGTAGGGGCTGAACCATTATGTCATGGTTAAAGGATTAAGTTCCTCCCATTTCATATGTGAGTGTTGTCCATTCTGTCGAGTAGGACAGATGTAAGGGCAACTGCCATTCTCTAGGAGAATGGAGGCACCTGATCGGTTACCAGGTAGCTCAGTCGAGGACTGGGGACCATTCTGATATGATTGTTGGGATGTGTTCCCTCATGATCAGATATGAGTGCAAGACCTTTCATCATTTTGGTAGGATGTGTTCCAACCTGGATGAATGTAAGTGCAGATCCTTTCTTCGATCATGTGTTGATCAGATATAAGTGTTGTGCCTTTCTTCGATCATGTGTTGATCAGATGTAAGTGCAGTATCTATCTTCGATCATGTGTTGATCAGATAGAAATGTTGAGCCTTTCTTCGATCATGTGTTGATCAAATGTAAGTGTTGTGCCTTTCTTCGATCATGTGTTGATCAGATGTAAGTGCAGTGCCTTTCTTTGATCATGTGTTGATCAGATGTAAGTGCAGTATCTATCTTCGATCATGTGTTGATCAGATAGAAATGTTGAGCCTTTCTTCGATCATGTGTTGATAAAATGTAAGTGTTCGTCCTTTTTGATATGATTATAGGATTGGTTCCTACATGATCAGATGTGAGTGCTAGGCATTCCTTTCTGACGAGTAGGTCAGATATAAGTGTCGAGCGTGCCATTCTTCAATCATGTGTTGATCATATATAAGTGCTAAAGAATATCTACATGGAGGCTAGGCCTACAACTAGCATGAAAAAGGGTTGGCTTTGTAGAACTTCCTATGACGAGAAGAATAATGAGATAGCACCCATGATGTTCCAGATCCAGTGATGATGGCCAGTGATGATCCAGATCCAGTGATGATGATCCAGTAGTGATGATCCAGATCCAGTGATAATTCCTAGTGATGATCTAGATCCAGTGATGATGTCCCATGATGATCCCAATCGAGAGATGATCTAGATATGAAGATGAAGAGGACTTGAAGACGAATATGACTTAAAGACTCAAAATATTTGAGATGCAGATGATGAGAAGATCCAGCTGATACAGAGAATAAGACTAGTACTGAAAATTGTGTCGAAAGAATACCTTCCTAGTTAAGAGGGAGTGTTGATGTATTTGTAACTTCAGAATGTGTTCATCTATGTATCTTATGTATTGTAACTCGATGTTTATTCCAGGATGTATCTATAATGTAATTGAGTCATGTTTTCATGCCTCGATGTTCTGATCGGGAGGATCAATAATCTAAACAAGTCATGTCAAGTCATTGTGGGTAACCCTCCAATTGTCTAAGGGTTAAAGTCCCCGCAGTTTCGGGGCACTAGGGTTATTAGACTCTCCTAGTAGAGGTCGGACCTAGTGGGGTTTTAGTCATGTCGAGATTAGTATAAATAGAGAACTGGAGTCTCTATTTATCACACAACTCATACACACTCAAGTGTAGCGCATAAGTTGAGGAAGGAGAAGACACTGGGGCTAGATAAGAAGAAGGTTACTATTGTTAGGAGATCACTTACTATTTTGGGATTTTACTGTTTTGGTGTTGATTCTATCTTTGAGGAAGTTGCGGGGTTTTCTCAATTTATGGTTTCCCTAAGGAAAAACACTATGTTCATTGTCTCTTGTGTTTGATTGTTGTACTTGTTATTCTCTCAGTTAAAGATCCTAATAATGCTAGCTTAATGTTGAAAAACTAACACAACCATGCGCCCTTCACAATCCACCAACTCTAACTGCAACAAACAGTTGGGACACCTAAGCCACACACCCTCAGCTACTCAACGTACTGTAATTGCAGAAAGGGTTAACTATTTCCACTTATTAACTAATTTTAGTTAACCTTAGCTAAAATCTGAGATGGCTATGGAAAGGATCCAAGCCCTCCATTTTTCAACCCCACATGGATCTTGATGATCTGCTCGAAAAGTTCTGGCTCCCAAAATATCATATATATACCCCTATCGACGTAATTAATTTTCATGGGCGACAAGATTTCTAAGATTCACTCTAATAGGTGGTGAGATTTCTAGTGCTCACCGCAATAAGCAACCAAATTTTAAAAAAGGGAGCCAACCACTTTGTCCATTGTGAGCTTGCGACGAGAGTGAGGAAGACTCAAACAAGTGCAGCGAAAAAATGAAAAGATCATCATTCATTGCGGCGATTAATCTTACTCCACACCACAAAGTAGATGTAGACTGTGCAACAAATAAAATCAAAAGGTTCACCGCAATGTAGATGTGGAATGTGAAACGAGGAATTGAAAAGTTCTCTGCAACAATGATTGAGAACTGTGTGGTGAGGAAAAGGGAAAGTGATCGCTCATTGCAGTAAGATTGTGAGAAATTCACCGCTATTGCAGCTAATATTTTGAAAAGTCAGCGCAGTTGCGACGAGAAGGTTAGAAATCCACCGCAATTGTGGAGAGAAGGTAAAAAATTTCCCAGTTGTGGCCAGAAAACTTGAAGGACATTCTGATTGATATCACACAGAAAATATACTATTGAGAACTAGGGTTGATGGATATAATATGATGAGTGTTTTGGACCTCTTTGGTTCTTGATCATTAGAGGAAATTTGGGATCTAAAATGGGCCTTATAAGAAAATGTGCCAAAATAAGTTTTTGTGAGTTGGAATTCAAGAACCAATAGAATTTCAATAAAATAAGTCAACCATAATGGTTGAATTGGCATATTTGTCATTAAAAAAAACTACTTTTTTTGTTCGTATTTTCGACATATCTCATTGTGTTTTTACTCAAATTTCGATCGAGAGAGCTCGTTGGATGCATAATTTGATTCCGCATCCAACAAGTACCCACACTGCATACTTTTGACGGACCCTGCTACCCCAAAAACAAGAAATACCTGAAAAAACATGATGATGCGATCGAAATTTGAGTAAAAAAACAGGGAGATATGTCGAAAATACGAACACAAAAAGTAGTTTTTTTCTTTCTTCCTCCAAAATTAATCAATATTATTTTATTATTTTAACTATTATTTTATTATTTTAACTATTATTTTATTATTTTCCTTAGGAGGCCCATTTTAGACCCCAAAATTCCTCTAATATTGGCTTGGAATTGTCTCAAATACTTCTTAGATGATTTATGAATTGCTTGATTGAATTTGAAGGCCTTTTTTGGTACATATTTCAACTTTGACTTTGGTTGACCATGTATTTTTTTATGAATGACGGTATGATTTTTCACATGTAATTTAACATCCCTTTATGCCTTTCATGTCTCCCATTTCTTTGGACTTGATTCCCATTGTTTAAATTTGAATTTTATCTTCATTATGTTTTGTCAATTCCATTATTGACGAGGGTGGAGGACTTTCTGGAAACTTTAAAGAAAGAATTAAATGAATTTTATGGGTAACCAATGGTTTTATTATGTATCCCTATGCATTATCTTTCGAACAGATCAAACAATTCATGATTTTGATAAAATATGAGGGAGTTATCATCTTTTCCATCATGGGACCGAGTTTTGGCATGTCAATCTAAGGAGACCTAATATTTGGTTGAATGAATCCTATAGTTGCAAAATATTTTGAGGGTTCACTTGGTATAAATGGTTTTAATGTCATGAACCTCATATAAGGAAGGACGTTATCATTTATCCAAAAATATTGTGCGATGGAATTCCCCTTGGAGGCCTAGTTTGCTTATATAATTGTCACATACCCATGCCCCAAGGTCATGCAGAATTAAAAATTTCATTGAGAACCTTCACTGTTCATCAAAACACAGGGCATGCTTGTGAACCACATCTCGACATTTCCAACTCTGTCATGCTCCCTACCATCTTCCATTGATCAGTTCGACGATCTGCAAGGAAAGATCTTCGAGGAGATCGGATGGCGGAGAGAAAATGCGATTGAAATCAACGATAACGCAAACTAGAAACAAATCAATGGTTTAGAATCCACCCGCAAAAATCAACGGTGTAGAAAGCCCAAGTTATGAGTTCGAAAGTTACCAAACTTGCAATCCCACTTCCTGCATCCCGCATCCTGCATCAAAAACAAATCAACGGCTTAGAATCATCCCGCGAAGATCGATGGCGTAGAGATTTGAATAGTGGGATTGGGAATTATGGAAATCGCGACACCGCGATCCCGCATCCCGCAACCCGCAAGTTGCGGAAGGGAAATCTACGGAAACCAAAATCTGCAAAACGACATTCTTCATCCTGTAAACCTGCAAATTTGTGGAAAGGGTGATTTCTAACAGGAAAATCAGCTTTTCCACTTAATTCTTGGATCGATCTGATCATTTAGGCCATTACCGATCTGGCCAATATACCCTGCAACTTAGCTAGAAATGCATTGATGGGAAAACATACATAGATGCCTATAATTGCAAGTTATTCAAAGGAACAATGCATCAATTCCACATAGCAACATGTTCATCACATTCCATCAAGCAATTTACAAAACAAGAAATACAATTGCAGAGAATAACATGGACAAGAACACTTATCTTGAACAGAACTTGTCTTGCAACCAGCTATGTCACTACAACGTTCCTCCCAACCAGAGGCCAGTGTGCTCCTTAGTCTCTCAACAACACTGCCACCCCTGAGCTGGGCATGATTTCCTACAAGATTAAGGGAACACTAGCAGACTCATACATAGCCAGGGTGCAATAACACTCAACCAAGCCAACACAGTTGGGATTATCAAGCTGCAGGGTAAAACATTCCAACATATGGGTTTCATAGGCCACTCATCCAAGCCATCTCACAATTGGGTATCATAGACTGAACACATTCAAGCCAACATTCACCTTGAAGGACCAATCAAGCTAACATATGGGTTTATTAGACTGTACACAGTCAAGCCATCTCATTGTTGGGTTTATCAGGATAACTAGGCAAACCAGCATTCACAGTTGGGTTTATCAGACTGTCCAACCAAAGGTTACTCACCAAGTCAAGCACAACAAGACACAACCAAGCCAACAGATGGGTTTATCAGGCTACCAGCCAAGCCATCCTTCTAGTTGGGTTTATCAAGATTCTAAGGAAATGGGCGGGAAGAACTGCTAAGCTAGTGAGCTCATCTATAGAGCTAAGAACACCTTCATAAGACCTATCTGGCTTAGCTTCTCTACTGCCTACACACCTAACACAAGGAAGTGTCCCCTTCTCTGCTAGATATTCCCTCGGGCTACACCTTCCCTTCCAATGCTCTTTGGGATGTGCATAGAAGGTTTACCAGCCACACTTATCTTATCATGAGGTTCCACACTAGGTTTATCAAGCATGTTCTACGTCTCTCCCATTCCTAAGTCTTGTACATAGCTCATACCTGAACCAAGGTGCACAACACAACAACCATAGGGAGACTCCACAACACCGGCTTTACTCTGGAACATGAGTAATAGGGTATCATACACTCTGTAGTTTCAGACAACGCTGCAACATAGCAATCACAGTATTTCTAAAAGAAAGACACTCTTAGAACGCGAAGGATATACACAGGTGGAGCTCCACTGCTACCACAGTGTCACTAAACACCCACAGAACATGAAGGATACACAAAGGAAGAGCTCCACTTCTACCACAATGTCTCTAAACACTCGCATAACGCAAAGGATACACACAGGAAGAGCTCCGCTGCTACCACAATGTTGCTCTACTAGCAAAATGAAGATGGTGGGGAATAATGAATCATGAATTATCATAATGCTGAATGAACCAACACATCTAGTAGCTCTCCAAAGTGAGAGTAAATCCAAAACGTGAACGCATGGGTCAAGACTGGCATACGGTTCTAGTGTTTTCTTGTCCATGCAAGAAAAAGATGACATTCCAAAACTAGGTGCTCTGCCCAATTCGAAATTGCACATACTCTTCCCCTTCCAAGCAATAACTACCTCAACCACCTTCTGGCATAATAAATGGTTGGGAAGAGAAGACAAGAAAGAGGGTAGTTGACAGTTCTAATGGGTTCTCCCCATGACACATGGCTTTTCCCCAAACTGGCTCAAGGTTAACATTCCCACCCCCTTATCCTTAGGAAAATCTTGCCCCCGTCTCATTATTCGTTGCATTGACATAGCTAGCTGTGGGTTTTCATTAATTTGCATATTTACATGATGTTTACAAACATGCTGGACTTAGCACAAAAACCATAGGCATCAACCATGATTACCCATATACGAAAGATTAATCAATGACAGGGCCTTGGTCTTGAGCTCCTTGTAATGATCCGATATAATATTTGCATCATATACATTAATGCAACGGGGTCAAAACTAGGGTGTTACATTCCCCTCCCCCTTCAATAGCACTATCCTCAATGCTGACAAAATTTGAACAAAATGCTACACTGGCATCGCCTTAGTGCTCCACAGAATTGAACAAAAATGGATGTGCCAATCACATGGCATCCTCCAACTCCCACGTAGCCTCTTCAGGACCGTAGTGCTCCCATTGCACCTTTACCTACCCTATGGATTGGTTCTAGAGCATTGTGACCTTCCTGTCTAGGATGTGCATTGGCTCGATTCGGAACTCTCCCCCGGGTTCCACCTGAATCACATCCCAATTTATCACATGGTTAGGGTCATGTATATATTTCTTAAGCAAATAAATATAAAAAACATTATGTGCCCTAGTGCTAGCAGGAAATGAAAGTCTATATGCAACTGGCCCTATTCTTTCAAGCACTTCAAACAGCCCACAATATCTTGGTGACGGCTTGGCACAAATCCCAAGCTTCAAGGAACTCTTCCTTGCCCTCACTCTGAGGTAAACATGATCCCCAATACTAAACTCTCTGTTCACCCTATGCTTATCAGCATAGCTTTTATGTCTTTCCTGGGCTGCCTTTAGATTCTGTCTGATCTTTACAACCTCTTGCTCCATCTCCTTGAGCAATTCTAGACCAAGCACAGACCTGTTCACTAGATTATCCCAAGTCACTCATGTTCTACACCTCCTGCCACACAAGGCTTCATACGGACTCATCCCAAGGATGCTTGATGTCCATTATTATAGGCAAACTCTACCAGGTGTAAATAATCTCCACACTTGGTTGGTTTGTCCATTACATACATGCAAAGCATGTCTTCCAGCACTTGGTTTACCCTCTCTGTCTGCCCATCAGTCTGAGAATGGTAAGCAGTGCTGAAGTTCATCTTTGTACCCAAATCCGCAAACAACCCCTTCCAAAAACTGGAAGTGAACTTGACATCTCTGTCAGAGACTATTGCCTTTGGTAATCCATGCAATTTGAAAATCTCCTTCATGAATATCTTTGCAATGTCATCAGTCTTATGCATAGACTTAACCTGTATAAAATGTGCTTCCTTTGTCAACTTGTCCACCACAACCATGATAGAATCATGTTGTCTCCAAGTCATTGGCAATCCTGTAATAAAATCCATGGAAATAACTTCCCATTTCCATTCTGGAACTGGCAAAGGCTGCAACAAACCTGCAGGGTGTTGATTCTCAACCTTTACCTGCTGACATTTCATGCACCTTGAAATATATTCAGCCATGTCCTTTTTCATTCCTAGACAAAAGTACTGCTTTTTAGCTGTAGCAATTATCTTCTGATATCCTAGGTGACTAGAATACAGAGCTTGATGGATCTCATCCATAACCATTCTCCTCAAATCCGCTACCTTTGGAATGTAAATTCTTCCTTTATAAGTAATAATTCCATCTTCTTCCAATTGATATCCTTCATATCTCTTCTCAAGACTTTGCTGCTGCAATTTGTCTCTTACTTGCACATGCATCTCATCTCTAGCAGTATGATTAACAATCTTTTTGCCTCAAATCCGATTGGAAAATGCTAAGAGATTCCACCTGCATTTCCTGCACCTTCCTGCTGAGTGCATTAGCTACCTTATTCTCTTTTCCCTTTATGTGCTTGATATCAAAATCAAAATCACATAAAAACTTCATCCATCTGGCTTGTCTAACATTTAAAGTAGGATGATCAATTAATTACTTCAGACCGCAACCGGGTCTGTCCTTAACCCAAATCTTCTACCCATCAAGTAATGCCTCCACATCTTGATTGCATGTACTATGGCTGCAAGTTCCATATCATGAGTAGCATAGTTCTTCTCATTATCCTTCAACTTTCTTGACTCATAACATATAACATGGTTTTCTTGCATAAGGACTCCTCCAAGCCCTTGTCTGCATACATCAGTACACACCACAAAATATTTCTCTGGGTCTACCACTTTCAATACTGGTGCACTGGTGAGAATATTCTTCAACTGTTGGAAGCTTTCTTCACACCTCACTGCCCATTCAAACTTTATGCCCTTCTTTTGCAAAGAAGTAATGCCATGTGCAACCTTGGAGAATCCTTCAATGAATCTCTTGTAGTATCCTACAAGTCCCATAAAAGATCTCACATCTGTCACATTTCTTAGAGTAGGCCAATTCATAATGGATTCAATCTTTTCAGGGTCCACATATATACCATCTTCTAAGATAATTTGACCCAAATACTGAATTATATCTCTATAGAAGTCACACTTTCTCAACTTTGCATACAACCGATGCTCCCTAAGCAATTGCAATGTCAATCTCAAATTCTCTTCGTGTTCTTTCTCATTCTTAGAATAAACAAGAATGTCATCAAGGAAAACAAGAACAAACTTGTCCAAATACCTGCTGAAGACACTATTCATAAGGCACATAAATGTAGCCGGTGCATTTGTGAGACCAAATGGTACCACTACAAGATCATAATGTCCATACCTTATTCTGAAGGTTGTCTTATGAATGTCTTCAACCTTAATTCTCACCTGATGGTAACCCGACCTCAAGTCAATCTTGGAAAATACCTTTGCTCCTCTCATTTGATCAAAGAGGTCATCAATCCTAGGAAAAGGATACTTGTTATTTACTGTGACTTTGTTCAGCTATCTGTAATCAATACACAATCTGAGTGTACCATCTTTCTTCTTTACAAACAGAACTGGTGCTCCCCAAGGAGACACTTTGGGTCTGATATACTTCTTCTCCAACAACTCTTGCAGTTTCATCTTCAGCTCTAGCATTTCTAGTGTACTCATTCTGTAGGGTGTCTTGGACACTGGTGCTGCTCCTGGAACAAGTTCATTTGTGAAATCAATGTCCCTCTTTGGAGGAAGACCTGGAATCTCATCAGGAAAAACATCCCTGAATTCCTGCAACACATGAAAGTCCTCCAACCTAGGATTTTCATTCTCTAGTGCCTCCAAAATATGAGCTGCATATAACTGGAAACCTTTCCTATGGAACTTATTTAACTGTATTGATGAAACCTGCCTCACATAAATCACCTTTGGAATGCCTTTCACAATCCTTGAGTTGCCTTCTTCATCCAAGCACTCAAAAGCCTTATTATAATAGTCAAGCTTTACTCTGTGAGCTTCTAACCAATCCATTCCAATGAGAACATCATAGGAACCAAGGGGTAGAAAATTCAGATCTACGCAGGCGACCAATCCATTCATTACTAATGGACACTTCTCTACCACTTCACTAACCTTCCTCTTAGTTACAGTGGCTAGCTGAACTAACCATGATTTTCTATTCTTTACTTTCTTAAAGGCACAAATCTCCACTACTCTAGGAGTATTGTAACTTTGAGTAGAACCAAGTTCAATCAATCAAAATAGAAACAGATTTCTCAACAATCTTACTTGCAACTTCAACCACAGTTGACTGGTGATCTTCCTGGTGGTCATCCAATGCATCATAAATCCTAGGGACAACCCTTGCTACTTGACCCACTGTTTCTGCTTCTTGAATGTTGTAAGGTGGCCTTGCACTCTCATTCCCGAGTGGGAAATTCTTGTGCATGTGGGGTCCTCCACATCTCCAACATTGGAGTGGTTCTATGATCTGTTGTGGATCTATTGGATTTTCTCCCATCACTCTAGCTGGCTGCTTTTCAGCTTGGGATGGTTGCCTCTGCTTATTCCTGAAACTAGAAGGTTTGAAACCTTTCTTTATTTGGTCATACTTCTCATTCTTTTTGTCTTTCCATGTCTTATGGTAATTAGGTTTTCCTTTGCTTTGCTCATTGCAATACTTAGCCTTCTGAATTGCTTCTGCAAGAGTTATAGGTTCATAAAACTCAATTCTGTCTTTGTAATACTGAGGCAATCCACCCAAGAAACACTGAATTTTCACCTTTTCATCTTTGATGTACCTAACATATCTCAATAGTTCTAAGAACCTGTTCGAATACTCTTCCATGGTTTGCTGTCCCAATCTCAGCACATGGAATTCTTTGATCTTGTCATCATAGTACCTGTCAAAGAGGTATTTCTGCTTGAAATACTTCTGGAACCATTTCCACTTCAGTCTTCTTTCATTGATCCTCCTTACTTGCTTGAGGTGCTCCCACCAAATGGACACCCTTCCATTCAAACTGAATAAGGAAACCCTTTCCTTCATGTTCCCTGAATAATCCTAAACTTGGAAGTACTTCTTTAACCCAAGAAGCCAAGCTTCAGCTTCTTGTCCAGTCTTTACCTTGCCATTAAATGTAGGAGGTTTATCCTTCTTAAATTCATCCCGAGAGAGATCTCTATGATACCTCTTTCTCTTTCCCTTGCGAGAAGAAGATCTTGAATCCCCACTTGCTTCTTCTGAGTCAGATGATCTACTAGCAGTCCTTATTCTTCTTCTAGTATTGCTCTTACTGCCTTCAGGTTTTATTGTACACTGTGCAGAGTCTATCTTTCTTTGCAAGTCTGTCAAACTCTACAACATGGCAGCATTCAACTGATGCTACTCTTCCTGAGCTTTAATCAGGATTCTCATGGTAGCTGCAATATCTAGCGGTGTCTCTTGGAATCTCCTTCCATTAGACTCTATGTCATCATTTCCAACTTGGACATTTTCCCCCATGACATCTTATGCACGCTCGTAGGAGTCCCGAGCATCATATTCGTCATGGCTGAACCACAAATTACTTTCCAGAATATATTATGACTCTGCACAATGTGTTAACAACACCGTTTGTTAGACACACAGCAATTCAAAATCAAAACCAATTACTTACTGTCACTTGGCCTATCTAGGCCTAATGCTGTAACCGACAGCTTTGGTTAACTGATTCCGAGCCCATCTAGGCCCAATTCTACAACCTGCAGCTCTAATACCACACTATAGTGTACTACAAGTTGGTATCAGAGGGTACTCTCGACTGCTTTCCGGCCCATCCAGGCCCAATGTTGCAACCCGCAGCTCTAATACCACAATGTCATGTACCCATGCCCCAAGGTCATGCGGAATTAAAAATTCCATTGAGAACCTTCACTCTTCATCGAAACACAGGCATGGTTGTGAACCACATCTTGACATTTCCAAATCTATCACGCTCCCTACCATCTTCCATTGATCAGTTTGACGATCTGCAAGGAAAGATCTCCAAGGAGATTAGACAGTGGAGAGAAAATGCGACGGAAATCAATGATCTCGTAGAATGGAACCAAATCAACAGTTCAAAATCCACCCTAAAAAATAAACGGTGCAGAAATCCCGAGTTGCAGGATCGAAAAGTTATCAAACTTGAAATCCCACTTCCTGCATCCTGCATCGGAAACATATCAATGGCGGAGAATCATCCCACGAAGATCGACGACATGGAGATTTTAATGGTGGGATTGGGAATTATGGAAATCGTGACACCGAGATCCCACATCCCGCAGCCTGCAAGTTGCGAAGATGAAGTTGTGGAAGGGACATCTGCAAAAACCAAAATCTGCAAAACAGAATTCCGCATCCCACAAACCTGCAAATTTGCACAAAGGAGGATTTCTAATAGGAAACTCAACTTTTCCACTGAATTCTTGGATCGATCTAATCATTCAGGCTTTTACCAATATGGCCAATCTACCCTACAACTTAGCTCGAAATGCATTGATGGGAAAACATACATAGATGCCTATAATTGCAAGTTATTCAAAGGAACAATGCATTAATTCCACATAGCAACATGTTCATCACATTCCATCAAGCAATTTGCAAAATAAGAAATACAATTGCAAAAAATAACATGGAAAAGCACACTTATCTTGAACATAAGTTGTACCGCAACCAGCTATGCCATTGCAACGTTCCTCCCAACCATAGGCCAATGTGCTCCTTAGTCTCTCAGCAACACTGCCACCCCCGAGTTGGGCATGATTTCCTACAGGATTAAGGGAACACTAGCAGACTAATACATAGCCAGGGTGCAATAACACTTAGCCAAGCCAACACAATTGGGTTTATCAAACTACAAGGTAAGACATTCCAACATATAGGTTTCATAGGCCACTCAGCCAAGCCATCTCACAATTGGGTATCACAGACCGAACACAGTCAAGCCAACATATGGGTTTATCAGACTATACACAGTCAAGCCATCTCACTGCTGGGTTTATCAGGCTAACTAGCCAAGCCAGCATTCGTAGTTGGGTTTATCATAATTTCCAACCAAAGGTTACTCACTAGGTCAAGCACAACAAGACATAGCCAAGACAACATATGAGTTTATCAGGCTTCCATACAAGCCATCTTTCCAGTTGGTTTTATCAGGCTTCTAAGGCAATGGGCAGGAAGAACTACTAATCTAGTGAGCTCATCTACAGAGCTAAGAACACCTTCACAAGACCTATATGGCATCGCTTCCCTACTACCTACACACCCAACATAAGGAAGTGTCCCCTTCTCTGTTCCACAATCCCTCAGGATACACCTTCCCTTCCAATGCTCTTCAGGATGTGCATTGCAGGTTCACTAGCCACTCTTATCTTATCATGAGGTTCCACACTAGGTTTATCAAGCACGTTCTACATCTCTCCCATTCCTGATTCTTGTACATAGCTCAGACCCAAACCTGGGTGCACAATACAACAACCACAAGGAGACTCCACAACACCATCTTTACTCTGGAACACAAGTAACAGGGTCTCATACACTCTGTAGTTTCATACAACATTGCAACACAGCAATCATAGTCTTTCTAAGAGAAATACACTCACAAAACGTGAAGGATATACACAGGTGGAGCTCTATTGTTACCACAATGTCACTAAACACTCGCAGAACGCAAAGGATACACACAGGAAGAGATTCGCTACTACCACAATGTCGCTAAACACTCACAAAATGCAAAGGATACACATAGGAAGAGCTCTGCTACTACCACAATGTCTCTCTGCTGGGAAAACAAAGATGGTGGGGAATAATGAATCATGAATGCTGAATGCTGAATGAACCAGAATTTCCTGCAGCTCTCCAAAGTGAGAGTAAATCCAAAAGGTGAATGCATGGGTCAATACTGGCATACGGTTCTGGTGTTTTCTTTTCCATGCAAGCAAAACATGACATTCCAAAACTGGGTGCTCTACCCAATTCGAAATTGCCCATACTCTTCCCCTTCCAAGAAATAACTACCTCAACCACCTTTTGGTAGAATAAATGGTTGGGAAGAGAAGACAAGAAAGAGGGTAGTTGACAGTTCTGATGGGTTCTCCCCATGACACATGGATTTTCCCCAAACTGGCTCAAGGTTAACATTCCCACCCCCTTATCCTTAGGAAAATCATGCCCCCATCTCATTATTCGTTGCATTGACATAGATAGCTGTGGGTTTTCATTCATTTTCATATTTACATGCCAGTTTACAAATGTGTTGGACTTAGCACAGAAACCATAGGCATCAACCATGATCGCCCATATACCAAACATTAATCAATGACAGGTCCTTGGCCTTGAGCTCCTTATCATGATCCGATATAATGTTTATATCATATAAATTAATGCAACGGGGTCAAACTGGAGTGTTACAATAATAAAAGAGGGTGCACCAATGATGGGAGATGAGAAAGGAGGTCGCCCCAATCAGGTGAAAGAGAGTGTAATGATGAGTATCTTTCACTTATCAATCACTTTGAATCCGCTTATATAGCTAAGTAGGGCTCTCCTTCTCCCATTGGTTCATTTTTGGATTAATTAACCACTTAATCATGAGGTAATTTAATTTATCCCTAAGTGAGCCTAAACACCCTCCAAGTGGAATATTCCCTTATAACAGGATAGGTTTGAAAGTCCGTATTCACTGGTGGCTAGATATGCCTTGTCATAATTCCTATTAGGAGTGGAATAAGTGAAAGAGGTGTCCATTGGCCCACACTATGGAATGGGTGTTTTTCCCGTGCATCTCATTGAGTATGGATAAAGAAATGCATTTATTTGAACACATGAGGCCATATTTCAAATTTGATGAGAGGGATGTGTGTATGAGACATAAAATTAACCTTTTTTAACCACTGAAACTCAATTTTACAATTTATGGACCTTTAATTAATTATGATTTTCTAAAGTTTAATTGAAAAATGGATCATTTATACTACAGTTAGGAAATTTAATTATAGGCAACAAACATAGTAGAGATAAGAGGCCAAATTTTCAAAGATAATTCTAATGAAGATGATCAACCTTAAATAAAATTTACAATCCCCAAAATGGATTCTAACGCCTCATCGTGGCTACTAAGGAATTTGGCAAAATTAACAAGTGCAAGAAAAATGAGGGAAAATTCAAAGGCAAACTAAGGTCAGAATGATAGCTGATGAATTCCAATCTAATTTTGATTATAATGATTTTCAATTGAAATCTATCTTATATTAAAATTATCAATGGGTATAAAGATATAATATGTAACAATTGGTAAGCTATTTTAAATGTCACATTTTATGCCACTCAGACAATTTTCTCATTTTATCTAGATTCCAGTTGTTAACTTGATTTGTTGCAATTTCTCTTTGTGATCAATATGTAAGCTCTCGTATATTTAATTTTGATCATAGGTGCTCACATTGAAGATGAAGGTAGATTGACCAATATCACTATTTGAAATAAAACACAATAACCATGGACAAGTGGAGGTCATGTTCGATCAAGTAATGTCAAGCCATCGAGTTATGAAGACTCTAACGAAGAAACCTCTCTATAGTAAGAAGAGGAAAAGTCACCATGTCACTGTGGGACAAATTCCACTATGCGACAAAAGGTCACTAAAGGATGAATTAATGGAATGCCAAAGGTCACCAAGAGTGGATTAAATCAATTTTGTAATTAAGTTATTCAAATAATTAAAAAATCCTAAAGGAATATGGAAGGCCAAAGATCACCTAGCCTTGGCCTATATATTGTAATACCATTTGATGAGGAGGGGATTTTGTTCTCAAACTTTTGAATGTACTATTGTTGAATTGTAAAGGAGGATAAGCATTGAATTAACTTTTTCATATGAATGTTTTTTTATGTGGATGAATGTTTTGAACTACTTCGTGGACTTTCATATGCATATATGGAGTAACATTGTTTCATATTTTTAAATGGTTTGTTACTACATTTCTTTGTTTCTTAAATCATTTGTTATTCATGTTCTTTTGCTTCTTGTGAGTAGTGAAATCAAAATGACTTGAATAGAAAGATTGTTCTTATGTTTATGCTTTCATTATGTTGATTGTGTATCTGATTCGTAAAAGAATTAATTGAATTCTGAATGTGGATGTTCAATTGTTATTTCATTTCCCACCCTTTTACTTTCGCTCCCAGTTGGGATAGGTTACTTTAGTTAGGAACTACATTTGGTTTATATTAGCTTTCATTTCATCCCTTATTATAAATCCCTTAACGGTGGATCGGGCCGCAATCATCGAAAGCCAATAAGGAATGATTGTCGAGCCAAAATCTGGATGTATTCTTTACTCCAAATGGTTTGAGGTCTCATTTTGGCCCATCAAAACAACCCCCCCCCCCCCCCCCCCCCCCCCC
>LPNX010080111.1:205374-216637 GCA_001517045.1 Pseudotsuga menziesii
ACGTTCGGAATAAGTTACGAGGTTCAATCCTTTAGTGTTAGATGTTTTTATTTCTATTGCATATTGGGAAATATTGATTTCTGGAGTTTAGCTGTCTGTTGTGGTACCCCAAGCCATAGGAATTTCTCTCCGTAACAGTATTTAATATATATGGTCGATGCTTGACAGGTTTTGCATTGGGCTTCAGGGGGATCTTCATTTCTCCTAGATCACCTACAATCCCATTCATTTATGAGAAATTGGTAGGGAATAGATCATGGAATTCATGCAATAAGTATGTAATATTCCCCACTATCTCATCATCCCAAGTCTCCAATATTGGAAAATTTCAGGTTTTCTAGAGAACCAATATTCACCTTCATTATTTTGAGGGGTTTCAAAAATTTGTCATTTGATAAGCCTGGTCCTTCCATTGGTCGACTACCCTCATATTCAAGAATATGTATATCACATGGATCATCATCATCATGCTCACCAATTATGTTATAGCATTCCATCCAACTCTGAACTGTCGCACTGCTCTGAGGGAAACTTGACATCAGAACAGGGATGTCTTCAAAAATATTGGTTCTAATTACTTGCAAAGTAGCATCAATTGCCGAACTTTTATCAGAAAAGATAAAAGTATGTGTGAAACTAGTAGTGATATCTTCCCACTCAACAGTTTCTCTTCATAGCTCAATCGATGTATACCATTTTCTTAGTATCATGTCCAAAGTATGTATGAATTGATGAACCCATTCATGTCGCGGCGATGTCTTCCATGTCATGCAATTGCTTTCAATCTCATATATTTTTGGTCAATATAAGACATAATTTATCCAAATATGATTTCTAGCAACCGTTGACATTGGGACCATTCCAAATAGATTTCTTATGAGAAACCCACCACCTGGCGGGTGTAGATTTCAATACAACATCCAATGCTAGAAAACGTTGAGGTTCGGATACCTTTTCTTCAAGATCTGTAAGAAATATATCTAATTTAGGTAATCCTTCCTATGTAGGTAGATCACATACCTCAGTACCTACCCTTCGCACAAATTTCATGATTCTTGCACACTTTTACCTTGATACTTCATTTAGTTGATTCAGCTAGTTCTCCGTAGCTTCTCATGAGTCCGACAAACAGGAACTAATACTTCTCTAACTTAGTTTACCATTAGTTGTCAGGTTGACATAATCATTCATTACAGAGGAAATATTTCAAATATTATCCATATATCCTTCTTGTCCTTCATTGTTTACTTGCTCGACATATCTTTGTCCTTCCAAACGATTAATTGGAGAGACCACCCATAGTTCTGTATCTTCAAATGATAATATTCTCTTTTTGAAATTGATGATTGTTTGAATGACGATAGCCTAGTTGATCCATATAAGTGAGATATAAGGATTTGTATCATCAACAATATTTATGACTTCAAAATATGTGTAGGTCTAAACTCCTTCTATCTCTACAGGAACCCGTGGAAGTTGACCAATAGGAAATACCTCTAGCTAGTTGGCTAACCACATCTAAACAGGAGGCCATATCAGTCTCAAATTCCCCATGCTTTCCCTTGTTTTTCTTCTTATAATATTAACATATGACATCAAATCTAATATTATAAAATCCATATAGTCACCTATCTAAGCATTCATTTGTAACTCACAGCTAGTTTTCAGTCTTTTACCAATGTGGTTAACTTTTTTGTTTGGTCGCATACATGGTTGAGGTTTCTGGACTAGAGTTAATAGTTATTCCAATGCATCCTCATATTCTATAAGTTCTAAACAACTCAAAAAATAAATGATTCAACTTGCTTACCTTCTCTGTCAGATTTCTTTGGAATAACTGATCAAATCTTTGAGGCATTTCTAGGATTTGTCCATGATCCAATATTGGGACATTAGTAGATGTCAACACCTGATTATGTTGACGAAATCATCATGTGCATCAAATAAAACCCCTCTTTCTTTCAGTACATGAAATGACACTTTTTTTGTGTCGCTAGTCGAACTCTCGAGTTTACGCATGGTGCTCCTTGATCTCCTCCAGTCGCAGCACCTCCTCTTGTTACAATAGTAATATTAGGTTCCTGAGGTTCGACATAAATATTCTGAATATTTTGGTTTCCATTTGGAGGTTGGTTCTGGTTTCTCATGATTTTGTCTTTCCATTTAGTAATTAGTTGTGGGAACTCTTCCACTATGTGGTCCAATGCTTTACAATATCAACACATCAACGTAGGATTGTTGTAGTATCTAGAAATCTGTCTCGGCTTATATCCACAATTATAACAAATCACTTTTCCCCTTCTACGACCAAATCCTCGTCCTTAGCCTCTAAAAGGACCACCCCCCTTGGTTGAGGGTATTGTGCATGAGACCGCTTGGCTTACATTTGCTTATTATTTCATCAAATATGTGTCGACCTTCTTCTCCTTCAATAACTGGTATGCTCGAGAGTATTTATCGTCATGACCCATAGATCAACAAAATTTACAATATAAGCTAGCAGGTGCACTTACTATCTTCTGTAGATATAAACATTTCTCTGATCGATGACCTGTCATCTGGAAAATCCGACACCATGGAATTCTTTGTCAATTTATTGGGTTCGACGATCCTGATGCAAGATGATTCAAGAAAGTTGGACATGAATATTTATGATGTCCCTCAGTTCTACATCTTATACACCATAATTCCTCATGAATTTATTTTCCTTTCTTGATATCTTGTATTTGCAATGTTAGATTAGCAAGTTGCGACTAAGTTTGCATCATTCTTGTGCGAGTTTCTCCAACCAGCAAAGCTTCCAATTTCATAACAAGCTCAAGATCTTCGCTATGGGGTACAATCTTTTGTTGCACCAAGGGAACACGGATATGTGGTAGCATTGCGAAAATAAACCATTATTTATGTTGAATGTTAGACATCTGGAAACTCACCTTAGCCATCCGAGTCTTAAACCTTTGGTCAAAGTCCCAGATAGTCTCAGTCGACAATAGCTTGATTTCGTTTAATTATGTGATACATTGCGACTCAAACTTGGGTTTCTTAAATTCTTCTATCAGTCCGGTCTAGATCTATTCTAATGAATTATAAGGGATTCTTGCGAGAACCACAGAAAACTTCATGTACCAATCAAGAGCATGACCTCTAAAGGTTGTGATCATTTGGGATCTTTTTATAGCTTCATCATGGACCTATCGCACCGTCCATAAAACTTCACACAAGAATGAATGTTGTGCAGGGTCTTCCAACCCATTCTTGTTGTATATAGGCAACTTTATGTCACTCCAAGAAATTATGTGTACTTGGGGTATTGATGAATTTGAATTAAATGTTCCAACAATAGGAACTCCTTGACTACTATATGTTGAACACGATGGTCACACTAAGAGGGGAGTGAATCAATGTGTAGGAAATTTAATTCCTCTTTCAACTTATATTAGTCAACATATTTCATCAATATATGTTGCTACCAATTACATCATCATTACATAAGCATACATCAACTAATTAGCTATAAACAGTAATAATATCATCAATTATATCATTGAATCATAACAAGCAACACAACACCAAAGGACACAAGATTTGTATGGTAAGCTTGTTTATGTAATGTACATGGAAGACTACAATCGTCGTGATTACAATCAACACCAACTGATACAAAGAGCACCAACTCTCAGTCCAAGACCCAACTTGGTAGTCTCAGGTCCAACTGAGAATGGTTGAGGAATCCAATCCTCAAGTATGAAAGACTCAACTTGCAAGATGATGTGAATATGTCATTTCACTGCCTCAACCAGAATTCATTGTCAACTATCCAAATAGTTGTCAAGTTCCCACACCACACTCAACCCAATCAACAAACTGCTCATATCCCCTGCTCAAGAATCTGTTCATACATATCATGCCAATTCATCTGTTCTCTTTCAAGTACATCACTCTCCAATCATAAGTTCTCCTTAATGTCACTGTTCACTTCAAATTGTATCATGCCCCAAAACTTATTTACTTGTTAAAGTCATTAGCCTTCCTAGGTTTGTCACTCTGTCAATACACTTCTCAGTCTCATGATTAATACTTCTGTCAATATACTTCTCGGATCACTGAGATTTGAGATAGCTTCTATACATATGCAGCTCAAGTAAATACAATCCATTTTATAATACAATGACAATGTAATATTCAGAACTACAATATGTGAAAATCTCATACCAAGGTTTTCATAACATCTTCATAATGCCAAATTTGGATATATACTGGAAGATTAGTTCATAGTGAACCACTTTAATTTTTAGGCCAAAAGATGTTGCTATTGTCTCTATATACAATATTTCACACATCTTGCTACTACAGAGAGAACTAAATTCATGTATCTGTACAAAATTCAGTGTTGTAGATGTCCAAGGTAATATGAGAGAATACATGAAAGGGATATTGAGATCAGAATTTGAATGGCCTTCATGTATTCCTAGAAATAGTATTCATACATGCATCCCTCTCGTCCTTTTCTTCATCTTAGTGCAAGTCCAGTCATGGTATTCATACCACATAGAATTGCATACCTATAGCTTCACTTACCAGAAGCCAGAGTTCATCAAACTTATATTTGCACTACTGATTGTTGCCTCTTCATATACATCATATCATAGCACAAAACAATCTTTCCTCTTTAATCATTCAACATGTTGTAACAATATCCCTTTGGTGATCCAAATCTCAGTGATGATTTTTAATAGTTCATCAACATTGTAGAAATGAACTTGTGAAGTGTTGTAGATTGTGCATGTTATTCCTATTCTCCAAAAGCACCCAAAATCATAACTTCAAAAAAAAACTTCTTTTCAACTTTATTGTGGCGTCCTCAGAATGTATATTCGAATTTGTTTATGTTGGTTATCAACTGTTGCCACCCGAAATTCAAATCCAAAAATAGGTTGAGTTCACATGATTATGGAGAGGAGAGCAGGAAGCCCGAAATTTTGAAGGATTTAGACAGTCCAAAATTCGGAGTCAGATCAAAATTTTGAAGGAGTCAGAAAGTCTGAAATTCTAAGGACGCAGGCCGAAAATTTACAAGAGAAAAACAATCCAAAATTTGAAGAAGAAGGCAGCTCAAAAATCAGAGCTAAACAACTCCACTTGATTCACAATCTGTGGTTGCCTCAGTCTTTAGTCAATCACCTAAAATTTAAATCTATAATCAGCTTTTTAATGATAATAAATGAGGGCGTTGACATCTATTTATACTAGTTTTCTATGAATTATACTGAGTCGACTTGCTTGGGGTTTAATTGAAACTTTTAATTTTAATTTAAAACAATTCTCTCTTAGGGTGATCCGAATTCATCATTAATTTTATTTGCAAGATTTTTATTTAAGCTAATTCCTTTTTTCCACATTGGGGTTTCAAGACCTTCTTCAAGGGCTCGTCTCAGACTTCTTTTTATGAAAATTATTTCATCAATAGCTCCATTAACATGTGCAAAGGGTTCATGTTCTTCATCAAGGGTTCCAACATCTTTAAGAGCTTCAAGCAACATAATACCATGGCCAAGGGTAATGAATTCTTCACCATGGGCTCCAAGATCTAGTTTGTGGGATTAGGGACCCTTACCTTCAAGTATCACAATACTCAACATACTTTTTCTCCATCCACATGCTTGACCAAATCATTAATATCACCTCACCATTCTGTATGCAAACATAAAGGATTCAATTAACATGCATGAGGATTTTACGGGTGCCATTAACACGTCATTCACTTCATGAAGGATTCTTCATCATGTACATGGGAGTAAGGACACTTTTAAGGGCATATTAAGCATGTGTAGGGATCCAAGCCCTAAGGAACCACATGCAAGGGTTTCAAGGACTCTTTCAAAGATATCATATGATATTTAAACAAGACGCTTTCGATGGACTTCAATCCCATCACATAGGGATCCATTATCAAGTAAAAAGGTAAATTCAAGCTCTATCATGATCATATAATGTCCAAGATCCATGATAACACTATGTATGTGGGTTACAAACCTTCTCATGCATAATTACCATCTCCAAGGGTTCCATGACCCCAACAAGGGCTACATAGGCATCAAGGTCTTCATCAAGTGCACACAGTGGGCTCCACGAACATCAAGTGGCACATACCAAGTATGCGGGATTCATGACACTATCCATCCATAACCTCTTCAATAAATGACCACAGAATGGGTCATTTGTACCATCATGTGATACAAGGTGCATGCCACCAGTGAATGGGCTCCAAATCCCAAGCTACCACAGCAGGGACATGTCCAATCAATCAACCATAAATCCTATCATCCATCTAGGCATTGTATGTGGGTAAAGGGTGATAAAACCCATGCCAAACCAATGCAAGTGTCCATGATAAACTCATACATGCTCATTAAGCTTGTCCACTCTAGGGGACCTTGGTAGCATCAATGAAAACCTGAGGGGCCACTATAATTCCAATGTTGGCATCAATGACAACTCAATCAACACTACCCTGAATATTACTATTACTATGATTTTCAAATCCACACTTCATTGCACAATTGGGTCTTACCTCAGATGTTGGATATGTACATGGGGTTATGGGTCTATCATAGTCCTGTTCTGTATCTATTGCTTCCTATTTGTCTTAAAAAATAAGACAATATTCTTCCTCTTCGTCACAAGATTCTCCGTCAATATGTAGTTCCAACTCGTAGTCCCTTCTTTCGTTCATGCTGCAAGTTCATGTTTGTGTCACAGTCTTTCTTCTCTTTCCCGACAAAAGTATTCTTCCACTCCTTAGGAATCCACCCTCTTAATCATTCTCGTTGTCGACCGAGAACATATAAGCTTACTCTTTTCCATCTCATCCAAACCTTTCTTATGACATCGCCTAGGTCCTCCACACACAATGGTTTACTTGTCGGACTCCATCCTCAGGATCCCTTTTTCACAGACCAACATCTTTATCCGCACCTTTAACGATTTCAGGTAGAGGCCTCAATGTTCTTGGAATAACTCTCTTTCTGTCTTACTTTATGATCTTATAGTGTCAACTGCAATCTTAATAGTATATCCCTCCAGAATGCTATCAACCCAAAAGTCGACAACCCTAGAGATAAGATTGTTGACTCTTTCCAACTGTTGGATTAGTTGAGGAATCCACTCTGTAAGTTCTCCACCTTGAAAATGTTTCCTCTAAGTTGCTAGATTTTCCAACCATTCATGTAGCAGAATAGGAAATTCACTAAAGAAAATTTCATGAATATCTGAGTAAATATACATTTCTGAAACCATTATGTCGGATTCACTCGTGATCCCTTACTTTCTTGTTGTGTAAATCCTCTTGATTGTAGTCCACTTAAGCTTATATCTTTGGCTTCGTCGGTTTCCAAAACATTTCCCCTTCATAATGATTCAGGTCTCCGCAACAAAACCATTTGTTGGAATCGATTCCACTAACCCAGGTTCAGTTTTCCCTGCCTGTCCAACAAAACCTAGCGCACGACCCGGCAGAGTGTACTCTGTCAGAAACACCTGCAATGCAAGTCAGGTCTCACCCGAGATACCTATGGGGATTACGATAACCATGCTTCTGTGATTATAGAAGGGGATTTCTTCATGGAAATGTTAACATACCGCTCGATCAAAGCAGAAGAATGTACTACCATCAACACATACACATCAAGCAAAGTAGGTCAATCCATAGATACATACACAACATATAAAATATACAGATCTAAATCATGTCTACCATCCTTGTTATCGACATTCCACAGTATTCTATTGTTATCAGTGCGATGAACTCATAAATATCGTCAAACTCATAAAGATTCATACACAATAAAAATAGACATCATAGACACAAATATTTATTGTGGAAACCCATATGGGAAAAACCACAAAAGTGCTCTTCATATGGCATGAGTAATATTTAGAACGCTTTTAGTTTGTGCACACATCCTGTAGACTTTTCTCAAAATATTCTCACAATAGTTGATTTTTTTGTCTTTCTCATGCTCTCATGTCTTATTCTTCTTTATGTCATGTTCTTCTCAGGATCGTCTTTATGTCGATCTCTCTCTCAAGATTGAGATATCAAGATCGTCTGCACACACCTTATGGATCGACCTTGTATAATTTTCACAACACTTATTTTTAATCGTCGACTAGTTCTCAACTAACAGTCGACTGATTCTCTAACTAACTGAAGAAATCCCATTCCATTAATAAAGGCTCTATCGACCTAATTTACATTCATGTCCATTCCCAAAATAGACTACTATCCTAACTTAACTTATTGTTTACTAAAAAACGGGTTGAATTCCTATATTCTCCTTACTCTCTCATTTTCTGTCACGACCTTGTACACCTTGCAACCAGAGTCTTCAAAATTCCAATAAAAAATATCAAACACTTTTCTAGGGCTAACATCCTCGAAGCAAGTGCTACTGACATCGTTACATTATATCTCTATCATTTTGTATCCAAAGAAAGTGAAATTCAAGCCAAAAAGGATAATATGAAATGAAACTGAATAAGGCCAAGCAGATGAGGAAGACATTCCAAATATAAATGGTTTCTTGTCCACATGTGAATGAAATAAATGTAACTATTATACTTCAAGGAGACTAAGGGATAGGACATGATATGCAGCAGAGACAACTAATTCTAAGTGTCCTCTAGAACCTCATCACTTTACAGTCACATGTGAACTCATCATAAGGGTTATATAAAATATCATCATGAAGCTTGAGGCAATATTTGATGTGAACCACATAGCACCTTGTTAGAGCCTAGTGGTGGTTTCCTAAAAACTCTATCCCATTTGTGAGACACTCCTATTCCCTATTGTTTTCCAGCATGCTTATGCAAATGTGGCCCCTATTTACCCCTAGTTGTCCAAAGGTTCTCAACATAGAAGTACAAGTCCTCCCTTTACCTTAAGCCATGATTTGATCACTTAACCCATTTCTAGAAAAATGACCAAGACTATAATTGTGAATACATTGGAGGCTTCTTGAAAAGGTAACAAATCTACTCTAATTCATGCCTAGTTTCTCTTGTGCTTTTATGATGGATCATTGTAGCTAGTTGCTTAATGTTGTAGTCAGTTTACTAACCTAAATTAGGGATCATATTGGAATTCCTTTGTGCTTGCAAGTCTTCACAACATTATCTATGTCATATTTTGACCAGTTTGACTTGGTTAAACTAGTTTAACCAAGACAAAAATGGGATCTCGGGAATTTTGGATCCATATGTGCAGTTTTTGTTTTTTGGAATCCAGATGGACCAACAAAAATTAAATTGGCTAAGTAACCATTGACTTAGTAACTTTATCAAAATGGAGTAATGTGGGGCAATTTGTTACTTGAGATTATTTTGATTCTTTATGTTATGGTTTTGAGCCTTGGTATGAGGCTTTGTTGAGGATTTGGGTCCCACACATCATTTCACTTCCTAGAGTGGGTGCACTAGCTCCTTGGGGGCGCATATGTTGGGGAAATATATTTTTATCACTTGACACATCTTTTAGCCTTGTAAAGGCAAGGCCTTAGGGAGACTATATCCCGTAGAAAACCCCCCTCTTCCACCCTTGTGATTATTACATGGTAAGTGTACATAATTGAGAGGGACGCACACATTAATAATGACCCATCCATTGCTTTGTCTGACTCGGTTTTGTCCATTGGATCATATTAATGAGATTAAATATTGTCCCTCCATCACTTTGGGCTAAGGATTTTGTTGGTCATTTCTCTATTTAAGAGAAGTTTGGATAATTGTAATGGAATTCTAGCTCTTGAGAGATTGAATACAGAGATATTGTTCTTCCACACTTGTCTTGAGAGTTTTGATGTGATTGTGATTATGAAATCTACTAAGCCTCAATGTAATCCATAAGTTGTCTTTCATCTCAAACAAAATATTGTACAAAAATTGTTGTTGCACGAGGGTGCATTGGTCAAGAAAATTGGAGAGAGATACCTCCCATTTGTTTGGAAAATTATTGCTTAAGAGGGAGTTGTTGTTAATGCTTTGGAATTTATATTTTATCATTTCATTTTAGCATAAAATTCCTTGTCTTGTTATAATGATTTGTCGTGTTATTTCATTTAGTTTTTTTTTGTGCATATGATAACATTTTTATGGTTGTCATGGGCAATGCAACTTTGGAAAATTGACTTGGCTTGTTTGGGAAGGAAAGTGGCTCATTTAACCGGATGATATGCAAAGGGAAAATAACCTTATCAACTCATCAAGTTTCCAAGTAAGTTTATCACCTCTATTTGTAGAAAAAATTTCATGTCATAGTAAAGTAGAATAAACATAAGCAAAACCCTCTAAATTTACAGTTTAAAATTTAACCGTACAATCTTGAAATTCTTTAAATCATGTTTAGAAATGATCTAAAAACCCTAGGTACCAAGTTTGAACACTTTCCAACTCCATTTACCCTTGCCATACACTAGCCTACCCAGAGGGATATCACCCTCCTTGGGAATTTCCACCGCTTGTTGGTTTGATAACTTGGGTTTGCTTGTTTTGAATTTCAAATTGTTTATTCTTCATCAAAACAAACATTTTTTTGTGCGAGGAATTATTCCTACACCATTTTGTGAATATTTCACTTGCATGTTTGACATACACATTGCACAACCTGACTAACTTATGCTAGCACATTATCACCCTGGATATAATTCGTTAAACTATTGCTACTTGGATAGTGTTTATTTAGATGAGTATGTCATTTCCTTATTAAGCCTTCTCAACTCACTCTTCAAGATTATTTTATCTCGTAGTCACTTTCTTGGATCTAGGGCTTTCACACCAACACCACCTTGCTCTTTACCTATTCACCATTAGCTTGTTTTCCTACGTGTCTTGTTGTTGAAATCCTCTAGCCTTCATGGGTTAGCTAGGGTCTCCCCCTTGGCTTAGCTCCAACTTGGCCTAAAGAGAAGAGTGTCTCATCCGATGTGACACTTGCATCACTTGCGAGGGTTGAGGAACTCTTGGGTCACTTAGTGTGGATGCCCTCCCACTGCGCATTCTAGAAAGAGGGCCTCTACATAGTGTTGGAGACATTTACCATCATACACACTCTTTCGGTCAAATTGGCCTAGTTAAACCACTATCCTAAGTTTAATTGACATCAGCGGAGCATTAATTACCATCATCCCAGTCATCCTCACGCCTTCCTACAGTCAAGGAGGCTAACTTAGCCTTCCCTACAGTCAAGGAGGCTAACTGGAGCACT
>LPNX010080111.1:218830-282366 GCA_001517045.1 Pseudotsuga menziesii
ATACATAGGCAGCTACATACTTTGTGATAACATTCTTGGCATCCCTGCCAAGGAGGGTAGAGTCTTACCTCTGGTGTCTATGAGTTTAGTATTTCGTTGTATATCATTTTAACATATTGCATTTGGAATAAACATAGTGACCACACTTTTAATTGGCTTAATTTTCTATTCTCGCATATCAAATCCTCTCCATTGACATTTTGCATTTTATCCCTTTTGGTGGTTTGGGCATCAAACTCACATGGAAACTCCACGAAGTGACTCTACTAGAGAGAAATCCTGTACACATACTTATAATTTAAGAAGTCTTTATCCTCTTGTTTCACATGTGGACACTGTAATGTCCCCGACCCTCCGACCGGCGAAGAGGACGCTACCAAACCCTTAACCATCCGGGCGAATAGCCCCATGAACATGTACATACATATAAACTGAAGTAAAATGCTTGGAAGTAAAAACATGCAGAGATACATAATTGTTTAACATACAGCAGAAGCAAAACCATACATTGAAGAATTCAACATGTTCATCATAATTCATTAAACATCAAATATGATTGCAGAAGTGAAATAGACTAGATTACTTATCTTATAAAGAACTCGTCCCACAACCAGCTATGTCACTGCAACGTTCCACCCAACCATAGGCCAACGTGCTCCTTAATCTCTCAGCAACGCTGCCACCCCTGAGCTGGGCATGATTCCCCAAGGAATAAGGAACAAGCAGGCTTACACATAGCCAAGGATACACAAATCAGCCAAGCCAACACAGTTGGGTTTATCAGGCCATTAAGGAGCTGGAAAAAGTTTAATGCTAAGCTGGTGAGCTCATTGAAGAGCTAAGGACACCTACACTAGAACTAGCCTGACGTCTAGGACACCCACACACACCCAACACAATGAAATTAGTCCCTTCTCTGCTATACAGTCCCTCAGGCCCTTACCTCCCTGCCAGTGCTATTCAGGGGTTGTGGAGAAGAAAGAATGCCCTCTAGATCTATCTGTGTGACTCCTAAACATACCAGGTTTATCAAGCATACCCCAACCTTCATTCCCACTCCAATACAGTCCAAAGACCAACCACTACATACATGCAGCAAAAACAAGCAATTCACAGCTTTGTGAAAAACAAAAGAAAATAGGATGGCAACCAAAAATGGTGAACGCAGCTCAGGCTAAGCAAAACGATTCAGAGTTTTTCTTGGCCCTAGCATGGCCAAAACAACTCAGCAGCAACCCAAAACGTAACTTCCCCCACAACAAACCAAAATTGTGGATTAAACCAACAACAACCAAATTTGTGGATGAACTAACAGTAACCACAACGTGAATGAACCTTCATCAAACCACAATTCATGGGGAGAACAACATCAAACCCAAATCGTGAATGGCTCCTTCACAGGAAAATCGTGGGTGACAATAAACGGTTTCTCCAGCTCTCTGCGTGAGGAAAACGATGAAGAATCCTGTGCGTGAGGATGAGCAATTCCAGCCTCTGCGGGAGGATGAGCAAGAATGGAGTAATGGGTAGTGGTTTCCCTGCCCACGTGAGGATGAATAGTCTACTGGTGGAGTGGGCGTGTGGGCAAGGACTGACAGTCCTGCCACCCACCACTTCCCAGCAATAACTACCCAACTAACACCAAGGTTTTTAATGGCTGACACGTGTCTTTTCCCCATAAGATCATGGTTTAACATTCCCCCCCACTATCCTTAGGAAAATCATGCCCTTTTCATCATGGTTGCATTGACATAGCTGGTTGGGGTTCATTTTAATTAAAGTGCATATTTACATGATGCCAAAACTATAATGTGTCATATATCATGATATACCATCGGCAACGATTTCAATTGCCGAAACATAACACAACCAAATCGATGGTGGGGATTTTTCCTTTAGCTCCACACCACGATTAATTACAATATATACATCATATACATTTAATGCAAATGGGGTCAAAACTAGGGTGTTACGTTCCCCTCCCCCTTTAATAGCACTGCCCTCAGTGCCTTACAAAATTTGAACAAAATGCTACACTGGTACCGCCTCAATGTTCCATAGAATTGAACAAAAATGGATGTGCCAATTGCATGGCATCCTCTATCTCCCACGTAGCCTCTTCAAATCCGTAGTGCTCCCATTGCACCTTTAGTTGTCCAATGGCTCTATTCCGGAGCATTGTGACCTTCCTGTCGAGGATGCGCATTGGTTCGATTCGGAACTCTCCCTCGGGTTCCACCTGAATCACATCCCAATTTATCACATGGTTAGGATCATGTACATATATTTTAAGCAAAGAAACATGAAAAAGATTATGAGCTCTAGTGCTAGCAGGCAATGCAAGTCTATATGCAACTAGCCCTATTCTTTCAAGCACTTCAAACGGCCCACAATATCTTGGTGAAAGCTTGGCACAACTTCCAAGCTTCACGGAACTCTTCCTTGCTCTCACTCTGAGGTAAACATGATCCCCAACACTGAAATACCTGTTCACCATGTCCTTGTCTGCATTACTTTTTTGTCTGTCATGTGCTGCTTTCAAATTCTGCCTAATTTTTACAACCTTTGGCTCTGTTTCCTTGAGCAATTCTGGACCAAGTACAACCCTGTTCACTAGATTATCCCAAGTCACTGGTGTCCTACACCTTCTTCCATACAAAGCTTCATACGGACTCATCCCCAAGGATGCCTGATGTCCATTGTTATAAGCAAACTCTACCAAGTGTAAGTAATCTTCCCACTTGGTGGGTTTGTCCATCACGTACATAAGAAGCAAGTCTTCAAGCACTTGATTAACTCTCTATGTCTACCCATCTATTTGAGGATGTTATGCAGTGCTGAAGTTTAGCTTTGTACCCAAATCTACAAACAACCCCTTCCAAAAACGGGAAGTGAACTTGACATCTCTGTCAGAGACTATTGCCTTCAGCAATCCATGCAATTTGAAAATCTCCTTCATGAAGATATTTGCAATGTCATCAGTCTTATGCGTAGACTTAACCGGTATAAAATGTGTTGCCTATGTCAACTTCTCCACCACAACCATGATGGAATCATGTTGTCTCCAAGTCATTGGCAATCCTGTAATAAAATCCATGGAAATAACTTCCCATTTCCATTCTGGAACTGGCATAGGCTGTAACAAACCTGCTGGGTGTTGATGCCCAACCTTTACCTGCTGACATTTCATGCACCTTGAAATGTATTCAGCCATGTCCTTTTTCATTCCTAGCCAAAAGTACTATTTTCTGGTGGTAGCAATTGTCTTCTGGTATCCTAGGTGACCAGAATACGGAGCTTGATGGATTGCCTTCTGCCTTTATAAGTAAGAAGTCCATATTCTTCCAATTTATATCCCTCACGCCTCTTCTCAAGACTTTACTGCTGCAATTTGTCTTTTACTTGCTCATACCATTCATCTTTGGCAGTACGATTAACAATTTGCTGCCTCAAATCTGATTGGAAAATACTAAGAGATGCCACATGCATTTCCTGCATCTTCCTGCTAAGTGCATCAGCTACCTTATTCTATTTTCCCGTTATGTGCTTGATTTCAAAATCAAACTCACATAAAAACTCCATCCATCTCGCTTGCCTAGCATTCAGAGTAGGCTGATCAAATAAATACTTCAGACCACAATGGTCTGTCCTTAGTTCGAATCTTCTACCCGTCAAGTAGTGCCTCCACATCTTGAGGGCATGTACTATGGCTGCAAGCTCTAGATCATGAGTGGCGTAGTTCTTTTCATGCTCCCTCAACTTTCTTGACTCGGAACATATCGCGTGGTTGTCTTGCATAAGGACTCCTCCAAGCCCTTATCCGCATGCATTGGTACACACCACAAAATCTTTCTCTGGGTCTGCAAATTTCAATACTGGTGCACTGGTGAGAAGATTCTTCAACAGCTGGAAGCTTTCTTCACACCTCAATGTCCATTCAAACTTTATCCCCTTCTTTTGCAAAGAAGTGATGGCATGTGCAATTTTCGAGAATCCTTCAATGAATCTCCTATAGTATCCTGCAAGTCCCATAAAAGATCTTACATCTGTCACATTTCTTGGAGTAGGCCAATTTATAATGGCTTCAATCTTTTCAGGGTCCACAAATATACCCTCTTCTGAGATAATGTGACCCAAATACTGAATTCTATCTCTATAGAAGTCACACTTGCTCAGCTTTGCATACAACTGATGTTCCCTGAGCAATTGCAATGTCAATATCAAATGCTCTTCATGCTCTTCCTCATTCTTAGAATAAATAAGAATGTCATCAAGGAAAAAAAGAACAAACTTGTCCAAATACCTACTGAAGACACTGTTCATAAGGCACATAAATGTAGCAGGTGCATTTGTGAGACCAAATGGTACCACTACAAACTCATAATGTCCATACCTTGTTCTGAAGGTTGTCTTATGAATGTCTTCATCCTTGATTCTCACCTGATGGTATACAGACCTCAAGTCAATCTTGGAAAATACCCTTGCTCCTCTCATTTGATCAAAGAGGTCATCAATCCTAGGAAAAGGATATTTATTCTTCATAGTAACCTTGTTCAACTATCTGTAATCAATACACAACCTGAGTGTACCATCTTTCTTCTTTACAAATAGAAATGGTGCTCCCCAAGGAGACACACTCAGCTTGATATACTTCTTTTCCAACAACTCTTGCAGTTGCATATTCAACTCTAGCATCTCTGGTGTACTCATCCTGTAGGGTGTCTTGGACACTGGTGCTACTCCTGGCACAAGTTCAATTGTGAAATCAATGTCCCTCTTTGGAGGAAGCCCTGGAATCATCAGGAAACACATCCTTGAATTCCTGTAACACCTGATAGTCCTCCAGCCTAGGAGTTTCATCCTCTGTTGCCTCCAAAATATGAGTTGCATACAACTGGCAACCTTTCCTACAGAACTTCTTCAACTGCATTTTTGAAACCTGCCGTACTAAAATCACCTTTGGAATACCTTTCACAACTACTAGGTTCCCTTCTTCATCCATGCATTCAAAAGTCTTATTGTAACAGTCAAGCTTTACCCTGTGAGCTTCTAACCAATCCATTCCAATGAGAACATCATAGGAACCAAGTGGTAGAACATTCATATCTACACAAGTGACCAATCCATTCATGACCAATGAACATTTCTCTACCACTTCAATAACCTTTCTCTTAGTTCCAGTGGCTAGCTGAACTAACCAAGATTTTCTATGCTTTACTTTCTTAAAAGCACAAATCTCCACTTCTCTAGGGGTAATGTAACTGTGAGTAGAACCGGGGTCAATCAAAATAGAAACAGATTGCTCAACAATCTTACCTGCAACTTCAACCACACTTGACTGGTGATCCGCCTGGCGGTCCCCCAGTGCTACATAAATACTAGGGATTGCCCTTGCTACTTGACCCACTGTTTATGCTTCTTGAATTTTGTAAGCTGGCCTTGCACTCCCATTCTCGAGTGGGCAATTTCTCTGCATGTGGGGTCCTCCACATTTCCAACATTAAAGTGGTCCTCTATTCTGTTGTGGATCTTTAGGTTTTTCTCCTATCACTCCAACTGGCTTACTCGCAGCTTGGGATGGCTACTTCCGCTGATTCTTGAAGTTAGAAGGTTTCAAACCTTTCTTTCTTTGGTCAAACTTCTCATTCTTCTTGTCCTTCCATGCCTTATGGTAATCAAGTTTACCTTTTTGCTCATAGCAATACTTAGCCTTCCTTATTGCTTCTTCAAGAGTTCTAGGTTCATAAAACTCAATTCTGTCTTTGTAACACTGATGCAATCCACTCAGAAAACGTTGGACCTTCACTTTTTCATCTTTGATGTACCGGACATACCTCAACAATTCCAAGAACTTATTTGCATACTCTTCCATGGTCTGTTGTCCCAATATCAACTCATGGAACTCCTTAATCTTGTCATCATAATACCTGTCAGAGAGGTATTTCTGCTTGAAATACTTCTTGAACTGTTTCCACTTAAGTCTCCTTTCACTGATCCTCTTTACTTGCTTGAAGTGCTCCTACCAAATGGATTCCCTTCCATTCAGATTGAATATTGCAACCCTTTCCTTCATGTTTCCCGAATAATCCTGAACTTGGAAGTACTTCTTTATCCCAAGAAGCCAAGCTTCAGCCTCTTGTCCCGTCTTTACCTCACCATCAAATGTAGGAGGTTTAGCCTTCTTAAATTCATCCCGAGAGTGATCCCTATGGTGCCTCTTTCTCTTTCCCTTACGAGAAGAAGAGCTTGAATCCCCACTGAATTCTTCAGAGTCAAATGATCCACTAGAAGTCCTTCTTCTTCTCCTAGTACTGCTCCTACTACCTTCGGGTTTTGCTGTACCCCATCCAGAGTCTATATTTCTTTGCAAGTCTGTCAAACTCTGCAACATAGCAGCATTCAATTGATGCTTCTCTTCCTGGGCTTTAATCAAGCTTCTCATGGTGGCTGCAAAATCTGACAATGTCTCTTGGAATCTCCTTCCATTAGATTCTATGTCATCATTTCCATTACGGAAATTTTCTCCCATGGCATCTCTCGCACGCTCATAGGAATCCCGAGCATCATATCCATCATGGGTTCTCATGGCTGAACCACAACTTACTTACCAACTGCACTACCTAGAATACTACCCTTGAAGGTGTCTATGATTCTGCAAACATGTTAGTAACACAAACGTTAGCTGCATAACATTATATAATTCAGAATTACTTACCTTCTCTTGGAAAAATCATAAAATGACAATTTTTCCCAAAACAAAAAATTTTCTTCCCTTTCAGCCCTGAAAACTGCTGAAAATCCCACTGAGAAATCGCTGAAATTCGCTGAGAAATCCCACTTGAAAACTCAAAATTTCCTTTTGTTAGATTGGGTCTCTTCCCAACTAAACTTCCGACGTATCGGGTCCTTAGTTGACTATGGTTTCGACACATCGGCGGTCCAATCCACTAAATTTTCTGACGCTTCAGGCCGATCTTCCTATAGCTTCCGACACATCGGTGGTCTGATCCTCTAACTTTCTCTGACGTGTCATCGGATCGATCATCTAACTTTCTCCAATGTATCGGCGAACCAATCATCTAAATTTCTTCGATGTATCGACGAACCGATTATCTAAATTTCTCCGACGTATCAACGGACTGATCATCTAACTTTCTCTGACGTATCAGCGGACCGATCATCTAAATTTTTTCGATGTATCGGAGGACCGATCATTTAAAGTTTTTCAAAATTTTCTGTACTTCGAAAAATTTTCAGAAAAAATTTCATCTTCCTTTTGCCGTCGCACTGGCTGCTCAATCAGCTAAATTTTTTCGACACTCCCAGCACTTCGAAAAAAATTCTCCCTTCGTCCGCCACCACATCGGCTGCTCGATCAGCTAAATTTCTCCAACGTTTTGGCGTCCTTCTGTAGATCCCGGCCGACACTTCGGCTCCACTTCAATGATCAACTTTCAATGATGCTTTGGAGAAATTCTCCCGAAGACAGCGGGAAACTTTTTGATTTTTTTTCCTGGACTTAGACAAATTTCTGGAAATATTATTTGTTATCTTTTTCTCCTTTCTGCCGCCATGGCGGCTCCCTTCTGATGAGCCTCGCCGACGCCTCGACTCCGTCTTCACCTCTTTTTCCTCCGGGCGGCATCGGAATTCTTTCCAGCTAAAGGGGGCAATGTTTCAGCGGTCTTCAGCTGATCTAAGCTGGAGTATTAGCGGTCTTAAGCTGAAGCCTTCTGATGATCTCAATACTTAGAAAATTTTTGAATTTTCACCCAGGTCGGCTCAATCCTGTACTGTCTGCCGCCACCGTTGTGGCTAAAACCTGCCAACCCAGCCGACATATAGACTCCATTTTCCTTTTCTTGGCGACGTAACAGCGCCTTCATCATCTTTCTTCCGCCGCCGTTATGGCACCTTCATGCTTTTCCAACCACTTCGTCGTCGCAGACTTCCTCTATCTCTCGCTGCCGTCGATATCTGTATCGAAGGGTCTTCCGACTAAGCTATCCGCTGCATCAGAAGAGCTTCCGACTAAGTCGTCCGATAATCCGACGGTCTTGACACTTAGAAAAATTTTCAAAAATTATTTTCGACTGTCCTTCGTCAGGTGGACTTCCGCCTAGGCTATCCGATGTATCGGATGAGCTGCCAGCTAAGGCTTCCAACGATCCGATGATCTTGACACTTATAAATGTTTTTTTTTTAATTTCTTTCCTATCATTCACAGATTTCTCATTTTTTTGGTTGTTGGGTAGAGGGAAACCTACCTCTGTCACTGATTCTCACGGCCCATAGAGGCCCATGCTGCAACATGAGCTCTGATACCATAAGCTATAACGTCCCTGACCCTGCGATCGGTGAAGAGGACGCTACCAAACCCTTAACCATCCGAGCAACTAGCCCCATGAACATGTACATACATATAAACTGAAGTAAAATGGTTGGAAGTAAAAACATAAAGAGATGCATAATTTTTTAACATATAGTGGAAGCAAAACCATACATTCAATCATTCAACATGTTCATCATAATTCATTAAACATCAAATATGATTGCAGAAGTGAAATAGACAACAATACTTATCTTATAAAGAACTCGTCCCGCAACCAGCTACGTCACTGCAACATTCCACCCAACCATAGGCCAGCATGCTCCTTAATCTCTCAGCAACGCTGCCACCCCCAAGCTAGGCATGATTCCCCAAGGAATAAGGAACAAGCAGGCTTACACATATCCAAGGATACACAAATCAGCCAAGCCAACACAGTTGGGTTTACCAGGCCATCAACAAATCAGCCAAGCCAACACAGTTGGGTTTATCAAGCCATCAAGGAGCTGGGAAAAGTTGAATGCTAAGATGGTGAGCTCATTGAAGAGATAGGGACACCTACACCAGAACTAGCCTGACTTCCAGGACACCCACACACACCCAACACAAGGAAATAAGTCCCTTCTCTGCTATACAGTCCCTCAGGCCCTGACCTCCCTTCCAGTGCTATTCAGGGGTTGTGGAGAAGAAATCCATCCTTCTAGCTATATCTGTGTGGCTCCCAAACACACCAAGTTTATCAAGCATACCCCAACCTTCATTCCCACTCCAATACAATCCAAAGACCAACCACTGCATACACACAGCAAAAACAAGCAATTCACAGCTCTGTGAGAAACAAAAGAAAATAGGATGGCAACCAAAAATGGTGAACGCAGCAACTCAGGCCAAGCAAAGCGATTTAGAGTTGTTCTTAGCCCTAGCGTGGCCAAAACAACTCAGCAGCAACCCAAAACGTAATTGCCCCCACAGCAAACCAAAATTGTGGATTAAACCAACAACAACCAAATTTGTGGATGAACCAACAGTAACCACAATGTGAATGACCCTTCATCAAACCACAATTCATGGGGAGAACAATAGCAAACCCAAATCGTGAATGGCTCCTTCACAGGAAAATCGTGGGTGACAGTAAACGGTTTCTCCAGCTCTATGCGTGAGGAAAATTATGAAGAATCCTGTGCGTGAGGATGAGCAATTCCAGCCTCTATGGGAGGATGAGCAAGAATGGAGTAATGGGTAGTGGTTTCCCTGCCCACATGAGGATGAAGAGTCTGCTGGTGGAGTAGGTGTGTGGGCAAGGACTGACAGTCCTACCACCCACCACTTCCCAGCAATAATTTCCCAACTAACATCAGGGTTTTTAATGGCTGATACATGGCTTTTCCCCATAGGCTCATGGTTTAACATTCCCCCCCTTATCCTTGGGAAAATCATTCCCTTTTCATCATGGTTGCATTGACATAGCTGGTTGGGGTTCATTTTAATTAAAGTGCATATTTACATGATGCCAAAATTGTAATGTGCCGTATATCATGATATACCATCGGCAATGATTTCAATCGCCAAAACATAACACAACCAAATCGATGGTGGGGTGTTTGCCTTTAGCTCCACACCACGATTAATTACAATATATGCATCATATACATTTAATGCAAACGGGGTCAAAACCAGGGTGTTACAGACACTCCTATAACTTATTAGTGGAAGTTAAAAAAAAGGAAGTTTGAAACCAAAGGTTTAAATCAATCCTTACAGACTCATGTCTCATCCCATATCCATATGTCACCTTTTCCAGCCATCTCTATGGCTTAACAGGGTCCACCACGTGTATTTGGAAATAGGTCTAGACCTTGGTCCTTCACCTTTTGACTTTATCTAGATCCCAAGATCACCTCATGACATGCCTAAAAAATATTTTGAGAAGATCCCCAAGTTTAATGGGAATTGTGTTGCCCCCATTGGAGAGCATATTGAATTGTTCTGCAGAGATATGGAAGCATATGGCGCCCAAGACGAAGACGTTTACATGAGGGGTATGTTTGTATCTCTTGAGGGAGATGCTCGTAAGTGGTTTGATCTTCAACCTACTACATCCATAGATGGATATGACTCTTTTCACACCAAACTTAAGGAATAATGGTCTACCAAATTGGATGGGTGCTTCTTGTTGAATAAAATCTACAAGATTCAAAAGAAAGAAAACATGAGTCCATGAGTTCAACCTCTGTTTCGACAAGTGTGTCTCTAACATTCCTAAACCCATACACCCTAAGGACCAAGATATCCGGATACACTATATGAATTCCTTTGAAGGATACCTTGGGTACCATTTAAAAGACAAGAATGACGTTGACTTGAAGATTGCCGAGGGCAATGCACAAAAGGAAGAAGCTAATGCTTCGACCATGGGGAAACAAAATTTCTTTGACACTATTGCTTTGTCCTCTTACATATCGGATCCTCAGCCTAAGAAAGGTAAGGAACCATTGAAGGATTCCTCTGACATGCTTGAAAACATGTAAGAAAGTATGAAAAACCTTACCCTTGTCATGAGGAACTTATCAAAGGGCAAGAGCCTGATAGGTATAGGAAACCATATGGTCGTAAACCACATTGGAACCAATAAAAGGGCCCATCTGTTGAAGAGAGAAGGAGAACCACAGGGACCCATTCATCAACTAATTCTAAGGGTGTAAACTCAGAAAACAAGGTGAGAGTGTATGAGCATGCCTACCATTTTAACAACGATGACACTCAGGAATCCCCACAAAAGGTTAAGCTTGTCGATGACTTTGTTTTATATGGAGTTTGGGAGGATCATATTGGCAGAGGAGGATGGTAGTATGATCTCAGATGGTAGTCACCCATGTTTCATAGTTTATAAATTTCAAGAAGAAGGTTATCCACCAATATAAATCTATAAAACAAGGGGATTTGGCCCAACACCTACCCTTTTTGCTGAAAGGAAGTCAAACACCAGTACTAGAGAAGAGGGTGAGGTGGATCCATAGGTTGATGGTTTTGAAATGGAATTAGATAAGGTGATGCAAAAAATTCCATTGACAAATTTTGTTCAATTCCCTTTGATCAAGGATCAGGTGGAGACCTTTCTAGATAGCATCTCTCTAAAGGAACAGGACAATGTCACGGTCCTTCCTCCTCAAGAAAACAATGCAATTATAACTCGAGAAAATGAGGAAGAGGAGGATCCCCCTATCATTTTAAAAACTACTATGTAGGAAAGGAAGAACAGGGGGCACCAACCATTCTATATAACCTTGCACATTGGGGACTTGCTACTACATAACTACATAGTTGACTCTGTGACTACTATGAATGTAATGCCCTACCAAATCATGAAGGAGATGGCATTGGAGATCACTCTACCTTTTACATAAATGTTTGTCGTATGGACTGTAAAATTAGCAAATCCACAGGATCATCAAGTTGGGTTGAACCTTACTATGAGAGAATAATGAATGAGGAAGAAGAATTTTAGTTCTAGAATTGTCAAACAACCATGGTGAAATTAATCAGACAAGAGGCAAAACTTTGACAGCATAACCATAATTGAATAATATAACCTGTATGAAATACATTGGTGATACAATAGATAAAATTTGAATCCTCTAGGAGTGATTTGAATCTGAGAGGAGTGATTCGAATCTCATGACTTGGAATGACTCTAGACATCACTAACTGTGGGAAAATCGCCACAGGTGACTCACTAGTGTAACTCTAGAAAACCAAAACACTTCACAATCAGTTAATTGACCAAGGTAGGTGAGCAAAGGCACCCATCTCATTAAATCATGAAAATGTGGCACTAGACTAACTGAATATGAACTAAATGTGGCCCATCTGAGCACAACTCAACACAAAATAGGGTGAACTAATGGTGTGATTCCCATTACTCGGTGTGGGATCCTAAAATGTAGGGATTGGTCTCTGGAGCTCCTAAACTCATGCAAAGTGGCGCATCAAGTACTAGGTGGGACCCAAATAATTTCTCTATGGCACTAATGAAGTGGAAACATATTCCTCACCTAGGAAACTGACATTTAGACTATGGTGGACAAGGGAGGATTACAATAATCTTAACATGGACTCCCAACACTTTCAGGTTGTTAGGCTAATTAATAATCTCCAAGCTGATATTTTTAAATGTCCCAACATTTCCACCCTCATGAATGTGGTGGTGGTGGACACCCTTCCCGTTTATGGAATGTTGTTGTCAAGGAAGTGGTATGTTGGCCTTGGTGGTTATATGCAGATGGACTTATCTTATGCCACCATACCAAATGTAGATGGAAGCATGGTGTGGTTATACCGGGAACCCTTCTCTGAAGGGAACCTTGAACATTTTGAGGATGGACTTCGAAACTCTTTTGGTTTTGGTGAGTTGGAACCTAAGGGGATTTTGATGGTGATGGGGGGATGTGATGATGAAGACTCTAATGAGGATGAGCGATCAAGGAGAATTAGGCGAATTTTTCTAGTTTCCCTGTTCATGACTCATAATATGAGGAGTGTGATCAAGATTAATTTATCCGACAATTGAATAGATAAATGATTTTTAGAGAAATTACCCCAATAGTTTCAGAGAACATACTAGGCTAAGATGTCGAAGGGATACCTGATGAGACTGATTTGTGTTCTATAATGTCGGGTCCTAATTAATTCCTTGCACCGCCTCCTACATGATTGTGGTGCCCCAAATTGGAGGGCTTCATGGAAAACATCAAGGCTAATCGTGAATGGTAGGATAGAGGCATGCCATCAATATATTGGTGGGAGGAAATCCCTGCTTCTAGTGACTCCATTGATGGAGTATCTTGCATATTTTATCCTCTTAGACCACTGCCTTTCCTGGTCATTGATCTGCCTCATGATACTTTATATGAGGGCCCTCCACATATTCACAAGGTCGATCATATTGGAGGGATTGATGTAGGAAACAACACCTTGGTGAGCGGTTACTCGCATGTCCCGGAGTTCTTGTTTCCCATAGAATCTCATGCGTTGTCTAGGATTGATGATGTGCATGTATCTTTCCCCCAACATTTTGATGTTCCTTTACCAACATGGAAAGGATCTAGCACTCATCTCGTCATGTCATATTTGTCCCCCATAGTTGAAGATATTGCAATAACCTTTAGGGATTTTTGGACGATCAGTGAGACTCCACAGGAGATAGTGGATACCTGGTATGAAATGGTAGTCCTTGAATTCATGGAGAGAGAGGGGAGATGATATTTTGGTTGGTAGATTCACCCTCATAATAGATGGAGATCCTGCTCATCTTGATGCAATAGAATCAGATCGTGACCGTAGGGGATATACCCCATCGTTTCCAGGTAATTCTAACATGCCTATATCATGTGTTTGTTATGTTCATGCCATCACTGCATTTGTAAACCAGCAAAGGTTCACTTACAGGGACAAGGTGGTGTCATAGAACCATGCCTAACGGTATTTGTCGAGGGGTATATAGGACTTATGGATTGGGTCTTTTACTGTTGAGCGTGTTGTGGGTCAGATGTATTACATGTCCTCCGAGGATGGATACCATTTCCAGGTACCTATACACAATAGCCACTTGAAATATTACGTCCCTGGACCCACTTGGAGATGCCCCCCTGAGTTTTGGGTTTATTGTAGGAATGAATAAGCTCTCGTGAGTAGTATCCTTGTTGTTTTGCCTTTATTATTAGCTGCTTGTTTGTATTCTTGTCGTTTCCTTTCCCTTTTTAGTTCGGTATGTTTCCTTGAGGGTGTGCTTGTTCCCACATTCCCATTAATAAAATAAAACACTTTATTTCCAGTTTTTATAGTTTTCTTTTGATATTTAGTTAGTCAACACTCGATTTTGAATTGTGTATATTTTGGAGTAGTCTGACGCTTGATCTGCAAGATTGGTAGAGCATCTGTGTATGCTAGAATAGGTACGGATTCATAGTTGCAAATGTTGATGATCATGGTGCATGTTCATGAAAGATGCAAGGGGTGCTTGGACCAAAGACTTTTGAGGTTCTCAAGAACTCTCTCCCTTATAGCACTTGTCCCAGCTGGAGCCAAATGTTATCACATCCATGTTATCTGGAGCCACCATGATGCAGATCCAGTACCAAAGCATAAAGTCAGTCCTTACATGAGCATGAGCAGAGCTATGTGACATTTACTACCAGCAGTATGCCCCATGATAAGAGATCACTCGGTGCATACTCCAGACTCTCTTGTCACAATTGTTCCCACATGACCCTATTGAGAAGAGGTTTTATAAGTCATGGTTCCCTTATATTATCGGCAAAGATCAATGTTGGTTCTTCCCTTTCCCATCAGTGTTAGAGATCATCATCTGGATTCAAGCAGCAGGGAAAGTATATGCAAGAGCAAGTATATGGTATTGCACATTGATGTTATGTTTTGTCTCTTTTATTTATATTAGTAGTCTGACTTGACATTGGGTGGCAATATGGATGATCATGTGCTTCTTTGTTATTATAATAGGTTGACTTTTGGATTAATCATGGTGCCTTGATTGTAAGGCTCTTCTATATGCACACCGGTTCCTTCCCCACTTTTGGTATAGACTTGGTTGTTTTGTCCCATTCTCTAGCTTTGGAATCACCTTTCCACTATCTCCACCCATCTAACCCATTCATATTGAATCCTACCTTGACTTGGGAGGAACTCCCCCTTTAACCCCGATGTATGTTGGACCCCATGTTGTTTGTGTCTCGACTCTGTACTATGTGGGGGTGTAGCTTCAATCGTGGATCTAACTCCTATCAATTTCCCCTGATGTTGTAGTGGCGGGTATAATTGTGCTTTCCACTTGGTGTCATCCCATTATTCATCGAAGCAAGTGATATTTTCATCATTACATTATATATGTGTATCATGTTGTATTCAAAGAAAGTGAAATTCAAGCCAAAAAGGATAATATGAAATGAAAGTGAAATTCAAGCCAAAAAGGATAATATCAAATGAAAGTGAATAAGGTCAAGCAGATGAGGAACAAAACCCAAATATAAATGACTGCTTGGCCACATATGAATGAAATAAATGTTATGATTATACTTCATGGAGACTGAGGGTTAAGGCATGATATGGATCAGGGACAACTAATTCTAAGTGCCCCATAAAACCTCACCACATTACAGTCACCTGTAAACTCATCACAGGGGTTCTGGAAAACATCCTCATGGATATTGAAGAAATCTTAGATGTGAAACACAAGGCACCTTGTTAGAGTCTAGTTGTGGTTTCCTTAGCACTCTATCCCATTTGTGATACACTCCCATTCCCTATTGTATGCTCTAGCATTCTTATGTCACTGTAGCTCTTATTTTCCCTTGTTTGTCTAAAGGATCTCAAAATCAAAGTACAATTCCTCCCTTTGCGTTAAGCCATGATTTGATCACTTCACCCATTTCTAGCAAAATGACCAACACTATAAGTGTGCATA
Organism: Pseudotsuga menziesii; assembly: GCA_001517045.1. Lineage (NCBI taxonomy): Eukaryota > Viridiplantae > Streptophyta > Pinopsida > Pinales > Pinaceae > Pseudotsuga > Pseudotsuga menziesii. The sequence continues at coordinate 234,637 of LPNX010080111.1, forward strand.
CATTGGAGGCTTCTTAAAAAGGTAACAAATTTGCTCTAATGTAGGTCTAGTTTCTTTTGTGCTTTTATGATGGATCAGTGTAGCTAGTTTCTTAATGTTGTAGTCAGTTTAACAACATAAATCAGGCAACATCTTGGCATCCCCTCTTGCTTGTAGTCCTTCCCAGCTTCATCTCTTCCATATTTTGACCAGTTTGACTTGGTTAAACTAGTTTGACCAAGCCAAAAATGGGGTCCGATAATTTTGGATCCGGGCGTGCACTTTTTTGTTTTTGGCATCCACATTGACCCATTACATGATTCCATGCTTCAATTCACTATGATGCGACCCGATCGATGAGATTTGTATTTATTATCAATTGTCGGGGTCATGTTTTATTAGTTTGGAATGGATTGAGCCATATTTAGTATGTTTTATGGATTTGAGTGGTTCTTGTAACCACCATTAGTGGATTTGGGGTCTACAAACTCATTTCCATAGTTGGCTCGGGCATTCGGGAAAGGGAAGTGGCCATTTTTTCCAATTATAGATTCAACAAACTATACCAGCAAAAATTAGATTGGCTAAGTAAACAGTGACTTAGTAACTTTATAACAATGGAGTAATGTGGGGGTAATTTGTGACTTGATATTATTTTGAGAATTTATACTATGGTTTTGAGCCTTGGTATGAGGCTTTGTTGAGGATTTGGGGCCCACGCATCATTTCACTTCCTAAAGTGGGTGCACTAGCTCCTTGGGGGCACATATGTTGGGGCACCATATTGTTATCACTTGACACATCGTTTAGCCTTGTAAAGGGGGCGCCTTAGGGAGAATTTAGCCCTAGGTGACTCCCCTCTTCCAGCCTTGTGATTATTGCATGGTACTTTTATCTATTTCAGAGGGGCACACCTATTGATAGCGATCCATCCATTTCTTACGATGTATTTGTCCGATTCATTTTTGGCTATCGGATCATATTGATGAGATTAAATATTATCCCTCTGTCACTTTGGGCTAGGGATTTTGTTGGCCATTTCTCTATTTAAGAGAAGTTTGGCTCATAGTAATGGACTATTGCCTCTTGAGAGATTGAATACAAAGATATCGTTTCTCCGCACTTGTCTTGGGAGTTTTGATGTGATTGTGATTGTGAAATCTACTAAGCCTCGATGTAATTCATATGTTGTCTTTCATCTCAAATGAAATATTACGCAAAAATTGTTGTTGCAGGGAGGGGGGGGGATTGGTCAAGCAAATTGGAGAGGGTGACCTCCAATTGGGAAAAGTGTTTCTTAAGTGGGAGTAGTTGTTAATGCTTTGGAATTTATATTTTATCATTTCCTTTTAGCAGCAAGTTCCTTGTCTTGTTATTTCATATAGATTTTTGTTGTGCTTATGCTAACATTTTTCTGGTTGCCATGGGCAAGGCGACTTGGGAAAATCTACTTGGCTTGTTTGGGAAGGAAAGTGGCTCATCTGACCAATTGATTTGCAAAGGGAAATCAAGCTCATCAACTCATCAAGTTTCCAAGTAAGTTTATCACATCCCTTTGTATATTTATTTTCATGTCATAGTCAAGTAGAATAAACATAAGAAAAACCCTCAAAATTTATAGTTTAAAATTTAACCGTCCAATCTTGAAACTATTTAAAACGATTACAATTTAAATGCTCTAAAACCCCTAGGTACCAAGTTTAGAGCACTTTCTAACTCCATTTACCTTGTCAGACACTGGCCTACCTAGAGGAAAATTGCCCTTCTTGGGTATTTCCACTGCTTGTTACTTTGATGGCATGGGTATGTTTGTTTTGAATTTCAAATTGTCTATTATTCATCAAAACAATCATATTAGTGTGCTAGACATTATTCTCGCACCATTTGTGACTGTTTCACCTGCATGTTTGACATACACATAGCACAACTTAACTAACTTATGCTATCACATTATCACCCTAGATCTAATTGTTAGGAATTATAATCCCCCCTTGTCCAAACTGGACTATTAAATTATATTTGTCTAACTTAGGAGTCATTTAGTTATTATTGGGTCCACTAGTACCATTGGGTCCACTTGGCCTATTGGGGCCACATGTACCAGTCACTAGAGTGTGGGGAACACAAATAGAGGCTAGTTGCAACTGATTGCACCTTCATGCTTCAGATTATGCACCTCCTAGACCAATCCCTACAATTTAGGAGACACTGGGAGTGTCGGTACCAACCTCCTTCAGTTGTTGGCAGTTGGTGACTAGTCAAGCTTAGTTATGCTTCAGTTACATTCAGTTAAATGTCCTCCAGTTTAGTTAGTGCCAATATTGCATGAATGCATGTGGGAAGGTGCCTATTCTCACCTACTTCTCACCTACCACGTCAGTTAGACTAGTTTAACTAATTATAACTAATTAAGAGACTGAATTAGACAACTAGAGTTAGCTAGTTAGCTTTGATAGTGACTTAGACACTTCTAGTTAACCATGCAAACAGATTGAGTTGGTAGATTCGAATCATATCCACATGATTCAAATTATCCTTTATGTAACACTGTTGTATATTATTGGGATGAATGAAGTTTATACTGTACTTAAACTGAGCAATACTTATCTGTTTCCTATGAAATTTGTCTTGTTTAGTGTGTATTATCCATTCCATTACATTGCATAAAAATACAATCTAATTGCACTCATTGCCTAAAGATCAATGGCACAATAACTCAAACACTAATTCGCTAAACTATTGCAACTAGGATAGTTTTTATTTAGCTGAGTATTTCATGTCCTTATTAAGCCTTCTCAGCTCACTCTTCACAATTTTTTTATCTCGTAGTCATTTTTTTGGATTTAGGACTTTCACACCAAGACCACCTTGTTATTTTCCTATTCATCATTAGTTTGTTTGCATGTACGTCTTGTTGTTGCCATCATCTAGCCTTCATAAGTTAGCTACGGTCTCCCCCTTGGTTTAGCTACAAATTGGCCTAAAGTGAAGAGTGCCTCATTCGGTGTGACCCTTGCATCACTTGCAAGGGTTGAGGCACTCTTGGGTCACTTTGTTGTTGTATTTGTAACTTCAGAATGTATTCACTTGTATATTTCATATTGTATTTCATTGTACCCCGACGGAGATTTTTGTTCCTCCGATCGGAGAGTCATTAATGTATTTAAGTCATGTAAATTCATTAAGGTTAACCCTCCATTGTAAGTCAGGGCATTAGACCCCACAGTTGAGTTATAATAGGGTTATTAGACTCTCCTAGACAAGTCGGACCTGTAGGGAAAATGTCAAGTGGAAATTAAGTATAAATAGAGACTGAGACTCTCTATTTGACATGCACACACACTCATCAATAGCGCATGAGTGAGAGAGGAGTAGCTCGCACAAGTGAGAGAGAGAACAATTGGTGGAAATCATCTTTGTACTTTTGGGTTTAACTTTTGTTATTGGTGCTCATTTTATCTCTGAGGAAGTTGCGGGGTTGTTTCCTTTATGGTTTCCTCGAGGAAAAATATTTGTGTCTCTTGTCTCTTGTGATTATTGTTGTGCATGTTATTCTCTCAAATAAGATCCTAGATCATATTCATTAAACGATAAAAATCTAACATGGTATCAGAGCTAACCCGAGAAGAAGACACTGTCCAGTTGCAAAAGCTAGGGCTTCTTAATTTTTGGGTTTCTCTCCACAGATCATTAGAAAAAGGAGGACATGATAACTCTCCATTGAAGGGTTCATCTTCCTTTCGAAGCAAAATCTGATTTCGGGCGTTTTCATTTTTTGGCCTATCACTACTACGGGAAATTAGGGCTTTTCACAGAAGTGGAATTTTTTAGTGAGCCCAGCATAGGATTGCTTTCCTCCTCAAAATCGAAATTTAGAGACCAAGATCGAAATTTTTGGTTGGGCAAAACCCCACAAAAGTCAAACCCTAATTTGACACTGGACCAGAAAACCAACACTGCAAAAGATCAGCTCCAGATCCAGTCCGAGCATCTCAAATTGGTAAGATCTAAATCTTTTGTATTTCCATTTCAGGTTCTCATTAAAGACATCTTATCACACCAAGCTTGATGAAAATCTTGAAGGAGTTGATAACTTCCAAGCATGGAAGTATAGGATTTTACTTGTTCTTGAAGAAAATGAATTGGACACCTACATAAGTGGAGAGGTTCCAGTTCCAAAGGGAGATGAGGCTAAATCCCTACACAAGAAGAACTTGGTCAAGGCTAAGAGGATTATTGTCGATTCTATAAAGGATCACCTTATACCACATTTGTCTTCCTTAAAGACACCTAAAGAGATGTTTGATTCCTTAACCAAACTATTAGAAGGGAAGAATATAAATCGGAATATGACTTTGTGAAATCAGTTGAAGAATGTAAAGATACAAAATGAAGAGACCATATATTCATACTTTACAAGGGTCTCTCAAATCAAAGAACAATTTGAAGCCATGGAAGAAGAAGTAGAGAATGGAGAAATTGTGATGACCACCTTGAATGGTCTTCCCATATCATAGGACTCCTTTATTCAAGGAAATTGTGCTAGAAGAAAGTTAATCACCTTCAGTAGGATGTGGGAGGAATTCTCACAAGAAGAAGCTCGAATCATAGCTCGAGAATAAAAGATGGGAAATGAAGATCAAGCTCTCATAGCACACGCCAAGAAAATCAAAAGGAAGCACTATCATCACAAGAAAGGTAAGCATCCTCACCAGAATCATAAAGATAACCCTACAAGATCTAGCAGAGATCTATCTAATGTCATATGTTATACATCTGATGAGAAGGGACACTTCTCCAGAGATTGTCCTAGAAATAAAGGTGCCTCTCACAAGAAGAACAACAACAAAAGAAGACATCATGCTCACACTTCAGAGGATGATGAACCTTCGAGGAAGAGAGCCAAAGAATAAAGTGAATATTCTTTGAGCAATGAAGAGTATGTTTTGATTTATGCCCTTACAGGAATTATTACACATGTAAGCAATGATTGGCTCATAGATAGCGGGGCTTCCAAACACATGATGGGATTTAAAGAATCCTTTATGAATCTATCTGAACATGAGTCACCCCACAAAGTGAAAGTTGGAGATGACTACCAGTATCCTATAAAAGGAAGTGGTGAAGCTTCCTATAAGATAGACTCTGGAAAGTCTATGAAGATGAAATATGTTTGTACCAGGGCTAAAGAAGAATCTTCTCTCCATATTTGCATTAGATGCAAAAGGTATGAGGGTTGCATTTGTAGATGGCCAAGTTATTATGTGGCAAAAAGGAAAGACCATAGATGATGCAGTAGTGATTGGAGAACAAGAGGAAGGCTTATACAAATTAAAGGGCCAACCAGAACAAGCTTTGGTTCATGACTCAGTAGATCCAAGTGAACTTTCGCATAGAAGGCCTGCACATGTGCACTATAGGACACTACCACTTGCAAGCAAAGTTGTTGAAGGTCTTCCAGAAATCCAAGAAAAGTATGGAGTTTGCAAAGGATGTACAAAGGGAAAGAACACAAAGAAAACATTTCCAAGTAGCGAGAGCAAGGCAAAAGGAATCTTGGAAATTATCCACTTCGATGTATGCAGTCTGATGTCATCCAATTCATTAAGTGGGTATGTATATTATGTTTCTTTCATTGATGATTTTTCTAGGAAGACATGGATATATTTATTGAAAAGCAAGGACGAAGTATTTAGTAAGTTCAAGGAATTCAAAGCCTTGATCGAGAACCACACAAAGAAGAAAATAAAGACCTCCCAATGAGACAATGGCGGAGAATTCACATTAGATGAATTCAAGGAATTATGCAGAGATTCGAGGATTAAGAGGGAGTTGACCACTCCATATAATCCACAACAGAATGGAGTTGCAGAAATGAAGAATAGAATGATTATTGAAGCAACAAAGGAAATGCTTCATGATCAGGATCTTCCCATGCATCTATGGGAAGAAGCTACTAGAACAGTTGTGTATGTGCAGAATCGTACTCTGCATCTGAGTACTTGAGAACAAGACACCAGAAGAATCCTTCTCTAGAAAGAAACTAGAAGTCAGCCATCTCAGAATATTTGGTTTCCCAGTGTACATACACATTCTGAAATAAAAGAGGATAAAGTTAGATCCTTCAGGAAAGAAGGTATATTTGTGGGATATAGGGAAAGCTCGAAGGCTTACAGAATATACTTCCCAGGATTCAAGAATATCGACATCAGCAGGGATGTGACATTTGACGAAGACTCATATTACAACAAATCATGAAAGATGCATGTTGAAGACATTGAAGAAAAGAAGTACCCAGGATCTGAGATACAACAATAAATGAAGCAACTCTAGAAGAAGTGGCGAGAAACAGAAGAACCTCAGGAACCTGTAGATCCACCCTGTGAGAATAATTCTTACAAGAGGAAACCAGCATAGGTACGAGAGGCTATCCTAGATGCAGAGAGATATGGCGCTCCAGAAGGAATACACATAGAAAGGAAGAGACCTAGGCCATACTCCAGTTATGCAGCCCTGTTGTGTGACATCATTGATAAAGAACCTTCCAAGTATGAAGAAGTGGAAGAAAAGAAAGAATGGAAGGATGCAATGATCGAGAAGTACCAGTTGATCATGAAGAATGATGTCTAGGATGTGATCCCAAGACCAGAAGGGACGTCAGTTGTGACTTCCAAGTGGATCTACAAGATCAAGCATGCTACAGATGGCAGCATAGAGAAATATAAAGAAATATTTGTGGCATGTGGCTTCTCCCAGAAGGAAGGGATAGATTATGAGGAAACTTTTGCACCTGTATCCAGATACACTTCCATCATATCAGTACTTCCTCTGGCCGCAGTAATGAAATGGAAGATACACCAGATGGATGGAAACACCGCGTTCTTGAATGGTGGAGTGGAAGAGGAATTGTATGTGGAGCAGCCACTCGGAATTGAGACACATGATAGGGAGACTCGTGTGCAAATTGAAGAATTCCTTGTACGGTTTGAAACAGGCACCCACAATGTGGTACGGCAGGATTGAGAACTTCCTGACTAGTTTAGGATTTACCAAGAGTAAAGCGGATTCCAACATTTACTACAAGGTTGAGGAAGGGAACCCAATGATACTCCTGGTGTATGTAGATGACTTGTTTGTGACAGGTGAGGATGGGTTGATTGTTGACATGAAGAGGAAGCTTGATTCCGAGTTCGAGATGAAGGACTTGGGTATGATGCACTACTTTCTAGGCATGGAGGTGTGGTAGAGTGCAGATGGAATCTCCCTTGGACAAGGGAAGTATGCAATGGAGATCCTGAAGAGCTTCGAGATGATGGACTGCAAGGCCATGGCCACACCTATGGCATCGAACCTGAAGCTATTACATGTTGCTTCATTAGATTCGGTTGATGCCATGATGTATCATCAGATGATTGGATCCTTGATGTACCTGACGAATACGACACCGGATATTTGCTTTGTTGTGAACACATTGAGCCAATTCCTGACGGATCCAAGACATGTTCACTTGATTGTTGTAAAGCACATTTTGAGGTACCTGAAGGGTACAGTTGATTATGGGCTCAAGTATGATGCGAATCAGAATATTAACCTAGAGGGTTATGTGGATTCGGATTGGGCAGGCAGTTCCATCGATAGGAAGAGAACTTCAGGGTGTTGCTTCGGTATGGGATCAGGTGTGATCTCTAAGTTTAACAAGAAGAAATCCTACATGGCACTAAGTATAGTCGAAGCAAAGTATGTCACAGCTTGTTCGGCCAATTGTGAGGCAGTATGGCTGAGGAAGCTACTGTCTGATTTGTTTGATATCCGGTTTCGGATACTACTTGTATATATTGCGACAACCAGAGTTGTGTGAAGTTGTCTAAGAACCCGGTGTTCCATGACAAGGCGAAGCATATCAAGATCAAGTATCACTATATCAAGGATATGGTGCAGAGAGGAGCAGTGAAGCTCCAGTATGTCGCGACGAACGAGAAGATAACCAATGTATTGACCAAGCTATTAGCCATAGTGAATTTTGAGTACTTCAGAGAGAAGCTTGGTGTTCTTCAAATCGAGGTTCCTTCCAAGGGGAAGTGATGAGTCCAGAAGAAACAGATACACATGAGCCTTTCCGACATGGTGGAAGGTTGGTCCTCCCATGGTCATTAATGTAAGTGTTGAGCCTTTCTGACATGGTGGCAGGATGGTCCTCCCATGGTCATTGATGTAAGTGATGGAGCCTTTTCGACATGGTGGCAGGATGCTCCTCCCATGGTCGTTGATGTAAGTGTTGAGCCTTTCCGACATGGTGGCAGGTTGGTCCTCCCATGGTGGTTGATGTAAGTGTTGAAGCCTTTCCGACATGGTGGCAAGTTGGTCCTCCCATGGTCGTTGATGTAAGTGCTGATCCTTTCCGACATGGTGGCAAACTGGTCCTCCCATGGTCGTTGATGTATGTGCTGGAGCCTTTTCGACATGGTGGCAGGTTGGTCCTCACATGGTCATTGATGTAAGTGCTAGAGCCTTTTCGACATGGTGGCAAGCTAGTCTTCCCATGGTCGTTGATGTAAGTGTTGGAGCCTTTCCGACATGGTGGCAGGATAGTCCTCCCATGGTCGTTGATGTAAGTGTTGTGTTATGTGTATCTGGGTTGTGCTCCGTGTGATGATGAGACGATCTGAAGATAATGAGGTAATAGTAGGGTACACGGGTGTTGCAAGGCATGTAATCAGTCCTGGGATGCTCCTTCAAGTTTTGCAGTGGCATATAATCAGTCCTGGGAGATCTTGCAGGTTTTACAAGAGGCATATAATAAGTCCTAGGATGTACCTACTTGATGGCTTGCTCACAGAGATGATGAAGACCTACATGGAGGCTAGGCCTACATCCAGCATGAAAAAGGATTGGCTCTGTAGAACTTCCCATGACAAGTAGATTTGAGAGATAGCACCATTTGCTCGAGATAGCAGCAGCAGTGAGGATGATGATCCAACTTTGATGATGATCTTATGACGAAGACTTGTGCTGATGAACTGTGTCAAGAGAATACATTCCTAGTTAAGAGGGAGTGTTGATGTATTTGTAACTTAGAAATGTATTCACTTGTATATTTCATATTGTATTTCATTGTACTCCGACGGAGATGTTTGTTCCTCTGATCGAGAGACTCATTAATGTAATTAAGTCATGTAAAGTCATTGAGGTTAACCCTCCATTGTAAGTCGAGGCATTAGACCTCACAGTTGAGTTATATTAGGGTTATTAGACTCTCCTAGAGAAGTCAACCCTATAGGGAAAATGTCAAGTAGAAATTAAGTATAAATAGAGAGTGAGACTCTCTATGTGACACACACACTCACTCATCAATAGTGCATGAGTGAGAGAGGAGTAGCTCACACAAGTGAGAGAGAGGACAGCTGTCGAAGATCATCTTTGTACTTTTGGGTTTTACTTTTGCTATCGGTGCTCATTCTATCTTTGAGGAAGTTGCAGGGTTTTCTCCTTTATGGTTTCCCTGAGGGAAAATCTTTGCGTCTCGTGTCTCTTGTGATTATTGTTGTGCATGTTATTCTCTCAGATAAGATCCTAGATCATATTGATTAAAAGATAAAAATCTAACACACTTAGTATGGTTTCCCGTCGTCTTCCCATCCTAGATAAGATCCTCTATAGAGGCAGCTATAGGCTTTGTGATAACAGATCCTATTTAGCATCAGGGATGACTCTTACACTTGTCCATGCATTTTCCATATTTTTTTGCAGAGGGCTTCTGACGCACTACACCAAGTTTTGATAGATAGTCCTCATCATTACACTCAACTATGCTTAGAGTGTGGTTTTCCTCCTCATGTACACAAGCTATCTCTTCGAACATGGCCTTCAAGGCCTTGTTACAGAGGTATGCTTAATGAAGTTGGTTAAAAAAGGGTAACCATCATTTTATTATTTGCTAGGATGACAAAAGTGGATTTAACCACTTTGGGAAGTTTCTTATGGAATATCTATTAGAAAATGGATCCTATGTATCTTGGAATTTTAATTGTGGCCTTTGACCATCATTATTTTATGCATTAGTTAGGAGTTTGTTGAAGGCTTGTTAGAGGTTAAGAATTAACTTATTATTTTATTGTAAAAATGAAGACAACCTATATAAAGGTTGGATCACTTGCTCATTGGGCATGGTTATATTTTGAAAGCTCTCTCTCTCTTGAAGCCTAGTTGACATATCTTTTCATGAAGTATTTTGAAGTTTTAAGGGTTTTCTTTTCTCATGGGTTTTCTTAGATGACTCAATATTTACACGACAAGTATTTTTTTATCGTTTTAAGGTTTATGCTCCTAGTTCATTAGAAGAGTATGATTGCTCCAATGGAATGATTTTATCATTTGGTGGTTTAGTTTTATTGTTGGGTTGTAGTTTTCCTACCTTTGTAGAGGCTACAGATTTGATGGCATAAGTTAGGGTACATGCTAGTGTATGAGTTGAAGGTGTGTGTAGTAGTGATCGCCCTTCCTTGGTAAAAAATTTCCTTGAAAAGTTCGGGACAGGAATGATTTAGAATCATGCAAGGATTCTAGCCAAACATATATGAACAAGGCCCTTGGGGGAGTTATCTTGAGACTCGGTTTTCCTTTGGGATTGGCACTAGTCTTCATGGTCCTTCCATCACCTGTACTACAAAGAAAGACCTCAAGTTTTGCTAAGGCTAACTATTTGAAATCACCTTGTCCTCTCACTACCATAGCCTAGCAATAACAATCATATCCAAGGAAGGCCCCATTGAGTTGGAGAAAATCCAACATGAAGTGCAAAGAGGTGGTTATCAAGGTGACAGTGGGCAACACGTCTAGGTTGCAGTTGGGTTAGATGTGTTCTTTGGCACTTTAACTTATCTACTAGTTCATGTTGTAACAAGGAGCATTTGAATTACTTTGCAAATTCCTTTACCAAACTAAAGACCTAAAATAGACAAGTGAAAACGTAAGGTTTTGACAAGGTTTCCCTTTTTTGTGTAACTCATATTCATCTGGTTCAACATCACACTCAACCCTAATTTTATATTAACAATACAGCTATTGCATTTTAGAGATTTTGCCTCTTGGGGTTTTAGCATTGTTATAAAATGTAATTTCAACATCTTATTATGCCTTTTTGTGAATAAGCATAGCAAACATCTATTCTTAAAAACAACTACCACCATTCTAGCCATTGTACTTGTGCAGTGTTTTTCATCAAAATCAATAATAAAATTAGTTTTCATTGCACATTTTTGTTTCTTTTAGGTGTTCATAACATGTTTAATTCTCAACATAATCTGAATCATCTATGAAAGAAAAAAAAGGCTGAATATGTCATATGTCATTTTCATTACAATTCTAAAGTAATTTAAACTTGTAGAAACGTCAACATTGAATTCCAATCACTATGGATGCATTCAAGAAATAAAAACATCCTAAAAATTGCATTAGACATATTAAGTGTGAAACAATCAAACTCTAAGCTTTTGTATATATAATAAAGTTTAAATAGTTGGTGATTAATACAACTAGACTTTTGAACAATTTATTGAATCATTGATTTTCACTAGCACACTAAATTTAACATTGTATTAGATTGATTTTAGTGAAACAAGTGACTCAAAAACATTCAACGTAAAAGATGATTCCTATAAATAAGGGAATGTAAGAAACTAATCTTTTTCATTTGAGTATTTATTACTTATGATTGCTTAATGTGCTTCCAAAAAATTAGATTAGACTATATGAGTAGATCTAAGACACTCCAATCTTTTTCATTGAGCATTTATTACCTATGATTGCTTAGTGTGCTTCCAGCAAATTAGATTAGAATAATGAGTAGATCTAAGGCACTATTTGAGTAGATGAGTAAATCTAAGGTGCTATAATCTAACAATAGTTGCCTCAAATTCTAGCAATAGTTGGCTTATAGCTTCAACGCTTGTTAAGACATGGGTTGGAGTAGACGAGTAAATCTATGGCACTAGATTCTAAGAACAATGAGCTCAGCTTCAACTCCTTTTAAAATATAAGAGACTGAGATAACACTATAATACATTGGCAATGTTGTTTGAATAAACACATAGCAAGATGAGTAAATAATTTATTGAACCATCAATTGACAATGTTGGATGAACAAGTACATAGAAGGATGACTAAATAATGTATTGAACCATTGATTTTCACTGGTAGGCTGAGCTCAACATTTGGCAATGTTAGGGCATGACTGACTTAATAAAAAACATACTGCCTTCATCAAAGGATTTAAAACGTTTAGATTGTTCATTCATAGTTTATCACTTACCATTGCTTATTACTTTTTTTGTTTGTTAGTTTCTCTACAACTTGCGGGATTAGCCTATTGTATAAGAAACTGCGACCCAAAGGCAACTAAGGATCACACCCGACGTGGGTCATACCAACCCTTAACATGGTTGGATTTTTAAGTGTCTCTTCCCAGCTACCTTGTGGGTTTGACCTCATGTTGCCATGCAGAACAAGGCTCACCGAAACCAACCGTGCCATTATTGCTTATTACTTACCATTGCTTAGTGTACCTATAAAAAACTTCATGTAGAATATATATGAGTAAATTTAAGGCACTATCTCTGGCAATAGTTTGCTTAGCTTCAACCACCACATCCCTCTCTCAAACAAAAGTGAAGCTAAGAGGAATGAAAAGTTTACTAAGTGTGTTCAACCTTGAAACTAAAACCTATATTCATAAATTAAGTTGGTGCCCTTACAATTTTACAAACTTTTAAATAAGATTTCACTATTTTTAACTACATATGTATAGACCCCCTTAGAAATGCACAATCTCAAACAAAAATGAAGCTAAGAGGAATCAGAAGTTTATTAACTGTGTTCAACCTTGAAACTAAAACCTATATTCAAAATTTAAGTTAGGTACCCTTTACAAACATTTAAATAAGATTTCATTATTTTTAACTAAATATGTATGGACCCCCTTAGAAATGCACAAGCTCACTTTGTGGTTAGCACCGGTTATTAGATTTGAATAATTGGTCATTATTTTTAACTAAATATGTATGGACACCCTTAGAAATGCAAAAGCTCAATTTGTCGTTACCACCGGTTATTATATTTGAATAATTGGTAATTAATGACGCTTGCAAGACACGCTCAATTCAACTCACAAGAAATAAGGTAGCAGGTTGCCAACAATATCTTTCGTTATCCCAATATCATTCTGTTACATATTCTCACTGACCCATTGCCTCAACCTAATATGCAATAAGCACTTTAAACTGGCACAAACCTCAAGGCCGTTGTTCTTCCTCACAGAGCTCTGCTAATTGTAGGTTACTAGGTATTTCATTGTTTTGGTGGCCCTTGATAATTGCCATGGTCATTTACTTGCTTTGAAAACATGATCCAGTGTCATATCCAAGTCTGTCCATAACTTAATGCTTGCAGTATGGTGGAATGTTGCGATAAATCAACCTAGAGCCCTAAAATCTTGAGGAATATATCATAACTAAAGCAGGTAACTTAGCCTCTTCACTTTTTAAACAATCCATTGATTTCCAAAGCAAAACACTAGCAGTAGCATCACAAAAACTACCACCCTCCTGTGCAATCTTTTGAATAACTTTCAAGCACTATACCTGCAAAAGAAGAAACCATGAACAAGGCCTCACATTAATTCACACATGCTACAAGGTCCATGCATATAAAAATATGAACAGTGCGCATTTTGCAGGCATAATTCAGCACTTTGTAGAAATTCACTACAGGTTTCTCCATTGGGTAAACAAAAGTAAATATATTTTTAGCAACTGCACACTGTCCAGTGTCCATTGATATCAGATATCAAGTCATTGAACAGTTCCATCCCACTAAAAATTACTGTTCATTTGTCTGTTAAGGCAACATTTGATTCTTCTAGAACCAATCTAACCAATTAAATCACTTCATCATTGTACCAGTGTCCATTGATACCAGATATCAAGTCATTGAACAGTTCCATCCCACCAAAAATTACTGTTCATTTGTCTGTTAAGGCAACATATGATTCTTCTAGAACCAATCTAACCAATTAAATCACTTCATCATTGTAGAGACCCAAAAGCACACCTCATTTGAGCATTGCAATGCACAGAACCAGCATCCAACCACATAAACGATGAAAGCATGAAGAAGCCTCATCTTGGTTTCCCATCAAGAATTGAGCATCTTCTTTCTCTTTATTTTTACTTCCTCACAGCTGGCATTGCCATACTATCTAAATTAACAATTCAGGTCTGTATGCCTTAGAACAACCATGTTGGCGATTAACCATTTGCCATCACAAAACAATGCTCAGTGAAATTGGATCATTTGAAAGAAATCTCGAGATTACATAGAAAGGCATGTTAGGGATCGTGCTATCAAATGAGGTTTGGGAGAATCTCCATGGCATTATCCAAATAGCATCCAGACATTATTTCCAGAAAGATGCACAAATAAAGGAGCAGATATTTCAATGTAAAATCCATGAAATTCAGTCAATTTAGAGTCTCAAACTTTTCAAAAAATTCAGATAGTGTAACATACAACAATCATGAAAAGAAGGGGAAAAAAACACATGATGCCAAATGTAACACTAACCCATGCATGAAGGAAAATACTACTACCAGTGACACAGGTTATAAACTAACCAACCAAGTTCCACCCTCTCCAGCAAAATAACAAGAGACCAAATTTTGAATCACTAAACATTTTATTGTATTTTGGATGTAAACACAAATTACAAAGCATTCGAGGATTTAATTATCACTCGTCAATAGGAATAAATAATCATTTTACAAGAAGCGAGCGTATAAATCACTTCCATGCAAGCGCCAATCACCCGTCATGTAGCCCTTGACACGGAATAGCTTAAGCCAAGATATTGTAACCCTGACAAACAGATATGTACAATGCTTATAACCGCTGTTTCCAAAGTGCCACTGACAAAACAGAAGTCCCCATTATGTGGCATTTATTTGGTTGATAAACAGAGGACCATGTGATTTCAATGTGGCCATTTCTTTGAACCTCTTGAGAATTTTCTCCTATCTACCAAGTCAGATACATCCTCTGAATCATGCCAAACTAGCTCTCTCTGCACAAAAGAAATGCACTTCAAAATATTAAAAACCCATCATCTAATAAACCGACATTTTATGTATAACTCCAAGGACCACAGAAACAAACCTCTCCTACTATCACTGTGTCACCTTCTTTAACTCCAAGTTCTCTGAGAGCTCGATCCACTCCACATGCCTCAAGGACATGTTGGAACCTCCGAATAGACTCAAAATACCTAGCATATCAGAGAAAGAAGACAAGTGTCATTTGTTTCTTAATGCCAATCATATACTAGGAAAATAAAAAGAGCAAAGTAAAACTATCAATCTAGTGAGCTTAAAAAGAAAAACACAAGCAAACAGAGATCATATTATCCTCAAAAACTCGAACAAAGACCACTTTCTGCTTTGAGATGCAAGGTGGCATGCCAATCTTTAGGCAATGAAAATAAGCTTCTGTAAGGTTGTATGTCCAAGAAACAGGTTCCACACTGTAAAAAGGAACAATGCAGTATGTCCAAATAGCAAATGCCACATAGCCTGCTACAATGGAAGTCCAAATATGAGAAAGGTTAACCTAGCTACATGACTGACAAGAGATATCATCAACGAATCAGCAAGGAAGCTAGTGGCCTCATGATGATGCAATGGACAGGATATGACAATATGTACTGGTATTGTGCATCCCTTACACATGAGAGAAACACCACCCAATAAAGGTCAGATAACAATTTATGTTCTCCTATTTATACATCTCAAAAGCACCAATCATAAAGACTATATATTACAGTAGATCAAAAGCCTTGCAACTCAAGGGAAGAAAGTAGTGTTGAATTGCTTTGGCCTAAGGTCTTCCATGGGACCGTGTCTAACAACACTAAGAATGATTAATTTCCCAAAGTTTGCCACTATAATTTCCAAATAGCATGATGCTTTCACTTTGTCGTGCGTGGGAAGGCATACAACCATAAGTATGTGTACACTGAAATCAGTTATAGTAAAGTATCAAACTAGTTCATCAAAGGCCATAAAAAAATGAATCTGATGGACAAAGAGAAAATCACAGCAATTTTCGCAAAGTTACTTGCAATTGGATATATATATATATATATATATATATATATATATATATGTCCTGTCAAGAATGGATCCCATGAGCCTGATTGCCACAGAAAAGAATGAAAAAAATCAAAATATTGAGATTATTAATCATTGAATAAGGTCATGACGAAAATCAATCTCCCATATCCTTCAATAAGTATTGTGTTTGTAAGCTTGCAAGACATGAACTATATTCATTTAATTGTTGAATCGAATCAGCATTGCCATTGATGATAAGTTGAAGACTTCTCAACTAGATTGACTTTATGGTACAAAATATATGCCAACAAAGCTATGTTGCCCCGAGTTTTACGGGTGCAGAGATGGGTTCTAGGTTAGGAGGTGGCTGGAAGGTACCCCCAAATTTTTAGGGGCGGGGAGATGAAGAAAATTAAACATATTTATAAAAAAGGGTCAAAACTTTGTATCTGAGATCATGGCCTTAGGATTCACGACTAAGCTTTCACTAGCTCTACTTCCACATTGCTGAATTTAACTTTAAGCATTGTTCTTCTAGAAAAAACTTATACAAATTTTAGAAAATAAAGTCAGCAAAGTCTTGTTTCGTGCAATATTGAAAATAATTTCCATCGAAACACAAAATCATGTGCTGCATAAAACCCTTGTAAAACATGAGAACAGAGGAGTAGAATGCCATGTTTAGCTGAACGTCCCTGTAGGACAATAGCAAGTAAAAAAAATCTAATGAAATAGGGAGGAAAGAAGACCACGAGCTCAAAAGCATTGTATCTAATCTCTGGAACAAATTGTTCTAGAGATCAGAAACAGACATTATGCTATTTTGTTTTCCAACAAAGACGGTATCAAAAATTACAATGTCACCTAAATCAACAAGCCCATAGAGAGATTTCTGTTCTAAGATGCAATAAAATTACACCAATAAACCCATAGCAGGGAGGATCTCATATCTGGGGCATAAAACTGATCACGTGATGTTTCGCTACACGTGTTGAGTGTTCCCTTTACTGTGAGATCAACTTCCAATCAGTAATGAGATATGCATCCAGACAATATGATGGTTATTGAGCAGTAACTCAATCTGCTACAGTAGACTCTGCAGGTGGTGGATATGGAACTTGACTCGCTGCTGTTAGCTCTGGATCCGTATCTGAAGGTGATAGCTATGGAATAACTGGGATGGGAATAGGCCGTTTCCATTGATGGATTAATAGGGAAAATACTAGCTCTGCTTCAGCTTTTCTTTCGCCTTCCCTGCTGGGTCGTTGTACCATGGCTTCTTTAGTGATATAGGTGCCTGTATATCTCTGTGCTTCTTGCCTAAGGTAGTCCTTAAATAATCCTGAAAGAAAGGTAATGGAATTAATAGCTCAGTACGTGCCCTCATTCCTAGGGATAGAACTTGTCTAATCATTTTTATATGACATATGGAAGCTTCATTGGCGAAGGTTTTATCCATAGGGAAAAAGGAAATGGCAACGGTGAATTCAAGAATTCTGCTTGCTCCCCAAGGTGGGGAGTTTATTGGGTTTTTATGCAACCTTAGACCCAAACCAAAACTCTTTAGCCGTAGGAACTTGAAGATAATTACAATGGTATCTCCGTGTTCTTATCTACTTTAATATCTAAATGAAACGTGCCTACATTACTGGCACCATACAAGGGCCAATGATCTATCTTTGTGCTATTATCTACTTTAATATCATCGAAATGAAAAGTGCCTACAAAACTAGCACCATACAAGTGCTAGTGATCAATCCAAGGTGGGATCCATTACCTCAAAGATTAGCACCCTTCTGATTAGGTCACAAACGCTAGTGCCAAGACCAACAACTTTCCAGGAGATGCATCCAATGTACTCTCCTCTCACTTTAGGCCTGCTCCTTTGGCCACAAGAGGCTTCCCAAATGTTGGTAGAAATAGACCTGTAATATATACAATGAGAACAAGTCTACTTCTACAAGACCTTCCCACTTTATTAGTAGATTAGTGCCTTGATGGAGTCAACAAGATAATAAATTCTTAGCGACTAGGAAGGTTTAGGAGCAACAAAACTTGGTACTGGTTGGACAATAAAATGAATCAATTTTCTGCAGTAAAAACCAACACCTTGAACTTGCAAAAAAACTCAAAATAGACTGTAAAAAATGCCCTGAAAAGTACCTCCCACTTCTCATCACCCAGGGAGGAGGCAATCCTCTCTAGGGCGTGTTGAATTTTAACTTAGCAGTACAATTTTCAAATCTTGATAATTATGTTCTAATGATTATCATCCCACTGTTATCATTGCATAATTTCAACATTCACTTGCAAATAAAACAAGGATCACTGAAAGATAACCATGCACAAGAGACACAAAGATTTTACCTTGGGAAACCCAATAGGGAGAAAACCTAGCAAGCTTTCCTCAAAAGAATCAATCCAATTCAAGTACATACCAATCATGAAGATGAACCCTAGCACAAGAGAGGTTTGCCCTCTTTCACAAGAAACCATAACAAGGGTAGCTAATCTTCCAAGAGAATGAGAGAACCCCAAAAATTATGCTTCTTGCCTTTGCTATGCCTTCCTTGGAGGTGCGCACAAGTGAAGAGAGAAGATGATGTGTTGTGAATGTGTAAAATAAAGTGTGAGACCACTTTATTTATATTCTTCAATTCACAAGAACTTTCCTACATGGGGCCGACTTACTAGTTTTTATCATCATCCTTTATTTATCTTCAAGCTGACTTGTCTTCTTGCATTCATTTTCTTCTGGTACTTCTTCAATGCTATCTGGGACTTCTTCAATGGTCTGTGTTGACTTCTTGGTTATTTTTTCATCATAGAAAAGTTATCCTTGTTGATGTTCATCTCCTCACATGCAAATCAAATTCCTCCATAGAGCTCTGATGTTGATTTCACCCCACTCTAAGAAGTCTCGGACACTTCTTAGAGCCTATGTCAAATTCAACATTAGATTAGACTTTGTTTATTCCACAAGGGGATGAAATCCCCTATCACATAGACAAGTCAACTCACTCTACTATAGAATAGATCACTCCTCAGCGAATGCAATGTGATCTCAAGCTTCCTTCTCGAAGCATTATTTCTCAGCGTAAGCATCTCGAGCGTTGTTTACCCTTAGTCACTTCTCATGACTAATCAAGGCTGCGTCGGGGCCATCCTCTACCAACCATTGGTCACTTCTCATGACCTTTCTAGGAGAATATTTGCAGAATGTTGCCTGATGCTGCAACCATGGAGAAACATCAACACTCCCTCTCAACGAGGGGAACATTCTGTATCATGCCAAGCTTCTCACTTGGTGAGAGTGTCCTCATTGCCAAGCTTCTCACTTGGAGACATTCTACATCGCTGTCAAGTTTCTCACATGGTGAGAATGTCCGTAATCCATCTCGGATATATATTGCATTTGTATCTCTAGGACCATTCACTTCTCGTAAATGTATGTTGCTCATCTGAAGAATTCATCATAGTGTCTGGGCCATTCACTTCTCGTGAATGTATGCCACTCATCTGCTCATCACTCCCTCTCACTAAAGGAGACATTCTTCTTTCTCTCTTAGTGCACTTCTCTCCAATGGGGGTGCACTTGGCAAAAAATCGGCCAATTTTTTGCATTCAACACTTCCAAATCAACAAATAGGTAGCTATGGGGACCCACTCATGATTCCAATTTAGCATTTCAACAAATAATTTGAAATCTTTTCTATGTAAAATGGGATCAATGAGGCAATTCACCCCCCTCAAGAAGACTGTATTTTCTATCAAATAAAAACTGTAATAAGTGGCGAATTATCTCAGCCATTGATTTGCCTTTTGTATCTTTTAATCTCAGCCCTCAATCTTTATGATTAGGGATCTTGCTTCTCTCATATTCTATAAAGAGAGAAGCTAGGTCATTGTAAAGGACTTTTGGAGCTATTCTGCTACTACAAATATAAAAAGTTTTGTTCTTCATTTTTCTCTTGGTGTCTTGCATATTAGGATGTGGATTTTTACTTCTTCTCTCCCTCATTGTCTTAGCTTGTGATGGTAGACAAGGCTCGAGGTAAGTAATATCATTTTAGTTGACAGTGAATTCGATTTCTTGAATTGCCAAGTGCGCCCCAGGGGGATTGGTGAGGAATTCATCCAAGGGAATTTTCTGCCTTTTTGGCTTAGATCCTCTGGGTTATTTCACTTGCTCTTCACTCATTTCTTTCATGCTTGTCCATTGGTTTAATGAGCTGGGTTTCCAACTTCAATTTTTGATTGGTACCCACTAACATTTTTCTTGTATGCAGAGATGAAGGAAAATTGTTTTGGATAGGCGCCTTAATTGAGTTACTTGTAGATTTTGCCAATAGGGTGATCACCAAGCTAAGCTATCACTTACAAATTCATTTGCTAGGGAGACGGATGTGACACCATAGCCCAGATCGAGGTATCGGGTCAGTCTTTCTTTTCTTTTTGTGTTGCTGGGTTTATCACCCTCCTCTAGTCAAAATCACACTTCTAATTTTTTGCTAGTTTTATCACTGAATACCTGTAGTTAGTTATATCACTTACAAATTTCATTTGCTAGGGAAAGGGACGTGACTCCATAGCCCAGATCGAGGTATCGGGTCAGTCTTTCTTTTCTTTTGTGTTGCTGAGTTTTATCACACTTCTTATTTTCTGCTAGTTTTATCACTGAATACCTGTAGTTAGCTACTATATTGAATTGAAATTGCACCCCAGGCACATATATCTCATATCTTAAATTTAATCTCATTTCAAATCACCTAGGTGACGGCACTGGTCATCTCATGCATCAAATCTTCAATCTGGTAATCAATTATTAGTATCTAGTGAATCTTAGGCTTGCTGCAAATTAAATTTCTGAACTTGAACATTTAAAACAGCAAGCTGTTTTAGAGCTACCAACCTTAAACATATACCAACACCTATATTTACCTTTTACATTCAGATTTTCATTTTAGGCACATAAATTGTTGGTTATTAGAATTCTGAACTTAATTAAACTAGTAATTCACTAGTCTCATTCTGTTGTAATGTCAAGTGACCTAGAACATTGAGTCATCTAAAATATAATTAACCATAGGTCACTTCCACTCTGTAGGGGATTAATTTACTCTCAAAACCTATCATCCCCTTAGCCAATTCCCCACAAGGCACACATTTTCTCATTCCTAATTTATTTCAAATGTCTTGTTCCTCTACAAATCGGTCTTGTGAGTACTGTGAGAAAGCTGGTTTTTACTGGCAAGTACCCTAAAAAGCAACTCTGGACACCTCCTGTGGTTAGTCTGAGTTTTCCTTTGGTGGATTCAAGAGACCTAAAGAGAGGGGACCCTGTTCGTGTGAAACTTTGGGGTAGTGTCTCGAGGTTCCACCAATCTGGCAGTTGATTTATCCTTACAATCATTAGACTGCTAGATTCTGTGACAACATGTACCTTGTCTACTTTATTGTTGTTGGCCTCCCTCACCTATCATATATATCAAGAGAGGAAAGTCTTTCCAGTCATATATTCACATATCAAATATTAGAGATGTGAGAGCTAGAGTAACTTGTCTCTTTCATAGGTACTTTTTCATTGTACTTTGCACTTGTCTAATGGGCTAGGGTTCTTATGTTGATGCAATGAAGGTGTTAAGGTTAGGATTTTTTGTAAGAACACAAGGGAAGCTAGGGGTTTGGAGAAACCATTAGAGGAGCAAATGGAGCACTTGTTTTTGTGGTTCTTGTGAGATAAGAAGACTTGGTTTTTGTGGCATTCGAAACCGTATTAGCACTTGGAGTGCTTGATGTGGAGAAGATAGTGGAAGACTATCTTATTTTCTTTTGTACGCTTGTGTGATGCAAGTGTAGGTGCCAAAGAGGACTTGACGGTGTGTATGCTTGTTAGTTGTGGATCTCTGGTTGTGTGACTACCTTTGTTTGGGAGTGATTCCCAGCTAGGAGGAGTTGATCGCTAAGGTTTGATGGTTGGTGTGATGCTAGCTTGTTGACTTGTGGTTACCTTAGCCAGCGTTTGGAAAGCATTGAATGGTCCTAACTCGTGATAAGCTTGAAGGGCTATCTCTAGCTTTTATAAGCCGTTGGTATGCTAACATCATCTTATATACATATGAATAGTTTTTTGCTGTTGAAATTTTGTGTACTTGCAGATATGATTTTCAGCTTATGTTTGCATACTGATTGAGTAGTTTCTAGTGTGGTTATGCATGCTAATTTAACATAATAATAAGCAGATTTTGTTAAGTAATTTGATGAACATATAGAAGCAAAGTGGGAAGATTTATGGCTGTAATAAATCAGCTGTAATTAATTAATTTACATATCTGTTATATATTAAGAATTGTGCCCTAAGGGCTTGAAACATTGATCCCATGAACTACAATTATTTGGTGTTTATTTTATTCAGCGGCCTTGTCTATGTGGTGTTGATTTTTCTGAGCAGCATCAAGAGCCATTCTCTTAGGAGAATGGAGACACCTGGTCCGAGGCCAGGGTGTGGACTCAACCTAGAGTTGAGTGATCATTCTGTTGAATGATGATATCTGGTCAGGGACCATGATATGGACCCAGTCCAGCACTGGGGGGACTCAACCTTGAGTTGAGTGACCATTCTGTTGAATGGTGACATCTGGACCAGGACCAAGATGTGGACCCAGTCCTGCACTGGGAAGACTCAACCTTAGGTTGAGTGACCATTCTGTTGAATGGTGGCATCTAGTCCGAGACCAGGATGTGGAACCAGTCTAGCACTGGTAGACTCAGCCTAGATCTGAGTAGCCATTCTTTTGAATGGAGGCACCTGGTCAGTTACCAAGAATTCACCTAGTCCGAGACTAGGGACTCAACCTAGGGCTAAGGGCCATTCTCCAGGAGAATGGAGGCGCTTGGTGTGTTACCAAGTATTTGACCTAGTGTCAAATTATGCAGCCCATGACTAAGGCACCTGGTTTGTTACCAGAAAGGCACTATAAGCCCTAGGTCGGGTCTAGGCATGTGTGACACTCTGACCCTCGATCAATGGGCTTAGCGATCTTCTCCAAGGCTTAGCTACCCTTGGTTAAGACAACTTACTACCTGATCTTGGTGTCACACAGAGTGTGAGATAAAAGCATTAGTAATTATCTCTGTTTATGATGATGTACATTGAGTGGGTTTGAAGGACCCTATGACCACTTATTTTGGACCACAGGTAAAAGTCAAAAATACATAAGGAGTTTTGGAACATAAGTAAAAGTCAAAAACACATAAGGACCTTTGGACCCCAGGAAGGCTAAAGGAAAAAGTAAAAATTAGAAAAGAATTAAATAATAATATTTTGTTCTTTCTAATTTTGGTCCACTTACAGGTGACTCAAAGGATATAAAAGAAGATCAATCCATTTCATTATCATACACACACTTGCTCTCACAGGTACAGCTGCTCCAATGGAAGATTTCACAGGAGATTGAAGAAAAGGAAGTTTGATGTGATGCCCTAGCATGGATGAGTCTACCTAGGGCATTCACACTTGTTTTCTACAAACCCTAAGCTAGGGTTTCAACAGCAACAAGCTTTTATCAGTTTGGTGAGTTAGAGTTTAACCCTACCTCTTATATTTTTCACCAACAGAATCTCGAGCAGCAAATCTTCTCTCTCGAGCAGGGCTCTTTCTCCTTCGAGCAAGCTTACCAGCACTCTGGGCAGCTCCTTCCAGGGCTCGGCCCCCTCTATCAGCATCCGAGCAGCCAATAGGCAAGCTCTGGTGGGCTGTTGGTCTGCACCGAACCTATGGGAAGCTAAGGGCTGCCAGGGCTACTACCCACCCTCAGGGAGCCTACATGCATACATGTAGGGTCACGCGTAGCCACCAATAGGCCTGTAAGGGTCGTTAGGGTCTGCACAGACCCACGAGCTACCCAACAGACAACCAATAAGGGTTGTTGTGTATACGGCAGGCCCTTTGGACATCCCAACAGGCCCTCTAGGCAGCATTGCAGCAGTCCAAACCAGCTCGAGCTGACCCAGCAGGAGATCTGGGTAGGTGCAGAGGATCAGGCAAAAGCCTGGGCAAGCCAGCAGACATTCGAGCAGCCCAACAAAACCTCGGGCAAGCCTGACAGGGTTTAGGCAAAACAGTCCTCCAAGTAGCTTGGGCAGGGTCTCGGGCAGAGGATAAAGATCCGGGCAACTTAACAAGAATCCGGGCAGATAAAAGATTTCTAGGAAGACTGAGAAAAAGTAAAATCGGGCAGATCTGCAGTTTTGGTCAGCTGGGGAGAATTAGGGCTTGAAGCCCTATTTTGATTTTTCCTATGGAAAATTTATCTTGTGTATTCATGGATCTATTGAACAAACCTGTTAGGGCTTGAGAAATTTTGGAAAAATCTCAGTTGTCTCATTTACGAGATGAATTACTAATGCTTTTGGGGTTTTTGTCCTTTAAGGTTTCCTCAATGAAAAACTCTTGTGTTCAATGTGTTGATGTGTTGATGTTATTTTTACTGCACTTGTCATTTGTTATCAATTAGTCTGCATTTTTTTTAAAGTATTCATGCTAATGCTAAAATATGGTATCAGAGCTTAGCATGTGAAGACATAGTAAAGGGAGATTGTTGTTGTCTTTCTAGACCTTGGGATAAGTTTTGCAGACTTAACATTTGACTAAGTGGCAGAGATGGCCATCAATATCTTCAGACCGAAAGAGAACCTACAAGGTTTAGCTAACTACAACTCCTGGAAGGCTAGGTTGACTGCTATTCTGGAAGAAAATGACCTGGATGACATTGTGTTTAATGTCAGTGAAGAGCCAACATCTAAGGCTAGCAGAATTGCTTACAAAAAGCAGGCTAAGGCTAGAAGAATCATTTATGATTCTGTCAAAGAAATCGTGATGCCCAACATCACAGCATTGAAGACTGCCAAAGAATGCTTTGACACCTTGGCCAACTTGTATGAGAAGAAGGCTCCCAGTCAGAAGGGAGTCTTCTAGAAGAGGTTACAAACTTTGAAGCTGAACAAGGATGAAGGAGTTGGTTCCTTCTTCACGAAGATTGCACAGGTAAGAGATCAGCTTATTTCTATCGGTATTGTTGTTGATGATGAATACCTTGTGCAAATTGTGGTTGGTGGTCTCCCAAGCTCTTGGGAAACTTTCATGGCATCTGTCAGTGGATGTGAGAATCAGCCAACTTTCGAAAGACTTTGGCATGATTGCATAGAAGAAGAGGGAAGGACTTCAGGAAAGGTAACCAAGGAAAGTGACCTTGCACTTGTAGCAAAGACAAAGAAGTTCAAGAAGCCCTCCCCTCAACAAAAGAAGGGAAAGGAACCTCAAGGTAAGTTCTTTGATATGTCAAAAGTGGAATGCTACAATTGCCACAAGTTTGGACATTTTGCCAAGGATTGTAGGCAAACCAAGAAGAAATCCAAAAGAAGATTTCAAGCCTCTGCTGCAGAAGAAGAAGAAGAAGAAGAAGAAAACCAAGGCTAACAAAGAAGAACCTAGAAGAGAGTACTACCTAATTTCTTCTCTCTTTGGTTCTATCACAGATAGTGCTACCTCTTGGTTGGTGGATAGTGGTGCCTCCAGGCACATGATAGGTAACCGTGAAGCTCTCACCAGTTACAGAAAGAAGAAGTTCACCACACAGGTAGAACTTGGAGATGACTCCACCTACAAGATTGAAGGAGTTGGCTCAGCTTCACTTCAACTTGACTCAAGTACGGTTCTTCATATTGTTGATGTCTTATATGTTCCTGGTTTAAAGAAGAATCTTCTATCTGTTGTTGGCTTAGAGGACAAGGGCTACAGAGTCCTCTTCATGGACAAGAAACTCCTTCTATGGGCAAAGGATGAAGACCTAAGATCAGCAATACAAGTTGGGGTTCGAGAGGGAGGCCTTTACAAGGCTTCAGAGGTTTCCACTCATGCTTTGGTACTTCATTCAGTTGATCCATGTGAGCTGTGGCATAGAAGGTTTGAACACCTTCACTATTCAGTTCTTTTACAGAAGATGGTCAGCAGAGATGTGGTCTTCTATGAGGAATTGTGTTTCGTCAAACATAAGAGCTTCTAAAGGAAGATGAAGTACTTTCCCTTAAGTTTCCAGATTCAGAAATTCAGCAGGAAGAAGAGGACTTTGAGGATCAAATTCCATATGCACCTGAGGACACTAAAAATCCACCAGAAGAACTACTTGGAGTTCCTCCTTCTAAAAGGAGACAAGCTGGTACCGAGAAACGGTACAAGAAGGCGAGAAGCATAAAGCTCCTCCCGGGACTTTCAGACAAAGCATAAGACCACAAAAATACTCCAATCTTATGAGCCAGCTCACTAGTGCAAAACCTTTCGAAGAAGCAACAAGTCAACAGGTATTTGTTAATGCCATGATTGAAGAGTACAGTTCAATCATGAAGAATGATGTGTGGGAAGTTGTTCCCAGACCAACAGGAAAGTTAGTGGTGACATCCGGATGGCTTTATAAGCATGCTACTGGTGGAAGTGTGAAGAAGTATAAATCCAGATTTGTAGCTCGTGGCTTCACTCAAAAGAAGGCATTGACTATGATGAGACATTTTGCTCATGCTGCCAAGTATACTACCATCAGAACCATCATTTCTCTTGTTGCAGTATTCGGATGGAAGTTACATCAATTGGGATGTAAAGACAGCCTTCCTCAATGACAAGATTGAGGAGGAGGTCTATATTGAACAACCTGAAGGCTTTGTGACTCATGGGAAGAAGACCCATGTGTGTAAACTGAAGAAAGCCTTATATAGACTGAAACAAGCTCCAAGAGTCTAGTATGTGAGGATGGATGGATTTCTCCACAGCTTGGGGTTTTCTAAAAGTACAACTGAGGTTGTTCATAATCATGTTTCGATACTTGTTCTATATGTAGATGACTTGTTTCTCACGGGTGATGAACAACTGATAGAACAGTGTAAGAGGGAACTTAGCTCTGAATTCAAGATAAAGGATCTCGGGTTGTTGCATTATTTCCTTGACTTAGAGGTCTGTCAAAAGCCAAGCGAAATCTTCCTGACACAAGGAAAGTATGCAGTGGACATCTTGCAGAGATTTAGGATGCAGGACTGCAAGTCCATAGGCATACCCATGACTACCAACTTGACAAAGTTGGGTGACTCAGCTACCAATTCACAGAGTGTAGACTCTACTCTATACAGTCATCTTATTGGATCCTTGATGTATCTCATGCATACGAGACCAGACATCTATTACACAGTAAATGCTCTGAGTCGGTTCATGTCCACCACTTATGGGCTCAGGTATACTTCCAGTAGTGGAGTATATGCTGATTCAGATTGGGCTGGATGTGCAGTAGACTGGAAAATAACCTCTGGTTACTGCTTCAGTATGGGATCAACACTGATCTCTTGGTCCAACAGGAAGCAGGGTTCCATAGCTCAAAGTACAGTTGAGGCAGAGTATAACGTTGCAAGTGATGCCTGCAAGGAAGCAGTTTGGCTCAGAAAACTTATATCTGATCTGTTCAGGGGAAAGCTTGATTCAACGATCATCCACTGCGATAATCAGAGCTGCATAAAGCTTTTAGAGAACCCAGTGTTTCATGATAGATCGAAACACATTGAAATGAGGTATCATTTCATCAGAGACCTAGTGAAGAGAGGTGCTTTGAAGTTGCAGTACAATCGTACGGATGAACAGATCGCAGATATCTTGACCAAGCCTCTGACAACATCAAAGTTCATGTAGTTTCGTGACAAGCTTGGCATGGCAGAGAATGCCTCTCGCTGAGAGGGGGTGTTGATTTTTCTGAGCAGCATCAAGAGCCATTCTCTGAGGAGAATGGAGACACCTAGTCCGAGACCAGGGTGTGGACTCAACCTAGAGTTGAGTGATCATTTTGTTGAATGATGATATCTGGTCCGGGACCACGATATGGACTTAGTCCAGCACTGGGGGGACTCAACCTTGAGTTGAGTGACCATTCTGTTGAATCGTGACATCTGGTCCAAGACCAGGATGTGGACCCAGTCCTACACTAGGGGGGCCTCAACCTTAGGTTGAGTGACCATTCTGTTGAATGGTGGCATCTGGTCCGGGACCTGGATGTGGAACCAGTCTAGCACTGGTAGACTCAGCCTAGATCTGAGTAGCCATTCTTTTGAATGGAGGCACCTGGTTAGTTACCTGGAATTCACCTAGTCCGGGACTAGGGACTTAGGCCGGGGTCAAGGGCCATTCTCCAGGAGAATGGAGGCGCTTGGTCTGTTACCAAGTATTTGACCTAGTGTCAAATTATTTAGCCCATGGTTGAGGCACCTGGTCTGTTGCCGAGAAGGCACTATAAGCCCTAGACCAGGTCTAGGCATGTGTGACACTCTGACCCTCAGTCAGGCTTTGCGATCTTCTCCAAGGCTTAGCTACCTATTGTCGCTCCTAACCGGCGTGCATGTGTCAAAGCCTAAAAGTAGGCACACCAGCCCGATGGCAACTGCGAAAAGAGCAGCCACTCTCACCACACTCCTCTCTTCCTCGTTTCAGGTTGTCTCTTCTTCAACTCAAAGGGGGCTTCCCTAAGGTTAAAATCTCTAAGGCAGGAAACAATGGAGGGCAAGGTGAATAGAAGAGGCTGCCTTAGAGAAATGGTTGTAGTATAATAAGTAAATTGAATGGTTGATGGAAGGAAGGAAAGATCAAAGCTCACTAATGGACCAGTGCCGATATACCTAAAGGGAGAAATGGAGTCAAAGGAGAACCCATGAGGGCCTTGTGTCAATGGTGCAACTACTAGATTTTCTTCCTCCTAATTGCAGAAGATGCACTACGCAAACAACAGAGATACTACACAATCAAACTTGATTGGTGTAAACATCAATACCCGTGTATGCACACTCACAAAGGGAAAAAGCTAGCAACTGCCAGGATTTCCACCTTCCAATAGGATGATAGCATCTGTTTATGGTCTTCGACGCAAACATAGAAAGGAAAGAAGGCCTCTAGCAACAATCGCTCATTCATACAAGTTTAAGCCACACACCATAGAGATTACTCAACTGAACAATCATAAAACCCAAAACGATATTTTTTCTATTAAGCCCTGGGGAAAATTCCTCCCAGTTTTTCCATCTATTACAAAGGAGAAGGTTGGCCTCTTTACAGTCTCAAAAAAGCCATTCTCATAGTTCCTTTCAAAAGGTGAAAATACTAATAAATAATAAAAGAGAAAAAGTGAAAAATCCACTTTCCTCTCCAATCACTTTTTATTTAAAATAAATCCTCTTAAGCCATTTGTTCCTACCCAAACTTGGCCACCAACTGCAAGCGGATCATAGGAGTTAGCGGGCATTTCCACATGGGATTCCACAAGCAACTAAACGACAATGAAACTCTAACACAATTGTCAACCAAACGTCAACTCAGCAGGTGATGCTCTCCTCGACTACCAACAAAATTGAAAATGTGGTCCACGCAATAGAAATTGCCACCTATGAAAACTCTGTGGGTAGAAAAAACACGCCAAAAACCGTCGATGTAAAACACCTGACTAAAGAACGCCAAGCTCTAACATTGAAAATAGGACGCCAATCATGGGGATGATTTAATCCGATGCTGCTACCAACTGTGAACCATTGTGAAGAGCCTGATCCGAGCAACTGCCATAGTGAAAACACGAAGTTTTCATCAGTCCGTCAAAACAGAAGTCGGATCCAAGATCTACGATTTTGTTTCGTAAGTGAAAGAAAAATCGTTAGACACAAGATCACGCTACAGTAGTGATGCTCAAAGCTCCACGTGGCATTGTAGATACCCCTGAGCGGCTACCAAACTCAGTCAGCGTGAAATTGTTTCCAATCGGTTGCTTAGAAAAAAAAACAATCTATCTTCAAAATGGAACCTCCAGCAATTGGCAACTAAGAAGAAAGAAAAAACTGAAGATGTTTTCTCTACACCAATTAAACGGTTGCTAATTGAAATAACTACTACTAGTTCAAATGACCGTCCCAAGACTCCCAGTAGCAACAAGATGCCCCCGAGTAGCTGTTCAAATTTGATCTCATTTAACCTGCTGAACTTCAAGCTTTGGACCTCAATCAAAGGTCTGCCAAAGGATCGTGGATCACTCCACGAATAGATTGATATGGCACTTGCACAACGTGGACTCTATCCACAACTCGGCTGCCAAAAAAGGGTGAGTCTAGCTCCACGATTTTGCTAGCTACCTAGATGTTGAGTGAAGCGTGGATATGTTGCATGATTTAGCCCATGAGCTACTCTGTATAAACCATACCTCACACGGTTGGCACTCGCACAACATGGACTCTATCCACAACTTGGCTGCCAAAAAAGGGTGAGTCTGGCTCCACGGTTTTGCCAGTTGCCAAGATGTTGAGTGACGCGTGGATATGTTGCATGATTCAACCCATGAGCTACTCTGTATAAACCATGCCTCACGCAGCTACTTCATAACTGTGCTTTTTCCATGTGTATCAGTTGGTGGATAGGCGGGTTAAATGCCAAAGTATGCGCCTGTAGAACACGCAAATACTAACTTGTTGCTCCGTGTGATCACATCACATCTATGACCTGAAAACCCCCTAATTTCATTTTAACTCAGCATTCTGGATGAAATTGGTGACAATCATAGCTTTGCCTTTAAATGCCTTTCCTTTATCAGTGCCCAGTTTTGTCATACACTGAACCTGTATCCTCCGTAAATACTTGAAACTCTACCAGCGTTTTACTTTCCATTTTTATGACTATGGGTTCTGAATGCACACAAACCCTGAAAATATCTTTCATCTAAGTGTTGTTCTCGCCACATATCTTTTTCTTTACCTCAATCTGATGCAGATACATTCTTTTCAAAATTGAAATGTGTTTTCTAGCTCATGTTGGTCCCAGACAACACATAATCACTTAAAGAAATGCCATCTTTCAAAATCGAGCGTTTTACTTTCCATTTTTATGACTATGGGTTCTGAATGCACAACAAACCCTGAAAATATCATTCATCTAAGTGTTGTTCTCGCCACATATCTTTTTCTTTACCTCAATCTGATGCAGATACATTCTTTTCAAAATTGAAATGTGTTTTCTAGCTCATGTTGGTCCCAAACAACACATAATCACTTAAAGAAATGCCATCTTTCAAAATCGAAGATGATGGGATATCAACAACTTTTTGTTTGCACATTCAAAACTTCAACTATCAAGATCTTGCAATTTTGTTTATTGCCTGTGGAGATAAAAATGGAAATCGAGTTCTTCTTTTAGCTACAGGTTTGTTGCTTGTTAGATTTTTATCGTTTAATCAATATGATCTAGGACCTTATCTGAGAGAATAACATGCACAGCAATAATCACAAGAGATAAGAGACACAAAGATTTATCCTCGAGGAAACCATAAAGGAGAAAACCCTGCAACTTCCTCAAAGATAGAATGAGCACCAATCGCAAAAGTAAAACCCAAAAGTACAAAGATGATCTCCGACAGATGTTCTCTCTCTCACTTGTGCGAGCTACTCCTCTCTCACTCATGCGCTATTGTTGAGTGAGTGTGTGTGTCAAATAGAGAGTCTCGCTCTCTATTTATTCTTAATTTCCACTTAACATTTACACTACAGGGCCGACTTCTCTAGGAGAGTCTAATAACCCTAATATAACTCAACTGTGGGGTCTAATGCCCCGACTTACAATGGAGGGTTAGCCTCAATGACTTTACATGACTTAATTATATTAATGACTCTCCCAATCGGAGGAACAAACATCTCCGTCGGGGTACAATGAAATACTATATGAAATATACAAGTGAATACATTCCGAAGCTACAAATACATCAACACTCTCTCTTAACTAGGAAGGTATTCTCTTGACATAGTTCATCAGCACAAGTCTTCATCACTGGATCATCATCAAAGTTGGATCATCATTAGCTCTGGATCATCATCAAATCTGGATCATCATCATCACTATTGCTGCTATCTCAAGCAAATGGTGTTATCTCTCAAATCTACTCGTCATAGGAAGTTCTACAGAGTCAACCCTTTTTCATGTTGGATGTAGGCCTAGCCTCCATGTAGGTCTTCATCATCTCTGCGAACAAGCCATCAAGAAGGTACATCCCAGGACTTATTATATGCCTTTTGCAAAACCTACAAGATCTCCCAAGACTAATTATATACCACTGCAAAACCTGTGTACCCTACTATTTACTCATCCTCTTCATATCATCTCATCGTCACACGGAACACAGCCCAGATACACATAACACAGCACTTACATCAACGACCATGGGAGGCCCAGACTGGCACCATGTCGGAAAGGCTCCAACACTTACATCAACGACCATGGGAGGTGTTACCTCCTAACTTGTAGGGGTAAGATTCAAACCTTTGGCAGGCAGAGGTTTCATGAAGTTGGTTCAGACAATCAGCAGGAGCTATGCAGGGTAAAAATGGGTCTAACAAATCTAACGAGATGGCAAGTAGTCTGCATCAAAATGAGATAGAGAAGTTGCATATTAACTCTGAAAATCAGGAAAAGAATATGGTAGAAATATCAGAAGGACTGCATCAAAGCCATAGAAGGCAATCTCATGCTGTTGAAAAGGGTCAAACTGACCAGTCTGAGTACGATGCAAAAGAATTGAAGGATGCTATGAGGGTTGGTTGGTTTACTTGGTTGTGAAGAAAATAATGAAAATGGATGCAGCATAACCCTTCAACACTCCAATGAATCCAGTTGCTCTTGGTATCCCACATTATTTTGATGTCATTGACACACCAATGGACCTCCGCACAGTATGTAGTGCATTGGAAAGAGGTGAAAAGCACATGAATTCTTGGGATGTTTTTAAGGATATTCAGTTTATCTGGGAGAATTGCTATAAATATAACAGTAAAGGTGATCTCATTTTGGATCTTATGAAAAGGGTAAAAAAGATTTTGTGAAGTATTGGACTACAGCTGGTTTATATTATGAGTCACCGAAGAGGACAACTGAGACAGAGCATGAAGTTGGTGAAAAACCCAGATGGAAATGAAGACCCCCAAACAGGGAAAACAAAATTCATAGAACCAATACAGTCTTGTTTGAGAAGTCCAAAATCAAGGGATGAACAAGTTGAACGTATACAAGGCAGAGTCTAGGAGGGATTCTGCGAGATAAAAATATATATTGAAAGCAGCTACAGGAAAAAACAAACGTCAGATTGAAAACAAAGACATGAGATCACGTTTTCCGTTTGGTCTGCCAGTTTCTAGTATACTCGTCCAGCAAGGAGCAACGCTGGCAGTTGGGCTGAGGTGTTCTACACAACCGCGTGGATTTTTTGTGACCATCACGAGCAATCGTATTGCTAGCTGGAGTAGCCAAGTATTTTCGTGCTTGAGAAATTGTTGAAGTTGAACTTGTTGGAAACATTTCATCACTAATGAAGATGCTTCAAATCAGCGTGGAAGGTATCTCTGCTACGTGAAGACTGGGAACCACATTTCCATTGGCGTTGGCAGCCAATTAAGTGGAGAGCAATGATTTATTCCTTGGAGCAGTTAACAGGGGGTTGCAGAATCGCATTTTTGTTGAAGGCACCAGGATTGGGTAAACAGAACCGTAAAATATTTATATACCATCCATCGTGGCCGCCGTGTGAAATCGGTGTCTACAATTTTTGGGAAACAGCCATTCATTGGCGTGATCCGCTGATCTACTCGGGGCATCAACCATGTTTTCTGTTGGGATGTTTCATTGAAATAGCCGAGTTCCTCATGGCAGCCCTTATCATCGTAAGTTTCAGGATTCTATGGGGTCCCTCGAGTAGCTCACGGGATCATCACAGTCACGTGGATTTTCCAGAGTTTCTCGCGCGTAATCGGGGGCATCTTCTTGCTGCTCGGAGTTTGGTAAAGAAAACACCACTATTTCTATTTCTTTTAGTCGCTAAATTGTCGGAGTTTCCACTAAGCAGCCCAGTGTGGAAGGTTTCAACGGTTATGTGGAGTTTGGATTCTCCTCATGGGTAGTTCGCGGTGATCAGGCAGAGTTCAAGGCGAGCTTCACTTTGCATGAAAGCTGGCAGAATGTTGAGATTGCCTAGATTTTAGCATACCTTATCATGCTGACAGACCATAAAGTCGATTTTCTTGAACTATGTGATAGTGAAGAGTCAACTCTGTAAGGCTTAGCGGATACACTACTGTTGGTGGGATAGTCTATGAGCTAGAACATTTTGTTTAGTAGGAGCTCTCTTAATAAAGTGTTGGTTACATTTTAGTTTTGTAGGGTCTTTTTAGACTTTAGTGGAGAGAAAAGTGAATCTCAATCCACTTTATCTTTTTTTATTTTTTTATTTTACTGTATGAGAATGGCTTGTGGAGTCTATAAAAAGGCCAGCCTTCTCCATTGTAATGGATGGAAAAATTGGGAGGATTTTTCCCCAGAGATTTATAGAAAATTACTCTTTTGGGTTTCATGGTTTTCAATTGAGTGCTCTCTATGGTGTGTGGCGTAGATTTGTGTTATTGAGTGTTTGTTGTTAGAGGCTTTCTTTCTCTTCTATGTCTGTGTCTAGGGACAATAAACAGATGCTCCCATCCTATTGGAAGGCGAAAATCCTAGCAGTTGCTAGCCTTTCCCCTTTGTGAGCGTGCATGCACAGGTTAGATGCTTACACTTTATCAAGCTTGATTGTGTAGCATCTCCTTTGTTTGCATAGCGCATCTTCTGCGTTTAGGAAGAAGAAGACCTAGTAGCTGCCCATCTTCAACCACACTGCCTCACAACTAGCCGAACAAGCTACGACATATTCTGCTTCGGCTGTACTCAGTGCCACGCAGGACTACTTCCTGCTAAACAAAGAGATCACACCTAATCCCATACTGAACTATCAGCTCGAAGTGCTCTTCCTATCAATGGTGCTACCTGCCCAATCCGAATCCACAAAACCTTCCAGGTTAATCTTCTGATTCACCTCATACTTGAGCCCATAATCAACTGTACCCTTCAAGTACCTCAGAATATGCTTTGCAGCAATCAAGTGAAAATTTGGTCTCGTATTCATCAGGTACATCAAGGATCCAATCATCTGACGATACATTGTGGCATCAACCGGCATCAGTCCATCATCCCGAACCTCTTCAGGATCTCCACTGCATACTTCCCTTGTCCAAGGGAGATTCCATCCGCACTCTACCACACCTCCATGCCTAGAAAGTAGTGCATCATCCCGAAGTCCTTTATCTCGAACTCGGCAACAAGCTTCCTCTTCGTGGCATCAATCAACCCATCCTCACCTGTCACAAACAGGTCATATACATACAGTAGGAGTATCATCGGGTTCCCTCCCTTAACCTTGTAGTAAAGGTTGGAATCCGCTTTACTCTTGGTAAAGCCTAAACTCGTCGTACCACGTCCTGGGTGCCTGTTTCAAACCGTACAAAGCCTTCTCCAATTTGCACACATGAGTCTCCCTATCATGTGTCTCAAATCCGAGTGGCTGCTCCACATACACTTCCTCTTCCACTACACCATTCAAGAACGCAGTCTTGACATCCATCTAGTTTATCTTCCATTTCATCACTGCAGCCAGAGCAAGTACTGATCTGATGGAAGTGTATCTGGCTACAGGTGCAAAAGTTTCTTCATAATCTATCCCTTCCTTCTGGGAGAAGCCACGTGCATAACCTGCCCAATCCGAATCCACATAACCTTCCAGGTTAATCTTCTGATTCACCTCATACTTGAGCCCATATCAACTGTACCCTTCAGGTACCTCAGAATATGCTTTGCAGCAATCAGGTGAAAATATGGTCTCGTATTCATCAGGTACATCAAGGATCCAATCATCTGACGATACATTGTGGCATCAACCGGCTTTGATGAAGCATCACTCAATAGCTTCAGGTTTGATGCCATAGGTGTGGCCATGGCCTTGCAGTCCATCATCCCGAACCTCTTTAGGATCTCCACTGCATACTTCCCTTGTCCAAGGGAGATTCCATCCGCACTCTACCACACCTCCATGCCTAGAAAGTAGTGCATCATCCCGAAGTCCTTTATCTCGAACTCGGCAACAAGCTTCCTCTTCGCGGCATCAATCAACCCATCCTCACCTGTCACAAACAGGTCATATACATACAGTAGGAGTATCACTGGGTTCCCTTCCTTAACCTTGTAGTAAAGGTTGGAGTCCGCTTTACTCTTGGTAAAGCCCAAACTACCCGTACCACGTCCTGGGTGCCTGTTTCAAACCGTACAAAGCCTTCTCCAATTTGCACACATGAGTCTCCCTATCATGTGTCTCAAATCCAAGCGGCTGCTCCACATACACTTCCTCTTCCACTACACCATTCAAGAACGCGGTCTTGACATCCATCTGGTGTATCTTCCATTTCATCACTGCAGCCAGAGCAAGTACTGATCTGATAGAAGTGTATCTGGCTACAGGTGCAAACGTTTCTTCATAATCTATCCCTTCTTTCTGGGAAAAGCCATGTGCCACAAATCTCACTTTATATTTCTATATGCTGCCATCTGCAGCATGCTTGATCTTGTAGATCCACTTGGAAGTCACAACAGACTTCCCTTCTGGTCTCGGGACTACATCCCAAACATCATTCTTCATGATCGACTGGTACTTCTCGATCATAGCATCCTTCCATTCTTTCTTTTATGTCGCTTCTTCATAGTTGGAAGGTTCTTTATCAATGATGTCAGACAGCAGGGATACATAACTCAAGTATGGCCTAGGTCTCTTCCTTTCTCTGTGTAATCCTTCTGGAGCGCCATATCTTTCTGCACCTAGGATAGCCTCTCGTACCCATGCTGGTTTCCTCTGGTAAGAATTCTTCTCACAAGGTGGATCTACAGGTTCCTGAGGTTCTTCCATTTCTCGATCTTCTTCTGGAGTTGCTTCATTCTTCTAGAGTTGCTTCATTCATTCATTCAAGGTCTTCAACAGGTCTCTTTCTGGATTTGTTGTAAGTTGAGTCTTCGTCAAATGTCACGTCCCTACTAATGTCGATCTTCTTGAATCCTGGGAAATATATTCTATATGCCTTCGAGCTTTCACTATATCCCACAAATATACCCTTCTTTCCTGAAGGATCTAACTTCATCCTCTTTTCTTTTGGAATGTGTATGTACACTGGGCAGCCAAATATTTTGAGATGGTTGACTTCTAGTTTCTTGCCAAATAAGACTTCTTCTAGTGTCTTGTTCTCAAGTACTCTATGCGGAGTACGATTCTGTATATGCACAGCTGTCCTAGCAGCTTTTGCCCATAGATGCATAAGAAGATCCTGATCATGAAGCATTGCCTTTGTTGCTTCCATAATCGTTCTATTCTTCCTTTCTGCAACTCCATTCTGTTGAGGATTATATCGAGTGGTCAACTCCCTCTTAATCCCTGACTCTTTGCATAATTCTTTGAATTCATTTGATGTGAATTCTCTGCCATTGTCTAATCGAAAGGTCTTGATTTTCTTCTCTGTGTGGTTCTTGATCAAGGCTTTGAATTCCTTGAACTTACTAAATGCTTCATCCTTGCTTTTCAAGAAATATATCCATGTCTTCCTAGAAAAATCATCAATGAAAGAAACATAATATACATACCCACCTAATGAACTGGATGACATCGGACTGCATACATCGGAGTGGATAATTTCCAATATCCCTTTTGTCTTGATCCCGCTACTTGGAAATGTCTTCTTTGTGTTCTTTCCCTTCATACATCCTTTGCAAACGCCTTCATGCTTTGCCTATATTTCTGGAAGACCTTCACCAACTTTGCTTGCAAGTGGTAGTGCCCTATAGTGTACATGTGCAAGCCTTCTATGCCAAAGTTCACTTGGCTCTACTGAGTCATGGACCAAAGCTTGTTCTGGTTGGCCCTTAAATTTGTATAAGCCTCCCTCTTGATCTACAATCAATACTGCATCATCTATAGTCTTTCCCTTTGACCACATAAGGACTTGGCCATCTACAAATGCAACCCTCATACCTTTTGCATCCAATGCAAATATGGAGAGAAGATTCTTCTTTAGTCTTGGTACAAACAAGACATCCTTCATCTTCATAGATTTTCCAGAGTCTAGCTTTATAGGAAGCTTCACTACTTCCTTTTAAAATTTATAGGGTACTGGTAGTCATCCCCAAGTTTCACTTTGTGGGGTGACTCATGTTCAAATAGATTCACAAAGGATTCTTTAAATCTTGTCATATGCTTGGAAGCCCCACTATCTATGAGCCAATCATTGCTTCCATGCGTAACAGTTCCCGTGAGGGGAGAAATCAAAACATACTCTTCATCGCTTGAATAATCTTCACTTTCTTCTTTGACTCTCTTCCTAGGAGGTTCATCATCCTCTACAATGTGAGCATGGTGTCTTCTTTTGTTGTCCTTCTTGTGAGAGCCACCTTTATTTCTAGGACAATCTCTGGCGAAGTTTCCTTTCTCATCACATGTATAGCATCTGACATTAGATAGATATCTGTTAGATCTTCTAGGGTTATCTTTCTGATTCTGGTGTGGATGCTTACCTTTCTTGAGATGATAGTGCTCCCTTTTCATTTTCTTGGTGTGAGCTATGAGAGCTTGATCTTCATTTCCCATCTTTTCTTCTCGAGCTACTATTCGAACTTCTTCTTGTGAGCATTCCTCCCACAGCCTACTGAAAGTGATTAACTTTCTTCTAGCACAAATCCCTTGAACAAAGGAGTCATATGACCTAGGGAGACCATTCAAGGTGGTCACCACAATTTCTCCATTCTCTACTTCTTCTTCCCCAGCTTCAAGTTGTTATTTGATTTGAGAGACCCTTGTAAAGTATGACTGTGTGGTCTCTGCATTTCGAAACTCTACATTCTTCAACTGATTTCGTAAAGTCATTTTCTGATTTATATTCTTCCCTCCAAATAGCTTGGTCAAGGAATCAAACATCTCTTTAGTTGTCTTTAAGGAAGACACACGTGGTATAAGGTGATCCTTGATAGAATCAACAATAATCCTCTTGGCCTTGACCAAGTTCTTCTTGTGTAAGGATTTAGCCTCATCTCCCTCTAGAACTGGAACCTCTCCACTTATGTAAGTGTCCAATTCATTTTCTTCAAGAACAAGTGAAATCCTATACTTCCATGCTCGGAAGTTATCAGCTCCTTCAAGCTTGTCATCAAGCTTGGTGTGATGAGACATCTTTAATGAGAACCTCAAATGGAAATACAAAAGATTTAGATCTTACCAATTTGAGATGCTCAAACTGGATCTGGAGCTGATCTTTTGCAGTGCTGATTTTCTGGTCCGGGGTCAAATTAGGGTTTGACTTTCCCGAAGTTTTACCCAACCAAAAATTTCGATCTTGGTCTCTAAATTTCGATTTTGAGGAGGAGAGCAATCCTATACTAGGCTCACTCAAAATTTCCACTTCTGTGAAAAGCCCTAATTTCTTGCAACAATGATAGGCCAAAAACTGAAAATGCCCAGAATCAAATTCTGCTTCGACAGGAAGATGCACCCTTCAAAGGAGAGTTAGCCTAGCCTCCTTTTTGTCGATGATCTATGGAGAGAAACCCAAAAATTAAGAAGCCCTAGCTTCTGCAACTGCACAGTGTCTTCTTCTCAGGTTAGCTCTGATACCATGTTAGATTTTTATCGTTTAATCAATATGATCTAGGATCTTATTTGAGAGAATAACATGCACAGCAACAATCACAAGAGACAAGAGACAGATTTTTCCTCGAGGAAACCATAAAGGAGAAAACCCTGCAACTTCCTCAGAGATGGAATGAGCACCAATAGCAAAAGTAAAACCCAAAAGTACAAAGATGATCTCCGACAGTTGTTCTCTCTCTCACTCATGCGAGCTACTCCTCTCTCACTCATACGCCATTGTTGAGTGAGTGTGTGTGTCAAATAGAGAGTCTCACTCTCTATTTATACTTAATTTCCACTTGACATTTACCCTATAGGGCCGACTTCTCTAGGAGAGTCTAATAACCCTAATATAACTCAACTATGGGGTCTAATGCCCCAACTTACAATGGAGGGTTAGCCTCAATGACTTTACATGACTTAATTATATTAATGACTCTCCCGATCGGAGGAACAAATATCTACGTCGGGGTACAATGAAATACAATATGAAATATACAAGTGAATGCCTTCGAAGTTACAAATACATCAACACTGCTGGAGATAATTTGTATCATTTTTATACCAAGACTGGGCACAGCTTGGAGTATTGATCGCTGAATATACCCACAAGACAACTTTAAATTTAGAACAATAGATCACAGCCTTGTTCACTCCCCATAGAGTCTTTTCTAACTCTTTTTTACTACAGGATTTCTAATAACTTCATAAATGTATCTGCATTCTCTTTGTTCATCTTTTAAAGGCCTTTTGATTAGAAACTCGTTCTCATTGATAGTTTCACACGAATGTGTTGAGTGTGGATCAATTTTGTTTGGACAAGGACACCTAGATGCCCTAGAACTCCTTCCAACCCCGAACTAAAAGCGGAATCCTCTCACTCCTGCAGAAAGTACTGAAAGAATGGCATAGCTACAAAGTGAGCTCTATAAACAACCTGTAGCATACCTCAAATCATCTCTGAACATCAAGCTACCATTTAGGTGGTAACACTACCCTTGGTTAAGACACCTTAGTACCTAATCTTGGCACACAGAGTGTGAGATAAAAGCATTAGTAATTCTCTTTGTTTATGATGATGTACTTTGAGTGGGTTTGAAGGACCCTATGACCACTTGTTTTGGACCACAGGTAAAAGTCAAAAATACATAAGGACTTTTGGAACATAAGTAAAAGTCAAAAATACATAAGGACTTTTGGAACATAAGTAAAAGTCAAAAATACATAAGGACCTTTGGACCACAGGAAGGCTAAAGGCAAAAGTAAAAATTAGAAAATAATAAAATAATAATATTTTGTTCTTTCTAGTTTTGGTCCACTTACAAGTGACTCAAAGGATATAAAAGAAGATCAATCCATTTCATTATCATACACGATCTTGGTCTCACAGGTAAAGAAGCTCCAACAGAAGATTTCACAAGAGATTGAAGAAAAGGAATGTTGATGTGATGCCCTAGCATGGATGATTCTAGCTAGGGAATTCACACTTGTTTTCTACAAACCCTAAGCTAGGTTTTCAACAGCAACAAGCTTTTATCAGTTTGGTGAGTTAGAGTTTAACCCTACCTCTTCTTCTATTTTTCACCAACAAAATCTCGGGCAGCAAATCTTCTCGCTCGAGCAAGGCTCTTTCTCCTTCAGGCTGGCTTACCAGCACTTCGGGCAGCTCCTTCTAGGGCTCGACCCCCTCTATCAGCATCCGAGCAGCCAATAGGCAAGCCCTCATGGGCTTTCGGTCTGCACCAGACCTATGGGAAGCCAACAGGCTTGCCCGTAAGGGCTGCCAGGGCTACTACCCACCCTCGGGCTGTCTAGAGGCATACCCGTAGGGTCACGGGTAGCCACCAACAAGCCCGTAAGGGCTATTAGGGTCTGCACCGACCCACGGGCTACCCAACAAAAAACCCATAAGGGTTGTTGTGTATACGGCAGGCCCTTGGGGAAGCCCAACAGAACCTCTGGGCAATTAGCAAGCCCTCTGGGCAGCATTGCAACAATCCAGGCTAGCTCGAGCAGACCCATGAGGAGATCTGGGCAAGTGCAGAGGCTCGAGCAGACCCTGCAGGAGATCTGGGCAAGTGCAGAGGCTCGAGCAGAGCCTAGGCAAGCCAACAAACATTCCGGCAGCCCAACAGAACCTCGGGGAGTAGCTAAATAGGCTCGGGCAAGCCTGACAAGGTTCAAGCAGAGAAGAATAGTCCTTCGGGCAGCTTGGGCAAGGTCTCAGGCAGAGGATAAAGATTCAGGCAACTTGACAGGAATCCGGGCAGGTAAAAGATTTCCGGGCAGACTGAGAAAAAGTAAAAACGGGCAAATGTGCAGTTTTGGTCAGCTGGTGAGAATTAGGGCTTGAAGCCCTATTTTGATTTTTCCTATGGAAAATTTATCTTGTGTATTCATGGATCTATTGAACAAACCTGTTAGGGTTTGAGAAATTTTGGAAAAATCTCAGTCATCTCATTTACAAGATGAATTACTAATGCTTTTGGGGTTTTGTCCTTTAAAGGTTTCCCCAGTGAAAAACTCTTGTGTTCAATGTGCAGATGTGTTGATGTTATTTTCACTGCAATTGTCATTTGTTATGAGTTAGTTTACAATTTTTTTTAAAGTATTCATGCTAATGCTAAAATTCAACATGTGGTTGGATAGAAATGAAATATATATTGCTGTAATTTATTTACAGATTCAACCCTAAGGCTGAAAGTTCACAAAAAATAGATCCGAGGAATCATGAGGTTGAGGTGAAATTTTTAACACTACCCAACGCACTAGGCCGTACACTTTTTAGGGGATAAGTTGTTTATGTTTCCAATGCTCTGAATTGATTCGGGTAGAGAGACATGTAGAGACTTGAGGGTAGTAACACTTCAGCTTCCAGATCCATAAGATAGATCCCTTGGGGTAGTCTAGTTTGCACCAATGAGACCCCTGCAGAATTGTTGACTTGAATCTCAGGACAATTTACACTAGATTAGCAGGCAACCCACCTCCTCAAATTCCCAACAGTAGGTCGCTTCTAGATAGAGTGACATTCCTCGAGCTACATCCAACTCTTCCAGTTAACCCCTATCTAGAGTTTCTTCTCATTGGTCAGACGGTAGGAGAGTCGCTACATTTAACAGTTGATTCTTTAAAGGAAGACAACATCCCTTCTCCCTCTTCAGGTTGCAGGCACTTGGAACCATGAGGCTCTTTTCCTTGTACCTGCTTCTAAAGCATTGTATTTCACTTTGGATTTGCACCAGTAGAGCTTAAATCTTATAGATTAGTTATGCTTTTATTTTTATTGGTTTCATAAGAGTGACCTTAGCTCTCCTACTTTGTATTGACATTTTTGTAATGAGCAATCTTCTTGTGATACCCCCAAGAAATTATTTTTAGCTCTCCTACTTTGTATTGACATTTTTGTAATGAGCAATCTTCTTGTGATACCCCCAAAGAATTTATTTTTATTTATGATTTAATATTTGGGAAAATATTTCAAAACAATTATTTTTGTAAGAGTTATTAAAAAAACTCAAAAATAACTCACACGAGATGTGAGTGATACTTTGCACAACAATTATTATTTTATTATTAATGACAAGGAAAAAGACACTTGGAGAATTCAGTTGAATGAGGGGACACCGCCATGAGACAAAAAACAAGTGTAAAGCAAGCAAAAGATATTTTACCAATCAAATCCAATCTAAAATCTCAACTACCAGACAAGATCCTAAATCATAGGAATTGAAAGATTAATTGAGATTTGATTAAGATGTCACAAGACATGGGCAAAAACAATAAATTGGTGCACTAAGATAGCACAGGACTTTGTGCTATGCATGGAGAAATTGATGTTGTGAGTGCATATTGTTGAGTATTTCTCTTTTGATTGTAAGTCTATCATTGAGCTTGTTACAGACTCTAAGAGAGAGTGTTGCGTTCAAGTTTTGCCTGTTGGTTCTATTGTACATGGTGGTGATCCAACTCAGGGTGGAGTTGGGCTCGTGGTTTTGCGGTCCTCTCCTATGGTTGGGAGGAACTGATTCTCCAAGTAGTTTTACGAGTTATTTCCAAATAAGTAGTTCTTGGATCTATGAGTTATAGTTAAATGATTTGTAATCTTATTATAAGATGTAGAGAGTAATGCTAGATTTGAATTTTTTTTTAAACTTAGATGGAAAGTATTATCATGGATCTACGTTGTATTCATCCGGTTACATTGATTAAGAGTTACAATCGGGATATAGTAGGTGTTACAATCTTAATTTTGGAATGATTAAAAAACTATGGTCGCACTCACCTCTATGTACAAAAAATTTCTTCCTGTAAATAAAACAAGGAATCTGTCCCACAATGATATTCTTTTCGAAAACAAATCTCAAAGAAAAATTGTTTATATGACTGTTGTACCGATTAAGAATGCGTTAAATCTGAGTGTAAAACCAGATATTTAGAACGATTTTTAGTGAAGGCTGAGATTTTCATAATATTTGAACCAATTTATATTTTAAATTGAGATTAGTTCTTTTGGATCATAACCACTCTTTTTCTTTGTTTTTATACTATGCAAACGAAATAAACTTTCCATTTGTATTCTA
Source organism: Pseudotsuga menziesii (assembly GCA_001517045.1). Taxonomy (NCBI): domain Eukaryota; kingdom Viridiplantae; phylum Streptophyta; class Pinopsida; order Pinales; family Pinaceae; genus Pseudotsuga; species Pseudotsuga menziesii. The sequence continues at coordinate 278,977 of LPNX010080111.1, forward strand.
TCAAAACGTCAAAGGAACAATTATACCAGAACTGTCTGTGGATAGATCGACTCACTAAGAGTCTTTGTTCTTAGTAAAAACAGACTTTGTGTTAAGAACAAAGCAGCTAAAGTCTGAATCTCTGTTCCACAAATATTTTAGCAATTTCCTTCAGTCCCCTGTTTCAGCAAGAACCGATTCTCCACACAGAAATACAGTTTCATATTCAGGCACAAAAACTCCAGATTTGGGCATGAACACTTTCAATTTTATTTACTTCTGCGCTTTGTGCAAAAGATACAAGCTGCTCTCACACTACAGTCGAATTCTGCATTCTTAACATACACTCTCTCATACAAAACTAGTTTCAAGAAGATTTCATTACAAAGAAAACATACACAAGTGCAATGAGTCTCGATCCTTCATTTTCTGTCGGTGGAGAGAATGACTTCATCGAGAAGCCTCTGCACATTTAATTCGGAAGTTATGTTCTCAACTACCAGCTGAAATGGAGAATGAGTTGACACTAATGTGAGCTGGCGTTGAATAGTTCATGCTGGCCGAAATTTGTTTTCACCTACCAACATTCTCCCACTTGAAATCAAATGTAAGCAAAACTCTAGTTGTTCATCCAAAACTATGCATCATGTTACTCCCAAGCCAATCAAGCTTCTACAAAGCTCTTGCTTGTCTCTTGGCAACTTTAGTGAGCATATCAGCAGAGTTCTCAGCAGTATGAATCTTTTCCATATTTAAATGCCCTTCTTCTAACACTTGGCGAATCCAGTGGTACCTTAGATCAATGTGCTTGGTCCTTGAGTGGAATGTTGGGTTTTTCGCCAAGTGAGTGGCGCACCGACTGTCACAATACAACACATACTTGTCCTGTTTTATTCCTAGGTCTCCTAGGAATTGCTGCTTCCACAACATCTCTTTCTAAGCCTCTGTTGCAGTTATGTATTCTACCTTAGTTGTGGAGAGAGCTACAACTTTTTGTAGCCTAGATATCCAAGACACCGCTGCACCTGCAAATGTATACAAGTAACCTGTGGTGGACTTTCTAGTGTCCACGTCTCCAGCCATATCTGCATCTGTAAAGCCTTCAAGCACAACATTAGTATTACCAAAACATAAACAATAATTACTAGTACCCTTAAGGTATCTTAAAATCCATTTAACCGCTTGCCAATGTTGTTTGCCCAGATTGGCAAGAAATCTACTCACTACTCCCACTAAGTGTTCAATGTCTGGGCATGTACATACCATGGCATACATGAGGCTTCCAACTGCTGAAGCATAGGGGATTTTGCTCATTTCTTTCTTCTCCTTGTCATTACAAAAGCACAAATCAACACTCAATTTGAAGTGGGATGCAAGAGGTGTTCCCACCGGTTTGGCATCCTTCATGTTGAACCTGTTAAGCACCTTCTCATTATACCTTTCTTGTGACAACCACAACCTTTTGTTCTTTCTGTCACGTATGATCCTCATGCCCAATATTTGTTGTATTTGGCCCAAATCCTTCATTGCAAATTGACTTCCCAAGTCCTTCTTCAACTTGTTAATCATACCCTTATCATGCCCAACAACTAGCATTTTATCCACATATAGCATCAAAATGATAAACCTTTCTTGGTCATACCTCTTAATGTAAACACAATGATCAACCTCTAGCCTTTTAAAACCATGCTCAATCATGATTAAATCAAACCTCTTATACCATTGGTGAGGTGCTTGTTTTAGCCCATAGAGGCTCTTCTTCAATTTAAAAACCAAGTTTTCTTTGCCTTTTGTTTTGAATCCTTCCAGCAGTTCCATATAAATCTCGTCCTGGACTAGGGCTTGAACTAGTGGAGTGTTCAGTCGATACAAGCTCTCCTCTCTCATACCTGTTACCTCCTCGCTTGTAGGGGTAACTTTCAAGCTTTTTGCTAAAGCAAACAGTAGGTGTGTGAGAATCGCAGTTGCCATTCAAAAGACATAAATCCTAATATTGCTCAGATTCGGCCATCTAGCAAAAAAAGAAACAGAGTTTCATAAATTCCTCTATTATAAGTGATGCATCAAAAGATGAGATACCCTCTGTTAGATCAGCTGCGTGTCAAGCAATTGGTGTTATATCAAGTTTTTCACAGATTTCTGCCAGCAAGAATAGTTCGGAAGAACTGGGAAATGTCGTTCTATCGAACACATTTGATACTTCAGTGTCAGTGAGAATCACAGCGGATGCAGGCACCTTTAGACCCTGCTCCAGTTGATCCTAATAGACTACTAAAACCCATATATGGCACAGCTAAGGAAAACTACACAAAACCTTGCATTGTCAAGTCATATTGCATCTGAGGACAAAAAATTATCAGTCATTGGCTTGGAGGAAGAGGGTGATGATGGTATTGAATTTTGGAAGGTAGATGGCTTTGGTCATAGTTGTACAGATCCCAAGTGTGAAGTTCGTACTGAAACACAATGGATCAAAACCATTGATTCTAAGAATACTTCTGAAAGATTGCATGAACTTCCAGTTTCTTCTCGCTGCAGTAGAAGGGCCTGTAGAGTATGTACAGCAGGAAAGGGTAGTGTGTCACTACGTGATACAGTTAGTCCTGGTGCTATTTCAGGCCAGAGTGGATCTAGTCATGGGGGTTCTGCTTACCATTCGTCAACTGCAGATAAAGTCCTTTGCAAAGCATGTTGCCCACAAAAGAATCTTGATGCTCTTCTCTTGGATCGTGTCAAGTTTCTCAGTTCTATGCGGAAAATATCCCGTGTTCAATCTGTGGCGTCTTCCCTGCAGGTTTTGGAAAGCAATAATCAAAAGGGGCAATTCATTTTGGCAGATGAGTTACCAAGGCTCACGGGACTGGCAATAAAGGAGTCATTATCCCAGATCTTAGATACTGAAAGAAAGCAGTTTGCAAATGATTTTTGAAGCATTATTCAGAAGCACTTTCAACACGATGCAACTAGTGAAGCAGAGAGAAACGTAAATTGCAATGATTAAATCTCTAAAGATAACCACAAAGTTGTTGGTAGTAAGTGTGCAACCTCACAAGTGACTGTTGTTGGTGGTGTGCAGCAGAGTATTTTAAGTCATGTGAAGTCCAAAGTAAACGTCCATAGTGGTGTTGGTTTTGGGAAAATTGAAAGAAGTAACTCAGCTATTAAAGATGTGGGAGTTCAACGTTGTTCATTGACAGCCATCTCCTAAGCGGCTGCTTTCATCGTTTGCAAATTTTAAGCCACAAAACAAGAAACACTTTCAGTCTAGACCAATGTTCCCCCAAGTTTCTGGGACGCGGGAGCGTGGGAGCAGGGAAACGCACGGTGGGGGCGTGTGGAGACTACCCCCAAATTCTAGGGAAATTCGAGGGGGGCGGGGGGGCGTCGAGGTCATAAAAATTATAAAAATAT
>LPNX010080112.1:2938-25003 GCA_001517045.1 Pseudotsuga menziesii
TCGGAATGTACATGCCCAAAATAGGGATATACGTCGAGGGAGTAGCAACCTGACCTCTAGAAACATGAACATAACCCCCCGAAACAACGGGTGGTATGTAGGCTTGCGGTGCAATGGGTCTAGAAACTGCAGTATGGACCTGACTCGTAGCTATGTGCCGACTCGAAGGACCACGTGAGGGAGGTGGAGGGTTCGCATTCGAAGAACTCGGAAGCGAGGACGAAGGGATCTCAGTAATAAGATATGTTCTAGTGCCTATCGTCACTCTTTGGGGACCTGGTATCGCTATAGGCTCACTAACTCTAGACCTAGGAGGTACATAAGATGTGGCTTCCACCGCTAGGATGGAAGGTGCAATATGACTAGTGCTCCCAAACCTCTCCGCAAGGTAAGGCATGGGAATGCCCCCAGGTATAGTGTTAGGGTCAAACTCAGATTCGGCATGAAATTCCAAACCATGAATAGGGAAACCAGTCGAAGCATAAATACCGTAACTAGTGCTGGCAGGTTCAAAGTGAGTCTCGGCATCTTCCGGCATTCCATACCGGTAATGCTGTAACGAGGGGTCGGGCCTAGAATGGATATGTGTATCATGCAAGGCTCCTATCTCAGAAATCACAGGTCCTAACTCGGTTAGGTCGGGTGAAATATCATAACTAGGTGTAAAAGCCCCATCGTCAACATGAATGGGAGGAGGAAGTGACTCAGATGTGTCCTCTGAATGGTCTCCCATGGTGTGTGAATCAAAGTGAGATATAGTCCGCCTGGGCTGTCTAGGTCCCTCTCCCAAAGGAGGAGGATCAGTAGAAGGTGGAAGTCCTGCTAAACGACGAGAACGGCGCGGAACCGCACCCGAATCCACAATGACTCAAAAAAATAGCAAACACTCTCTATTTACGTCAACCCTAAGCCAACTAGCGTGCACAGAGCAATCACTACAAAATCTAAAGCCAAAAAGCAAGCAAACAAGGGCTGGATAAGTGAGCTCCCGAATGCAGCAGGTATGCTTCGCCTAGGAGAGGCCTGAAACTCCCAGCGGAGTCGCCAATTCTGTTACGGAGAGAAATTCCTATGGCTTGGGGTACCACAACAGACAGCTAGACTCTAGAAATCAATCTTTCCCAATATGCAATAGAAATAAACAATCTAACATTAAAGGATCGAACCTCATACCTTATTCCGGACGGTTGAAGTAGATCCCCATTGAGCTTTCCAATCTTCAGCTTGAATTGTTATAGCACGTCCTCAACAACAAGTAAACAATACAAGCATACTATATTTCATGGTGTTAGATCTATTCTAGCATATATAATCAATAATGTAAAAGCATTTGACATATTCCAATGGAAACAATATTCATTCAAATACACATTACTGGACAGGAAAAGATATTTCTATTAATAAGAATCATAGATTACAATTAACAACCTCTGACGGCACCTCTGTGAATCGGAGAAACTGAATCCCCCACTTGGGCCTCCACCACCTCAATCCTCCATCACTTCGATAGCAAGCTTACTAGTGAAAGGAAAGCTTGGGAAGAACACAACAGTGCTACAAGGGACAAAGGGATGCAGACTCAAGCATAAATCTTGGCAACAATGGACTATAGTTTTGTTACTCTCAAAGTTCTCTTCTGCTTTCAATGTACCAATGGGTTCCTTATATAGTTCTTCCAAGGGATACTGAAGGGTCGAATCTGTGCGATCTCAAGGCATATGTAAGGCCAGGAGTCATATGAGTCGGATCCAAGTCAAGGAACAGTCCAAAAGGATTTGGATTTATGTACACATCCCGATGTACGCGACTATAGGGGAAATATCCACGTATGTACGCGGATATCGAGGGAAAAGCCGCGTATATCAATATTCTAATGTTTTTAGGGATGATCAAGGTAACATTAAAAGATATAAAGTGGTCCAAAGGGGCTAATGAGTCTGCAGCAGGACAAGGGAAGGCCATACAATGTGTGATTCACCTAGTGTGGTGAAATCCGCTATAACACATCCATACTTATTTTTCCTTCTCGGATCTCTCCTTTGGTGGAATTCACTTCCTCTTCTTCAACTATGAAAAAATCTTTTGGAATTTTGTTCTTCGTATTTGAATTTATTTTGGGACTCATTAAATAATATCATGCGAATGTTCATAGGATAATGCTTTGATACCATTGTAATATCCCCAATCATATTTATGGAGATATTAACTCATACACAAAGATCCAAATCAATATTTTTGAATCTAGGTGCTAGAATTGAAAACTAAAATTGACTGAATCGATTCTAAATACAGTGGGTTCTTTGAATTCGCCATTGATTTTCCAAACTTTGAGCTTTTAAGATTCCAATAAAATTTCAGAGAGGAACCACACCATTCTTTATTCTGTTGAATTTTTAATGGTTATATCATATCTTAAAACATTTAGCATCATAACATCATAACCATAAGCCAAAATATCATTGAAAGATAGACAAGCACAAGCACACAGAAAGGACACAAAAATTTATCCTGGGAAAACCCTAATGGGAAAAACCCAGCAAAAGCTTCCTCAATATAGATGCCCCAAAAAGATAAAAGGTAAAACCCAAAAGACTGGTCCTCCTTCTTCTCCATCTCTTTCTCTCTCTCTCTCATGCACTACACAAGTGAGTGTGTGTTCCAAATGTGGAGTGCCACACCTCTATGTATATTCTTTCATTCAGTTATTAATTAAATTAGTTATGTAGGCTCGAGTAATCCTAATTTAACCTCGTACGCTCGAGTAACCACAACTGGGGTACTAATGACCCGACTTACAATTTGAGGGGACTTCCTCATGACTCTTATTAGTTCTCTCAATTAGAAACATCGAGGTATAAAGAAATACAAGTGATACTCTCGGTAGGACTATCGGGGACCACAATATATATATATATATATATATATATATATATATATAGAATATTATTCGAAGTTACAATATTTCAACACTCCCCCTTAACGAGAAGGGTATTCTACAACAACATCAACAACAACAACAATAGGAGAGAGAGGACATCATCAAGATCATTGGGGTGACACATCTATAAATAATTGGAAGATTTTCAACATCATATAGTCTTCATCTTCAATCTTCATTCTTCAGCAACAGAAACACTTTAACTAACAGCATCATCATCAGTACTTTAGTCTTCATCTTTAATCATCAGTCTTCAGCTACAACAACACTTTGACTGACAACATCATCATCAGTACTTTGACCTTTCGATCAGCAACATCATCATCAATAGCACTTTGACCTTTCGATCAAAAACATCATCATCGTAGTACGTCATCATCATAGTAACATCATCATCATCATACTCTGATCTTATGATCAATATGTCATCGTCAGCACACTCTGATCTTTCGATTAGTAACATCATCATCATCACACTCTGATCTTTCGATCAATAACATCATCATCATCACACTCCGATATTTCAATCAGTAACATCATCATCATCACACTTTTATCTTTCGATTAGTAACATCATCATCATCATCAGTAACCACCTGCAATCCACAACTCAAAGAAAAAAAGTCTTTGGATCACTTTTGGACTTAAAGTCCAGGGATGATGCAATCCCACCACATTCTCGACAACTAAAGTCACCAGATTGATAACAGGATAATCAGTCCCTATCACTTTAGGACTAAGTCCAAGGATGATGTAATCCTGCCACATTCACGGGGACTGAAGGAAGCCTTGTCTTTACATCCATCTGGTGTATATCCCACTTCATCATGGAAGCAATTACCATGATAGTTCTAAAGGAAGTGTACCTTAATTCCTAGAGCAAGTGTCTCTTTAGAATTAATTCCATATTTCTAAGAGAAACCTCTAGCCACATGTCTTTCCTTACTTCTATCGGCAACATATTTTATCTTGCAAATCCATTTGGAAGATACCACAATCTTGCTTTTTTGGTTTGACTACTATATCCCAAACATCATTCTAGTATTTTGTATTCAACCTTGAAGGTTTGAACCCAATTTACTCTTGGTAAAGTCTTGATCCATCAAGAATTTTTCCATCATGTCAAACTCATAGATCTTTTGTTTTCACTCCCCCTGAAGTGGAGCATCATCTTCCCTCTTCATTCTGTACAGGTGGTTCTCTGCTTGATAAATACTTCTAGTGGGTCTGGTCAACAGAGTATGTCATGTCATAGTCTATTATTTTTTAGGCAAACCATGAACCTTGATTTGTACACTTGTTTTGGTAGATCCATATGGAAGATACTACAAACTTCCCTTTAGGTCTCGAAACTATATCGTAGACATCATTCCCCATGATCAACTGTTACTCTTTGATCATAGATTCTTTCATAGATGGAAAGGTTAGACTTAATGATGTTAAAAAACTGTGTAACGGAACTAGAGTGTGTCCAAGGCCTCTTACTTTGGTTTGGAAGTCTCACCATTCTTTTCTTCATCTTGAGTTATCTCTTGTGCCCATGGTGGTTTTCATCCTTCAAGATAGATCTACCGCTCTTTGAAACTTTTTCTTCCGTCATGACATATCTAACCCTGGGGGATTCAGATTCATGTTTATTGGAGTGGATCTTGATGTGGAAATTGAACCCAAGAGATAGAACAGTTACACTCACAAAATTGCTAATCAAACATTCAAAATTAACATCAAAGGAGATTGAAATTGGAGCATAACACTAATATGTATTGAATAAGTGTACAATAGAAAACCTTATGAATTAATAGGCTTATACAATATATAATTACATGAGAGATTCTAATGCATAAGGATGCCATTCGAAATGGTCAAAAAGTAGGATTACTAAATCTAGTCAAATCCCCCATAGGTGCATAAAGCAGTTTCCAAATCCACCAAGATGCTCACAAATTGGCTAAGTCAAGTAGGAAAGCTAATGAGGGATGGAAAGAAAACTCATACATGCTTTTATTAGGAGAAAAGGAAGGAGGATGACGTGGGAAAAAAACAAGTCAACTACACCTAATCTAGCTTTTCCTTCTGCCTTAATTCTTAATAAAACAGGCAGCTTTTCAGAAAATGCAGATATGCACTTTCAAGGATCTGGAATAAAGAAAACATGCTAAATATGGTTTCTAGGAGGTTTCCCAAGCGCTCCATGACTCAGTTTTAGCAAGCGCTGACTTCTAAGTCATGTAGAAGGCAACTATCATAGAGTGGAATCTACGACACTAGGTAATAAGACAAAAATGATTTAATTAATGTCTAAGGTAGTGTTGGTAGGCAACAACTCTTCTCAATTTTATTGCTATATTGCATAATAAATTGATTAGATCTTTTCTTTAATTTATTTAAATTTTTTATTATTAAAGAGTGCCTTCAGAATCTTAGATTCTGAAGGTACTCTCAATGAAGGAAGAGCTAGTGGTCAAGATGGTAGTTTAGAAAACACTTTGAATTAAGCTAGTTGTTTCATTTTTGCAGCTGTTAAATTCATTCTCATTATTCCATGATCATATATTATCAATACAAATGGATTGCTACTTTACATTATTTGGTTAGAGTGAATTGGCTTAAATGATTCATAACCCTTGTATTTATTAAAACTTCTTTTAACTTTGCATTTAAACATTTGGCTTCAAGTATTTGACATAGTTTTATTTATCAAACATTAATGTTCAAACATATATGCTTAAGGTTGGCTAATTTCGCTATTTTATAACCTTTATATGTTGGTTGAACATTTTTATCATTACAAACTCCTACAACTTATGTCTTATATGATTTGTAAATAAATAATATTTGCATTATATATACTTATAATAGGTAGACCTTGCCTTTATTTATATTTCAAACTTTGATCAAAATCCTTTATATTATGCTTTCAATGATAAATCGAAACTGATTTTGATATAAAGGATTAGCTTGGCATGATGTTTTCTAATCAAGATTTATATGGCTTATATACTCCTTGTGTCAATTCTAATGATCGTCAAATTGATTTTCCAAGTTAATATTATTGATGGACCTGTATTGGAAATATTTGCTTGATGTCATTATTGATGATTTCGTTGATGCACCATAATCGTTTTTTAGCATGCAGTTTCCTATTTCTTAGGATGATGTTACATCCAGTCTCCACGTATTAGACTTACTGTATCAAGGATTAAGAATTGGAAAAGAATGACTTTGACACGAATCTATACATCCTCACACCTATTAATTACTACATGATGAGTTGATAGAACTTCAATGCAAAAAAATCGGGTGATTTTTTTCGATATTTGGTCATTATCCTAGCATTGGGATTAAACATGAAGTTTCATAATCGGACACATGTAGGGTAGTGTATTAATTTTTCCATTTCATATTGATTCCCATAAATCTTTGAATATCAAACACGTACAAGGTTATCATTTCATTTCTTGAGTTTTTATGATTTTAACCTTGATATCATTTCGTTGGGAAAACAAAAATTGAAATCAGGAACAATGGTTACAAAGAAGCATTGCATAATGATTGGTTGTCGTGGTGGTCGTGTTTTAAGAAGTAACAAGATTTTGGAACTAGTTTTCATTATTTTGAAACTATGGTTACTGAGATTATGTTTAGAGTTTCAGTTCTCGTTTCAGATGAATTGGGCTATGATTTGATATTTTACACAATTCCATTTACATGGATTCCAATACCATATGTATTCATGCATCCCTCCATCCCAAACCCTAATAAAAATCTTCACAGGGTGGAAATGGCACCTCTTAATCGCTTTGAGATTTCAGGCCCCGAATTGGTTGAATCTAAACCAAAAGCAACCACATTGTTTGAGAAAATAGGTTGGGGTTTGTTTTTTAAAGGTTTTAGCTGTCATCATGTAGAAATAACCAGATAATTCACTATGTCTCTGAAGGATGATGTAGCTCAATTTAAGGTTTTTCAGTTGATTCTAAATGAGGATCTAATTGCTAAAGATACTAAGCTTCCCCATATTGGTGAATGTTGGTTCAAGGGTCAGAAAGTAAGTAAGAAAAAATGTGAAATGTTTCTCTTGCCATTACCATAGGGTTTGGATCTTGGAGGTGGCGTTTCTATTAAATTTATGAAACCACAATGGAGAGCATGCTTCGAGATTTTAATCAGATATGTTACCTACGAGGGTCGCTACTCTCATATACATTATTATCATTTACGGTTGTTGATGGCCTTGAAAGGTAGCAGAATAAACTTGCCTTTCTTTCTGCTTTAGAGTCTTAGGAAAATGGCACATACTGTACAGACCATTATTGGAGATATAGAACAAAGTTTATTTCATTATGGTCTTCTTAAGATCTTGTTTCAGTACCAGTTAAATCGTCTCGGTAGATCTTGGGATGAATTTTTGAATTCAAATAATTTTGGATTAACCTAGTATTGGCCTACTCTATGTCCTAAAACTCGTAGAAAATGTAAACGTTTTCCTCAAATTAAAGTCAATTCTAAGTCAAAATATGTTGAATCGTCTGAATTGAGAGTGCGTATAGAGGATAATCCAAGGCATACAGCTACAGTAGAATCCCTTCCTTTAAATCTTGAAACCCCTGTAGTCTTAGCTTTATATGAGCATCCTCATACTGTATCTTGGAATGAAAGGAAAAAATTGAAGACGTTAGACAAAGGAAAGGTGAAATTCGATGGTAAATCAAATTTATCAGAATTCCCCATTACAAGGTTAGGTTTTCGTAGAATTACCAGAAGCATGAAATCTTCCACTTTAAAAGCACCTTTGCGTGCCCAAGATTTTCCATTAATTGAAATTCTAAGTGAAGAAGGGGATTATGGTTCAGTAGAGGTATCGTCATAGGAGTGTGAAGATAAAATGGATGATCATGTTGTATCTCTGAATGATGTTTGTAATGAAAATCAATCGCCGGTTCTACAAAATGATACAGAAATCAAAATAGGATCTGCATTAAATAACAATTCTTCATTAGAGTAGACGCTGAGAAGTACCATGAAAACTATAAAATTAAGACAACAAATTCAGAAAATGAAAGGAAAATTGAAAAGATCTGAATAGAATTCCATTGTATTGAGGATGAAGTACAAAACTTGAGAAGTGAGTTATTAACCTAGATTAAGTGATGGCAGGATTTGAAGGTGAAGAAGGGTAGGTTGAAAACTTTGAAAAGATCTTGGATTATTTCTAACAGGAAGTTTTTTAAGCATGAAGAGCAACATAAAATTGAAAACATAAAGTTAAAGGCTAAATTGTTTGAGGCTCGTCGAGTTATCAAACTCAGAAGTGCATCTTGAAAATTGTTATTACTGTTGAGTTTATTTTTTTTAGATAACAGAACAGGTAATTAGCATGCCCATAGAATCATGTTTCTATGGTAATTGCACATCATTTAATTAAATTTTTTATTTCGGTTTTGATATTTATTATAAAACTCATGCATTGTTAATCGATTTTTACACATGTCATATGGATCCTCGATTTTGATGGTGTTCTTTACGTTTATTTTTCCAGCAAATGATGAAGTTGTTTCAAGCTCAAATGATCTAGATGCTAGATGTCAAATAGCAATTGCTATATGGACAAATTGACATTTGAATATGTGAAAGCAATTATTAATTTAATGATTCAGATGTCAGGTGCACTATTGAAGAATATGACAATTAATGTTTTAGATCCTAGATGTTCGATCATATAGTCTCAATAGTTTATTTTTAGTTTTAGTTGCATAGAATAAGGAAAGGCAGTTATTTGTCCTTATAAAACTCTGAAAGACTGATTGTGAGTGGGGTCGATGGAGTACGGGAGAAAAGACTTATTGAAATTATAATATAATTTCTAGTGTTGATTACTCTACTAGAGTTTTACCTTTGTGGATGATTGTTACTAGATTTCTCAAACTGGTATCAATGCATGTTATCATTTCTGAAAATTAATATATATTTTGATATGTTATTTTCTCATTTTATACTTTATGCAATTGTACTGTGATATAATTGTGTTCGTTATATGAAATATACTCTGTTTGCACAATATTAATGTTTGATTGAAAGTCTTACTGAATCTAGTTTATTAATATTTTTATTGATAATTGAGATTTAGTAATAATACATTTCATATTTATTTCTGATCTCATTTGTATTTTTTGCAATGTTTTCACAAATGAACATAATCATGTTATTCAAATATTTAGTATTGAACATTAGTTATTGATTAATAGGACATCACAAAATAAATTAAAATAGTTTTCTATTTTAATTTTCTCTTCTTGTGTATATTCAACAAAGTAATTTTTATGATAATAATTTAGGTATTCTCATTTGAATTGTTATCATTTACCTCTTTGTTAATTTAAACCATTAATTGATAATTAATCTAGTTTTCCAAGTAGCTCTCAGTTGAGATAGGGTAATCACTTAGTTTTAATTTATAATTTTAGTTTAGTTTATTCTAAATAGCTGTTAAATTAGATTTAATAATATTAGTTTGTTTTAATTTAAAATTAGTTCTTCAGTTAAAAAAAAAACACACACAAAACAACAGACTTTCATTAAAAAAGCAATTTTAGGATAATTTAAACTTAAGAACTGACATCGGGGTTAGATAAACTTTAGATTAACATAAGATACATTTTGCTCAGTTTTTATATTCTCCTTTAGAGGATAAATTCAGCTGGTAGCAGGAGACCATAACCTGTGAGATTTCGTTATCCCAAACACACCGAAGGCTGTTTTAAGCACTTTGTGTGGACTATTTCTCTTTAGTTGGCCCATGTTAGAAAAATAGGCCAACAAATGGTGCTAGAAGGAGGGCCTGTTAATGATTAATGGATGATAGAACTAATGCGAAATCTTCAACCAGCCAATAGCATCCATTGCAATCTAAAATTAGCAGATCACCATTCATAGAAACTATTAGGAGCATTCTTGAGTGTGACCATAATACATCTCCATTTACTCCTGAACAGAGTACTCAAAATTTAGAAGAATCATGTCATATTCTTACGAGAGCTTATGATTATCAACTTGGTTTAACACCAATAGACTATGGTTTACCTAGACAACAAAGACGTAATCCTCAATTGAATATAATTACTCAAGATTCAGCAGAAGCCGATAGAACTCCAAGTTATCAAATCAGTAGTCTTCATAGAGAAACTGGTAGAGAAAATATTGCTAGAAGCTTGACTTCTGTAGGTGGTTTTGATAAACCAACTTCTCCTCCAGAATCACCACCGGATAGTCCAAGGTCATCTAATCAAGGGAGTTCTTCAAATTCTAAAGGAAGTGCTATGGCTGGAAACATACCTGCAGGAGGAGGAGGAGGGGGTAACCCTCCTAATCCACCTAACCCTACACCTAACCCACAACTTCCTTGGTTAAGAACAACTACTGTAGTTGTTCTTGGTGTACAACATCCATTGCCGAAACATTCAGACAAAATTCTTTTGAAGTTTAATCTAGATAATAAAGAACCTACAGAGGTGCATGTAGATAAATTCGTTTTAGTTGTTCAAACCATGAACGTTTAGCTTGAAGATATAGTCTGTCGTTTGTTCCCTTTAACTTTTGAAGGGAAAGCATCTACTTGTTACTTTTCATTAGTCCAAGGGTCAATCACAAACTGGGCTGAATTCAACAAGGATTTCCTAGATAAATTTGGGGAGGATAAAACACTTGCTCTTTTAGCTCTTGAATTATCTCGAATTAAAATGGAACCTAAAGAAAGAATTAAAGATTTTAATTAGATATTTCTTACCTTAAAAAACAAAATTCCTGTTGCTTCTCAACCACCCGAGGATATAATCATATAAATTTATACTTCATCTTTACCAAAATATCCTGGGATGTTCGTTAAAAGAGCTGGTAAAACGACACTTGTTGAAACTTTTGAGGAAGCTATTAAAGTTGAGAAGGATTCCATGTCTTATGAACTTGATAGAAGTGGAAAAGTTGATACTCTTCTTCATAAGAAAATTGAAAGACCTAATTTGGATAAGGATAAGGCATTTAATGTAGAACAATTTTAGAATGCTATTCGGGCATTAACTAATGAAGTTGTAGAATTAAAGAAAACTAATTCTGAAAATTCCTCTTCTAGAGGGTATTTTAGAAATTAGTTTAGACAGAATCCTAAGACTAGTAATAAAACAAGTTCACCTCCTGATATAGCAGCTAATGAAGAAATTTTCAATACTATTCGAGCAGTCTTACCTTTATCCAAAACTCCTTCAAATCAAGAAAGTGTAGATAATGATAAGGAAGAAGAATCTGAAAATGAAGAAGAATTAGAAGAACCCCAACAATTGAATGGTCATTTTTGGGACAGCCTAGTAAAAGATTGTGAAAGTAGAATTCCTCCTTTGGGACAACATGCCTATAATACTCGGAGTAGAATATTCACAAATACTCCTGGAGCATCAACAAGTTATACCCCGAGTAAGGATAATAATAATTCTCAACCTAATAAACAGACTCAATCTGTGAAACAAACTTAACCTGTGAGGACTTCTCATCCTATCCAAAGTGCTCTGAAGTTAGATTTACAATATGACATAATTGAAGATCTAAAGAAGACTCGTGCAAATATTAGTATGTATGATCTTCTTCAAATTTATCCAATTCCTAATAGTCCCATTATAAATCCTGCCATGAGTTCAATAATTTCTACTCCTAAGCAAAATATAGCTGCTAATATTTCTAACAGTGATTTAACAATTACTGATAAAGGAAAATTTAGGAGTTGATAAAGCTTCACTAATAGGAAAAAATTCAAAATCAACAACCCCTCTGTTCCTTCTTACCTTCAAGATTTTCCATAGGAACGTTCATAATTGCATGGTTGATTCTAGAGAATCTTCCAATGTAATGCCTTTGTCTATGTGCAAAAGGTTAAATGGAAAGTACGTTCCATCAAATTCATAGATTACTCAATTAGATAGAACGAATGTGAGGGTTTTGGGAGAGATGAAAGATGTTCTAGTGAATATTGCTTGTAACCCTTCAGTTTTTCAAATTATAGATATAGTGGTTGCAGACATTCCTGATGCATATGGGCTATTTTTTAGTAGAGATTGGTCTCAGCAGTTGAATGGATTTTTTGCTACAGATTGGTCAACATTATGGTTGCCTAAAAATGGAAAATCAAATCAAATTAAAATTATCGAGAAATATATTTGAAACACACAGTAACAAAATTACATGATCCCTGTGAGTCGGTTTTATTTTCAGATTCTATAATGAGGAATTATATGTTTGAACTTGGGTTCGAAAATTTTAAATCTGAAAATTTTGTTTTCTCTGATAATAAATAGCTATCTGAAATTCTAAATGTTACAACTATTCCTCATGATTCTTCATTTAAACAAATTGTAAATAATGTGGATAGCCATAATTATGTGAATATTGTTGAAAGTAAAGTAGTTGCAAATAGTTCTACTTGGACTTTATATTTTGATGGGTCGAAATCTAAAGAAGGATCAGGAGCTGGTTTCCTTTTAATTGACCCAAAAGGAAACAAAACATGTATAGCATGTAGGCTAGAATTTAATTGTACAAATAATACTGTAGAATATGAAGCACTAATTCAGGGTCTGAAAAAGGCGATTGATTTGGATATTAAAGTGCTAGTAGCATATGGTGATTATGAAATTATCATTAGGCAAGTACGTAATTCTATCCACTGCATTTCTGAACATTTTCAGATTATCAATGAGAGGTATGGATTCCCCTTTCACATTTTGATGCATTCAACATAATGTCAGTTCCTAGATTCCAGAATCAAGAGGCAGATTTATTAGCAAATGTAGCATCAAAATTGATTCCATCTGAGAATTTTACACTTGATTTCTTTTCAGTTGAATTAATTTTTAGGCCTTCCATACCAGATAATATCTTTAACTGGTGTGTTTTTTATAATGATTTGTAGGTTGTGAATTTCTTAACGAATGATGGAACTTTCAAAGATGCAGCCATCGATGAAGTTACACATGATGAAAATTTGAGGGAATTTATGGTAATAAATGATTTTTGCTCAGTTGAAAAAGATTTTGAGAAGGTAAAACAGATTCCTGGCTCAGTATTAAGATTGGAGAAATTTTTCGATCTTCAAGATAAGTTTAAGTCTGTTCCTAATTGTAAAACCAATAGTTCACAAATGAAATATGAAACTATAAATTTAGGAACATAACTTAATCCTCAAACTGTGAATTTAGGAATAGATTGCACTCCTACAGAAAAATCAGCATTCATAAAGTTATCTAAAGAATTCAAGGATGTTTTTTCATGGACATACGATGATTTAAAAACTTTCAATCCACAAGTTATGCAAGACATTATTCCAATAAAACAAGAATCAAAACCTTTCCAACAGAAACTTAGAAAGTATCACCTGTCACTAGAACCAACAATTAAGAAGGAATTAAATAAACTTTTATCTGTTAGGATTATTTTTCCTATTCGACATACTCAGTGGGTAGCTAATTTGGTTCTAGTTAGGAAGAAAAACGGTGATATTCGACTATGTGTTGATTTTTGAAATCTTAATAAATCCTCTGAAAAAGATAATTACCTAGTTCCTCCCATGGAACAAATCCTTCAGAAAGTCTCTAGGTCTGAGATACTATCACTTCTTGATGGTTTCTCAGGATATAACCAAATATTGGTTTCCTCAGATGATCAACTTAAAATAGATTTTAGAACCCCATGGGGAACATATGCTTACAAAAAGATGCCCTTTGGGTTAATCAATGCTGGGCCAACTTTTCAAAGAGAAATGGATATTACTTTTAGAGGGTTAATTAATCATTCAGTAGTTGTCTATCTAGACGATGTCACTGTATTTTCTAAATGTCAACATGATCACATTAATCATCTTGAAAAAGTATTTGAACGTTGTAGGAAATTTGGAGTTTCTTTAAATCCAAAGAAAACAATATTTGCTATTACACAAGGTATTTTATTAGGCTGCGTGGTTTCAATACATGGGATCATGATTGATCCCAAAAAAACCCAAGCCATCTCAAAAATAACTTACCCTTCTACCAAAAAGGAAATGCAATCATTTCTCGATAAAATAAACTTTGTTAGGAGATTTATCCCCAGTTTTTCAGAAATCATCCGTCCTTTACAAAAACTGATTAAGAAGGATGCTATTTTCAACTGGGGACAAACTGAAAAAGAATATTTTCAGAGAATTTTAGAAGCCATTTCAGAAGCCCCTAGTCTTTTGAGCCCATATTTTAAGAAAGACTTCATATTGTACACTTTCACGTCTCACATCTCATATGCAGCAGTCCTAACTCAGCTTAACCAGCAAAATAATGAAGTACCAATTTCTTTTATGAGCTCAAATTTTAAAGGTGTTGAACTTAATTACCACGAAGTTGATAAACAAGCTTTTGTTGTTTTCAAAGCTGTCAAACACTTTCATCCATATCTATTGAAATCAAGAACTAAAGTGATAGTTCCTTTCCCTTCAGTCAGAAATCTGTTAGTACAGAAAGATTTAGGTGAAAAAAGAGCGCCATGGATGACAACTCTTCAAGAGTATGACTTGGAGATTAAACCTTCAATTGTAGTCAAGGATTAGGGATTATGTAAACTTGCTGCTGAAGCAGCTCATATGCCTAATAACAATTCTGAAATTGTCATTGATGAAGTCTTACTAAATAGGGAAATTTACTTTTATCCTCCACCACAAGATTCTTGGTATACAGATTTAAGGACACTTATGGAAACATGAACTGCTCCTGATTACCTTAAACCAAGAAAAAAGAGAGCACTGAGACTAAAATATGCTCCTTATTTGCTAATTGATAATACTCTGTTTAGGAGAAATTCAGATGGTGTTTTACTTCGTTGTTTAGACAAGGATGAAAAAAAAGTGATTTTGAAAGAAGTACATTTTGGACCAGCAGGTGGTCATTTTGGTGGAGAGTCTACTGCACATAAGATTCTTAGGGATGGTTATTATTGTCCTGCTTTATTTTGAGATTCTTATGCTTATGTCAGAAAATTTCAGGAATCTCAACTTGCTACAGGTAGGGTTAAAAAGTCTGCTTTTCCTTTACAACCTGTTTCAGTAGAAAGGCCTTTTCAGCAATGGGGTATTGATATAGTAGGACCAATAAACCCTCCTTCATCTATGCAACACAAATACATTATAACTGCAACTGATTATTTTACCCGTTGGGAAGAAGCTATAGCTTTAAGGGTTGTAAACACCAGTCAGGTTATCTTATTTTTAGAATCTTTTATCATAACGAGATTTGGTGTTATGGATTCCCTTGTTTTTTTATAATGCCTCATATTTTTCATCAGTTGAGTTAACTCAATTTTCCTTAGAGAAAGGTATCAGGGTTAGATATTCAGCTAATTATCATCCTCACAAAAATGGTTTAGCTGAATCAACAAATAAAAACTTGTTGAAAATTCTTAAAAGAACTATTTCAATTCACCATCGTGACTGGCACATAGCGTTGTTTAATGTTCTTTGGGTGGACAGAGTAACTCCTAAAGATTCAATAGGTAACTCACCTTTCTTCCTGGTTTATGGAACCGAGGCCATTTTACTGTCAAATTTATTTTTAACTTCTGTTGCAACAGCAACTGTTTTCCCCAAATTTTTTAAAATTTTGGACCCCCTTTGATTTTATCTTGCCTAAAATGGTTTGGATTCATGAATTCTGTTTTGTTTTTCCCTTTGCTACAGTTTGGATTGTTTCAAGGTCAATTGTTTTCATGCTTTTCGAAAAATTGTTGTTTCTGTAAATGCTTTGGGTCATAGAGTTTAAAGATCGATTTGAAAATGTTGTCCTTTGATCTGAATGATTTATTTCTTTGCTATCGGAAGTTTATTTCTGTTCAAATCAAAGTTTTAGTTCTCTTTGCAGCCACAGTGTCGGAGAAGAAACAAACTAATTCTATCGCTGTACCGCCGAAGTCTTTCGAAACTTAACATTTTTTTTATTTGGTTTTTCGAAGGTCAGTTGAACATGAATTGCGGCTATAGTCCTCTGTGTTGCCACCATTTCGGATGACAGACTGCAAGCATTCCGACGGAGGCCCTTATCATTACCAATTCTGCAGGTTTTTTTAATATGATTTGCTCTTTTCGCTATCAGAAGTGTATTGGAAATTTGATTGGGGGACTAGTCTTTTTCTTCACCAATGCATGACCTTTGGTTCCAATCGCTGAATATTTCATGTTTTTCGGGGCCCGTAGTCTAATTGTGTTCTGTTTTTGCGGCCCCTTAGCGGATTAACCATCTGACATGTAGTTGTTCAGTTCATCAATGGTTTGTTTGATTTTCGTCGATGGTTTGTTCTGGTTTTCTCCAATGTTACTGGTCTGTGAAACCCTTAGTCCATGTGACTTTCGCCGTTACGGCTCCTTTTTGAACTAGTCATCTGATGTCGTAGTGGTTCTGAGGTATGAGGCTATAGTTTAGTGTTTATTTCGCTGATGTTCTCGATTACTGTGGAGCCCTGAGTTTGTCAGTCACCTGCCGTTGCGGCTATGAATAGGACTATGCTTATGGAGTCCTTAGTTCTTCCGCTTGCCGATGTTTTTTATGTTGATCACGGAAGCCGTTGTTTGTATNTTGTCAGTCCCCTGCCGTTGCGGCTATGAATAGGACTATGCTTATGGAGTCCTTAGTTCTTCCGCTTGCCGATGTTTTTTATGTTGATCACGGAAGCCGTTGTTTGTATGGTTTTCGTCGTTGCGGTGGCTTAATGAACCAATATTCTGATGCTATAGTATGGTCACCCACCAAAGTGGATTGTCTACCTGATGCTTAGTGTTTATTGCTTCTGACTGTAGGTGGGGTTTTTCCTGCCGTTTTGGTGTGTTTTTACACTGTTTTATGGAATGGCAGAGATTTTCGATGGACGCAAGTTGATGTTAAATTTGTCTAAGTTGAAGAACACGGTTTGGGGGTTTGGTGTTTTGAAGAGTGGTGGTTACTTTGTCCTGTTTCATGCTTTCATTGGAGGGTTTTGATTTATTTCAGATGTGGCCCAGATTGGGAGGAAGAATCTGTTCTATCAGGCATGTGTTTTAGTTTTTTAATAGGAGTTTAAGCACAAACTTGTAGGATTTGTTTTTCCTAGACATTCTTTATTTTCATGCATTAATACTATTTATAGTTCATATTATAGAATGCATGTATTGATCTAGTTTGTGTTACTTTGTTAAACACTAATCATCTGACATGTTCATGATAGGAAGATTGCTGCAGTGAATATATGTATAAAGGTCAAAGCAGAAGGGAGGTAGCCATGAAAGAAGAAGCTAAAGCATAAAGAAGTAGAGATGTTGCTCAAGGAAAAAGAAGAGACTGAAAGTCTGAGATCAACAGGATCTCAAAAGGACCGATAGATTACGGAGCATAATCATTAAGAGCAAAGGACCAGGATTGGGAAGTTCATCAGTTACCAAGATGGTCTCTTTTCATAAAAGTGCTCTTAAATCTTAAATCTGAAATCTGAAATGTAACGTTTGTATGAATCATGAAAACTCACAAAAGGACAAAATTGTGAGATTAAACGGTTGGGGGAGCCCAAAGGTCACCGAGAGGCATCCTAAAAGGTTTTGTTTGTAGTATAAGTATATGAGAATTATATAGAATAAGGGACTTTTTCCAAGTTAGACTTGTGAGAACATGTTGTAAGAAGATTTATTTCCTTTTGCAATAGATAATTACAATTTTTCCTGTTAGAGAAAGCTTTAGTGGAATGTTCAAATGTTGTGCAATGGATGCTGTTGAAGGGGAACTATTTCGTTTTCAGCTTTTGTCCGTTAACTGTGAGATCATTCTAACTTGTTGAACCTATGTTCTTGTATGAATTCTCTCTAGTTTATTTTATGGAATTTCCATTATGAGTGATGAATGCTTTTCATAAACAATGAGCTATCTTGTTGTTCATCTATATATTCATGTTTATGTGTTTTGAAATAAAGAACAACAATCTATGATTTTTCTTAATGCATGAACAGTAATAGATTACTCATTAAATGATAATCTCTCTCCCTAGGGATAGTTTAGTTAGGCCAGTTTTAGTTTTCTTGTTGTGTGTGATTTAGATGCGAGAGAGTTAAGACGAGAGGTAAGAACCTGTGCATCACATTGTGACCGCTCCTCGTATTCTCTATCAATCTACATTCTTAGATAGGCACTTGCATATCATACTAAAAACTAAAAAGCTAAAATATACACGGTGGACCGGGCCGTAACCGGTAAAACCTTTATTTTGGTTACTTGACCTACGGTTGCCGGACCACAAACCAGATGGATTCCCCATACCAAACAATAACGGGATAGTTGGGAACGTTTACTGGGGATAATCCCTTGCTGTTTTCTCCTCTGATTTTCCATGCCTTAATAGTTTTTGGTGCTAGAAGGAGGGTTGCCAGTGCATGGTTGGACGCGAAAACCCATTTCCTCGAATTTAATGCACCAGTGATAGTCTTGAAAGTAGTTTATTTCCCAATCTGATTCCTGAAGAGAAAGGTAAAGAACATTTGTATTCTGTAAACAACAAAGTAGTTAATGATCTGAGAAGACATACTAGGGCATATGTGAAAAGTATTGGAGGATTACCGATTATCCCTAACCTAGAAGAGAGTATAAGAAAGAAGACTGTCCTGTATTGTAAGACTCATTTTTGGTTGGAGATTTGGAAGAATTGGCAGAAACAGCCTTGCAGGAAGTTGTTTAGCCTTTGAATCAAGTGGGCCCAAACACACCTTGTTGTTCACCAATTCATACTCCTATTCACTCACCACCTCACTCTCCACCCAGACTCATGGTAGGCGTAAATGCAAACCAGCCACCCAACCCACCAAATCCACCACTTGCTTGGAAGGCTAGGTCACCTCTAAACCTGGCAGCTCCTTTGCATGACTTACCTCAGGCTTTTGAGAAAATGTTGCCTAATTTTGATCCCAGTGAAAATATTTTAGTAGATGATCATTTGCAAAGCTTCTACTTGGCTATAGAAGGGCTGAAGGCTGGAGAACATGAAGATGTAGTTTGCAAATTGTTTCCACATACCTTGAAAGGAGCGACAGCTTCATGGTATTTTGCTCTGCCTGCAAACTCAATTACAGACTGGGATACTTTTGAAAGAATATTCAAAAATAAATATGCCACCCATAAAACTCATGCAGCTCTAATGAAAGAACTGTGCGCTTTAAAGAAAGAAAGAAAAGAAAAAGTGCATATTTTTACCCAAAGGTTTGCTGCTTATCTTAAGAATTTTTCTGCAGCTGATAAGCCCTCTGATAAAGTTCTGATTGAGTATTATACTTCAGCTCTAGGGCCTGATTTTGCCATGTTTTCCAAGATGTTAGTCAAACCTACTTTATCAGAGACTTATGAAGAAGCTGAGAGAGTCGAAGCTGAAAAGGAAAGCATAAAAGATTATCCTGAGCCTAAGGAGGAGCAGTCAAGTGACCTTGAAGGAATGTTGAGAATGATGCAGAAACTATCTAACAGGGTGATAGATTTGGAAAAAGAGAAGGAGGCTCAGAAAGCATATAAGCCTTACTACAAAATGAGAGAGGATAAAAATCAGTCTAAACCTCCTCCACACAGTCCTGCATCAATGAACTTAACGGAGGTAGGTATGGATAACTTTTGCATGTTTCATCAACAACCCCATTCTAAAAAAAATTGCTCTTAATGGATAAATTCAATGACATTAGTAATGAATCAACTGTTGGACTCTAAACTAATAGAGGCTAATGATGAGGAAGAAAAGGGTAACAAATTGACAGAAAAACAAGAGGATGATGCCATGGTTTTATGGGATTGTGTCTCGATGTTTTATACCGAAGAGGAAAGTGATTTGAAACATGAGGATATATCAGAAACAAATGGGACAACTAGAATTCAAGGTTTGATAGAGGAAGACAGGTCAGTACTCCCTAAAATTAAGAGACTTCAGGAGAATGTAAAGAAATTTCAGAAAAGCACCACAACTAATACAATACCTGAATTCACCATCATGAGTCAAAATCCAAAGCAAATCAACCTGCCTATTAGTCCTACTGAAGAGAAGACTGATAATACAAAAATGGATCTCAAAGAACATAAGATGGAGTATAATATTGTGCAAGATATTAAAAGGGCTAAAGCAAATATCTCGCTATTTTAAATATGCAATGTGCCTCAGCAAAAAGAAAAATTATTAAAAGCACTTGAAATATCAGAGGAAAAGCTTCCCACCAACAACCAACTGGAAGAAGAAGAAATTGGTGAAGCAAGTGTGGGTGGTAAGTCTAAATACAAAACCCCACCATTTCTATTAACCTTTGAAAATTTCAACCATAATGTGCACAGTTTTTTAGTAGACTCAGGGGCATCAGTCAATGTTATGCCTCTTTCAGTCTACAAAAAGATAAATGGACAGCCTAAACCATTTACCTAGCAGGTTATTCAATTAGACAGAACAAATGTGAAGGTAATTGGGAAATGGAGGATGTTCTGATTCAATTATCTTGAAATGAAAAGGTATGTCAGTTCATCGATATTGTAGTAGCAGACATACCTGAGGGTTTTGGACTTGTTTTGAATAAGGATTGGTCAACAAATTTAAATGGATATTTTGCATCAGATTGGTCACATCTTTGGTTGCCCTATAAAGGAAGTCCCAATCAAATTAAAGTATTAAGAGAGCCCCACATGAAGCACAATGTTACTCAATTGGAGGGTAAGAATGAACCAGTGAAATCTGTATTGGGGAATTACTTCATTGAAATAGAACCAGGAAACTACCCAGTGAAAGAAGCTAGCAGTACATCAGACACCCAGCCTGATCTCCTTCAGTTTTCACGGGCTGATGAGATTGATTGTAAAATAGTAGTTTCAGTTTAAGATATAGTTTTTTCAAGACCAGTAGATGTAGTTTTTGATAATGGTTAGGTCTTTTTCATTTTGTAGTCAAGCCTAGCCCCTTAACTTACAGATTGTCAGATTTATAGGGGTGGGCAGAGGACTGACCAGTTAGTGGTTTAGTTCTCAAACTTTTTTTTTCTTGATTTTTATTTCTTGAATTATCTTGTACATAAATAAATTGATTTGGTTTACTTTATTTCTGTTTGTTTTTAGTTTAGATTTTGATTGATTTCAATAAAAGGAAGCAAACTTTTGGTTGCATGGAGACCATCAGAATTCTGGAGTAACTAAACTCCTTGATTATAAGACTATGTACTATTGATTTATCAGAAAGAATTTCTTCTAGTTCAGCAGTTTTCCTAAATGGATATGAACACATTTAAGTCCTACTTAATCCTTGTAAAATAAATCAGGATAAAAAAGTATGGAATACTATTTTGAGGCTCCATCCATCTCACATTTAAAATGTCCTAGGGAGTGACAACAAAAGACCCATGGAAAGGAAGCAAGGTAAATAGTATGTTATATATAAAGAATCCCATGCCAAGAATTGAAAGCCAAAAGGCAAATAAGAGTTAAAAACTCCTAAGAAAGCAATATGTATCAAAACAAAGTGCTAAACCAAATGAGTACAAAATTGCCAAAGTTATTCTCCGTCCATGAGCTGAAAATTAAATACAGCTCTCACACAAAAGGACACTATGGATAGAGGAGCCTGAATAAAAAAAAAAAATTAGAAAGAAAGGCATGCAGGAGGACTCAAATGAAGGACAAAAGTCCAAAAGCACAAAAAAGTGCAAAATGACATGGGAATGAGGAACACATGAATATTTTTTTTTACCATATGTTACAATCCTGTGGTATCCGAGTTGGAAACTACCTTAAGACAGAGGTAATAAATGAAACTCATATTCCTGGCCTCAAAAGAGTTACCTTGATTTTGAAATCCTGGTTTCCATTTTGCTAATTGGACTATCATCAATGATTAAAAGTATATACATTTGCTATTTGGAAAATCTAGACATCTAGAAGAATGCAACATGTTGGTTTTATTGTCAAACAGTCTGTTACTCAAGGAAGAAGTTGTCCAGAGATCTGGGTTCTGTTGGAATATATTAAACCCACTCACAACTTAGGATAAAATAATTAATCATTATTTGATTAATTATTCACCCACTAGCTTAATTAGGTGGCACCTTA
>LPNX010080131.1:4061-24287 GCA_001517045.1 Pseudotsuga menziesii
CGGAAATAACTTTCCAACGGTGCAAAAATGAGGTCAAACGGAGTTACAGAACTCAATATATGGGTCGTCCAAGATAGGTGTTTTTTCAGTGACATTCAGTGACTTTCAGGAAGTGCCGACATGCGACGAAATCATGGGAAAGTGGTCACAGGCAGAGATGTGTCATTTTGGGCTATAACAATAGTAGAGCCAAATGAACTATGGCATAGAAGGCTTGCACATGTGCATTACAAAGCACTACCACTTGCAAGCAAAGTTGTTGAAGGTATTCCAGAAATTCAAGCAAAACATGAAGGGGTCTGCAAAGGATGTAATACAAAGAAGACATTTCCAAGTAGCGAAAGCAAAGCACAAGGAATCTTGGAAATCATCCACTCCAATGTATGAGAACCAATGTCATCAAGTTCACTAAGTGGGTATGTATACTATGTTTCTTTCATTGATGAATTTTCTAGGAAGACATGGATTTACTTCATGAAGAACAAAGATGAAGTGTTCATCAAGTTCAATCAATTCAAAGCCTTGATCGAGAACCACACATAAACGAAGATCAAGACCTTTTGATGAGATAATGGCGGAGAATTCACATCAAATGAATTCAAAGAGATATGTAAAGAATCAAAGATTAAGAGGGAGTTGTCCACTCCTTACAATCCACAACAGAATGGGGTTGCAGAAAGGAAGAATAGAACTATCATGGAAGCTGCAAGAGCAATGTTTCATGATCAGGATCTTCCTATGCACCTATGGGTAGAAGAAGCCAGAACATCAGTGTATGTATAGAACCGTACTCCACACAGAGTACTCGAGAATAAGAATCCTGAAGAAGTATTCTTCAGAAAGAAACCAGAAGTTAGCCATCTCAAAATACTCAGCTGTCTAGTGTACATACACATACCAAAAGAGAAGAGAACAAAACTAGATCCTTCAGGAAAGAAGGGTATATTTGTGGGATACTTTGAAAGCTCGAAGGATTACATAATATACTTCCCAGGATACAAGAATATCGACATCAGCAGGGATGTAACATTTGATGAAGACACAGCTTACAACAAATCCAGAAAGAGACCTGCTGAAGAACCTGAAGAATCATAAGCTCCCAGAATTCATGATACACCCATGAATAAAGAAATTCAAGAAGAAGATCGAGAATTTGAAGAACCACAGAGACTTGTAGATCCACCTTAGGAGAAGAATCCTCACAAGAGGAAACCTGTTTGGGTTCGAGAAATTATCCAAGGTGCGGAAAGATATGGAGCTCCAGAAGAGAATCACAGAGAAAGAAAGAGAACCAGATCCTGCTCCGGATATGTAGCCTTACTATGTGATGTTATCGATAAAGAACCTTCCAACTATGAAGAAGCGTCAAAATGGAAAGAATGAAAGGATGCTATGATCAAAGAATATCAATCAATCATGAAGAATGATGTTTGGGATGTTGTTCCAAGACTAGAAGGGAAGTCAATTGTAACTTCCAAATGAATCTACAAGATCAAGAATGTTGTGAACGGTAGCATAGAAAAATATAAGGCAAGATTTGTGGCTCGTGGCTTCTCACAGAAGGAAGGAATAGATTATGAAGAAACCTTTGCTCCTGTAGCCAGATACACTTCCATCAGATCAGTACTTGCTTTGGCTGTAGTAATGAAATGGAAGATACACCAAATGGATGTCAAGACTACTTTCTTGAATGGTGTAGTAGAAGAGGAAGTGTATGTAGAACAACCACTTAGTTTTGAGACACATGATAGGGAGTCTCATGTGTGCAAATTGAAGAAATCCCTGTACGGTTTGAAACAGGGACCCAAGACATGGTACGACAGAATTGACAACTTTCTATCTAGTTTGGGCTTTACCAAGAGTAAAGCAGATTCCAACCTTTATTACAAGGTTGAAGATGGCAACCCGATGATGCTTCTATTGTATGTAGATGATCTGTTTATAACAGGTATGGATGGGTTGATTGCTGATATGAAGAGAAAGCTTACTACCGAGTTTGAAATGAAGGACTTGGGTATGATGCATTATTTTCTAGGTATGGAGGTGTGGCAGAATGTAGATGGAATCTCCCTCGGACAAGGGAAGTATGCAGTAGATATCCTGAAGAGGTTTGGGAGGATGGACTGCAAGGCTATGGCCATACCTATGGCATTGAACCTGAAGCTATTGAGTGATGCTTCATCAGAAACCGTTGATGCTACGATGTATCGTCAGATGATTGGATCCTTGATGTATCTGAAAAACACAAGACCAGACATTTGATTTGCTGTGAACACCTTGAGCCAGTTCTTGATAGATTCGAGAAATGTTCACTTGATTGTTGCAAAGCATATTCTGAGGTACAATTGATTATGGGCTCAAGTACGATGCGAATGAGAAGATTAACCTGGAGGGTTATGTTGATTCAGATTGGGTAGGCAGTGCTATCGATAGGAAGATCACTTCAGTGTGTTGCTTCAATATGGGATCAGGTGTGATCTCTTGGTTTAGTAGGAAGCAATACTGTGTGGCACTGAGTACAGCTGAAGCAGAGTATGTCGCAGCTTGTTCAGCTAGTTGTGAGGCAGTATGGATGTGGAAGCTAATGTTGTCACATGCCCCCAATTTTGTAAAATAATGTTATCTTATTTTGATATTATTCCCAAACATTATGTTAAATTTAATGCTAAGTGGAAACTGATGACTCAACAGATTCAAGGATGTGGAATGTAATTCTAAATATTTAATATTTAATAAATAAAAATGGAGACAACAGCTTGGGAGAGCTGCTAAAAAGAGTGTTACTGGTCAAGTGGTGGAAGGAACTAGATGGAGAGCAAAAAGACAAGTGGTAGCATCCTCAAACACTTCCTATGTTGCAGGTGGAAACTTCCCTACATTTGTGGTCATGATCCCCCAAGAAAGTAGGATCAGAGCAGGTGGCTCAATTAATGACAACTAACCCAAAAAAGACCTAGGCAATCTTATTGAAAGTGCCCAATGTAGAGCGCTGAGGCTGCTCATTTTTCCAGGAGAAGAATCATTTAGGTGAATGCACTTCAAGGAATTTATTGGGAAAGGGAAAATTGAAGGAGGGTGTTTGGGGGGTAAACTGCAGGAAGTTTATCTAGTGCAGCTTGCAGCTGAAGATTTTATTGCAGTATGCAGAGTTGGTATTGAGTCTCAAGACTAGTACCTTGTTGATTGCTCCACCTAGTTCCAGCCAAGCAGACCAGAACAAGCTTGGGGGTCCTGAGAAGTCGTTGTTTGAGCGCTCTCCAGGAGTTGGTAGGGAGGAACGGCCTCCCGTTGCTGTTGTCATCCAGCTTTATAGACAGGTTTCATTATCTTTTAATTCCTGTATTATGGCTATTCTCTATGTATGATCAATAAATGAATGATGTTATGATATGCTGTGTTAAAACTTCTTAGTCATTCTAGATTAAATCTGTATTGTGAATGAAAGAGAAACCCTACATGTGTTTTTTCCCATCTGAAGTAATCTAGATCGTACTCTAGCATAGGTAGCTTGTTTAAGTAAAAAAAGTATGATAGGATTATAATGAATTGAATATTCATGTTCAAGGAAATGTTACTTTTCAGTAGATAGATGCTTTCTAAAAGATTATTAATTTGTTTGTAGACATGTCTTTAGAAATAGACTGTGCAAATAGTAGGTTAATACAGAATTTTACTTATAGTTGACGGATATCAGTAGGTAGATTTTATCAAAAATTTTCTACGCAGTCTTTACTTACATAAAGTGTACCTTACTTGGAAATAGAAGACTTAGATTTATCAACTGGGAATTAATAGTTCATATTATGCATAAGTATAAATATATTATTGATAGCTTTTCCCTTTAGTAATATTTAATTTTCTTGTATCTATTGGAATTATAATTAAATAATATGATAAGGATTTCAGTAGTCCTTACTGAGCTTATTAGTTAGAGGATAAAAGTAACTTAGAGTTAAGTAAAATACTGTAAAACTATATTATAATTTCGTAGAACAGTATAAACATAAAGAATACTGATAAGTATGGAGGTTTTATATATATTTTTGTATTCTAAGTAACCCACAGTAACAAATTAAATAAAACTAATGTAAATATTATAGACTGTCTCAGTCATAATTATTATGTAAATTTAGGAATGAATATATTACTTAGATAATAGTATTATAAATGTAAATATTATTAATATTATTATTCTCAAAACAGAGAACAACTATATGATAATAATTAATGAATACAGCAACAATAATTACAAGGTAATAACATAGGAAATTACTATCCTATTAAAATTAAAAAAAAAGGGATCAAACCTTAGCTCACGAATTGAGCATAAATGATAAACTTTGAAATATAAATTATAAATAAATCTAAGTATCATAGTAACTTAGGTTAATATCTTTCAATTATTATCTAACAGGCACAATGGCTTCTACAAAAGAAACAAAGTCTATTAAAGACAACATATACTTAATTATTGGGATTTCAACCCTCAAAACTAAAAACATTGCCATTACCAACATATTAACCATTACTCTTAAGCAGCGTAATTACTATAGGTAATCAAAATACTCCATTCTCAGTCCTTAAGGACTTATAAACAAAAATAAAGAAAACGATATAATTAATAACTTAAGAGTAATTTTAATCGAACCAGGGTTTTACAGATTAAACCCAAACCCATTGAAATTCATCAAAATATTCAAGATTTCCATCACGGCTGAGAGTACAGCCTTTAATTTTAAACATATCAAAATCGAATAAATACTCAAACAGAGTTATCTTCATAAATTTTCAAAATGGGTATAAACCCTAATTCTTTACAGAGTACGCTCAACAGCCAGCTATCATATTACTTATTGCATCGAATCTATCTTCGCTAGCATACTTCCAAAACTGACAGAGAAGCTAAGTTTCAACCAAATACCACACTCACAGAGTGTAATCACCTTGTCGAGGGTTTGATTTTAAAATCATGTTTTTAATAACCTATAACAACATAAAAAAAACACAATATAACTCGTGGCAAGATAGAAAGGGTATTCAATCCCTGGGTGAGTCCAACGACCACCCCAACTGCATTCAAGGAGAGAATCCACCCTTTGAAACCATGGGGCTTACCGAAAGTGGAGCCACAAGCCACGGCTGGTGCAAGGGTAGTTCTTTTTTTTCCTAGTACGAGTTGAACGTCAACGAACATTTGCAGCAAGGGTAAACCCTTGTCAGCGAACCTTCTTACGTGTAAAAAGCATGAAGACATTTTTCTCTATTAAAAAAACTTGCTGTGTAAAAAAAAAAGGTGTATGAAATCTGTACCTGTTCACGGAGTTTGGTGAGCCATTTTGCAAGCATCATCACCTACCAACGCCACAACGGAGAACCTATTAACTCATGAAAACCTCACACAGCAGCAAGCTACAAAGAGCCGAAAAGGGAATCTGAAGTTTAACAACTACACAGGCGTTGGGGAGAAGGTTTTAGGCAGCGAAGAACATTCAGTGAAGGAAGAACAGCTCCACGACTGACAAAGGAGTTTTAACAATAAAAAACCACCCTGGCGGCCATGGAAGACGAGCCTTGGAGCAGCGTGAACGGCGGGATAACCATGCCTTAGGTCAAGTATTTTGGGTGTTTTATATGCCTTACACTTGGATAGAATCGCTCCACGTATACTTAGAATTATTTCACAATCTAGGGTCATGTGTCCATAGTTCTTTTGCATGAGAATTACGTTATTGCGCTGGGTAAAAACCTTATCAACAACCCAATAGTATGAAGTCAAACCCTAATCATCAACAGTACAAATTATTAACACTTAATCACCAATCATTAACGTAGAGTAGTGTACATTAATTAAGCTTAAACCATGTGTAATTACAAGTTTAAAAACCCGACGTAGATTATGCCAAACCCTCACCACTTTAAATTATTTTGTTTATATTATACATTATCATAACGTGTTGATTGTTGGCATAATTACTCTCTAGCTTAGTCTTAATAAGTTAGATAGCATATGATACATGTTAAGGTTGTATATTAGACTTGGTTAAGTCTTTAATATGGTTTTCAAGAATGCTTATTAACTATTACAAGACCTTGGCAACTCTAGTAAAAAGGTTCAAGTCCCTTGAGTTGTGCCTTGAAAACTTGAACACAATATAGTCTGGTATGTAAAAGTATGGTAAGTTAACCTTTATTAAACCACCCCTTATTAGAGTTTGGGTTTAGTAGACCATTTTAATTTAGGAATTATGTTAAGTCTAACTTTTTATAGAAGTATCTTATATTAATGCCAAGAAGTTAAGGCTAAATTCAATTTTGTGACATTAGTAAACTTTTATAGATTATTGGTTCATCAAACAAGTTATTATAAATATTTAAGAATTATAAATGAGTTGATAACTCCTATAGCATTGAAAACTATGGGGTAGTACATTTTTAAAGATAATGGTTTTATCACAAGAATAAGTCGTATAAGTTATACGACATTACTTGTTAACAAATGGGAACACTTCATTTTGGTTTTATGTTCATCAATTTATCTAGTGGACAGTAATATGGTTATAGATAAAACTAATAATATGATAAAAAGCGATCCTTTTAACATTTTCAAAAGCAATTAAAATTCAGAGTGAAACTATAGGAACCAAGTATGTGTAGCCGTAAGCTCTTGCAGAGAAGAGCTTGATGGACTTAGTTTCTTAATTTAAAAGTTCTTACTATTAATGAGATAATAGGCTATGAGTACCCTAAAATTAGAAAAAAAGAAATATAATAACTTTCAAGGGCAACGATTATGCAAGCAAGACCAGATAATATTGCAAAAATATTGTAAAATAGAACAATTGCTTATGAGTATGATCAAACACTTAGACCAAAGAAAAAATTCACATAATTGATAGTCTAATGATAAAGTCGCAATTATACTATACCAACATTACACTTCCTTTAAGCTTGTCTATCTGAATGACTGATGTAAATCAAATGATTTTACCTTGCAGTAGCTGTCTAGTATTTAGCAGCTTAATGTACTAAGCTTTTTAATTTGCAATTAAATTACTGCTGACATTAATAAATCTTTAAAAATATATTTATACTCGATCGATCATACCTATAAAAACCTGTAAGAAACAATATTCATCTGCATTAGCATGAATGCTAAGTAAACCCCGGATCTAAAAGTAAATTCCACCTACTGACATAAAGAGCTAATCAGTAAACTGAACCAGATATTACACAAAATATTTTTATTCTACTATGAACAAATAAATTTTCAAAGAAACCACTTACTTAACTAATATTGAGTTTAACTGTTAGCTGTTAGTATAACCGCAGGTTTTAACATTTATTGTTAACTCGAAAAATTCTAAATTTTTGCGAAATTTGGGGTTGTGACATGTGGTATCAGAGCCTAAGGTTCAAACACTAGGCCTTGATGCAGCCCAACTAGCTTTCATAAAACTGTAAAATTAAATTCTTATGCTAACATATTT
Organism: Pseudotsuga menziesii; assembly: GCA_001517045.1. NCBI lineage: Eukaryota > Viridiplantae > Streptophyta > Pinopsida > Pinales > Pinaceae > Pseudotsuga > Pseudotsuga menziesii. The sequence goes on from LPNX010080131.1 coordinate 11,549, forward strand.
AAATTTTTTTTTATGTTATTCGACAGAGAATTGTCTTTTTCTGAAGTTAACAGGAAGGTATGGAAAGGCTGGGAGAGTATGCAGAGGAGGAGTCTCCCATTACAGAAATAAGAAATTTACCCAAAGATCCTATACCAGGGGATGCAACTACAAATTCTTCAAAGCTGTTACAGTCTGTAAAAGATTTGAAAATTGAAATGGAGTCTGTAAAGAAAGAGAATTTAAGGATTCTGAGAGCTCAAGAAGAGCTGAATCAAATCCTAATGGAGAAGTTTCAAACCGAAGGAAGGGGTAGAAGGTCAGAATCTGAAGATGCTAGTCATCGAAGAAAATCTAAAAAGATGAAGCATACAAAGGCTGAAAGTAGTTCATCATCAGAAGTGTTTGGTGAACGACAAAGTTACCATACTACTAGTAATAGTAGTGATGATGATTTGTATGTCAAGAAGAGGAAATATAAACCTTATGAGGAAATCTCAGGGGAATTCAAAAAAATAAAACCACCAACCTTTAATGGAGAGACTAAGAAGGGGGAGGAAGCTGAGTCCTGGTTGTCCGGGATGAAGAAGTATTTCCATATATATAATTATTCTAACCAGTTAAAGGCTAGGATGGCTATATACAACCTCTCAGGAAAGGCTGATATTTGGTGGCAGGACTTGAAGAGAGTTAAGGGTATAAAAGAGAAGAAAGTTAATTGGAGTACCTTTAAGCGGTATTTTAAAAATAAATTCTTGTCTGTGCAGTATTACGAGGAAAGGGCTAAGGAATTTTATGAACTAAAGTTAGGTTCTATGACAATGAAGGACCTAAACAGTAATTTTTTAAGTTTACTTAGGTATGTACCCTACCTAGTGGATGAGAAACCAAAAGTACATCAATTCCTTAGTTGTTTACCATATCATATTAAGGATAGAATTGAATATGATAACCCAAAGACCCTGGAGGAAGCTATGAGGAAGGCTAATTTTTGCTTTGAGTAGAGTCGAAAGAAAGAAAGCTTGGCCAACTGGAAGGCTAAGAAAAATAATAATCAGTCTGCATTCAAGAAGAAGGATTTTGTGCCTAACAAGAATTTTAAGAATAATAAGGCCAAAAACTATTCTAACAACAAGAATTTCCAGGGAAATAGAATTAGTACACCTAATAATCAGAGCAATTTTAAGGGTAAGGAAACTGCAAATAATCCTGGAAGTTTTACCAAGAATTTTGAGCGTAAAGACCCTGTCAAGTGCTGGGAATGTAATGGCCCGCACTATGCTTCAGTCTGTCCGAATTGAAAGAAGACTGTTAGCAACATCCATACCGTACAGGAGGAGATGACTGTTGGAGAACTAGCGAGGAGCATGCCCAGAATTAATGCAGCCTTGGAGAACCAACAAGCTAAATATCAGACTTCCATGGTGGAAGTAGAAGGTATGATTAATCAGACCCCTGTAAATATTTTTAATTGATCCAGGAGCTAGTCTTAGTTATATTGCACCTCAGATAGTGGAAAAATGTAAGTTATCTGTCGATAAGTTTGAAAATTCATGTTTAGTTCAGTTAGACACTGGGGCTAAAAGAAAAGTAACTAGCTTTGTAAAAGAATGTGCTTTACTTATGGATAAATTTGAAACTATTATTAAACTTAATTTTTTGCCCCTTGGCTCATATGATTTGCTGATTGGTATGGACTGGTTAGAATAGCATAGAGTAATTTTAAACTGTTACGACAAAAAATTTACATGTTTAAATAGTGATGAACAACCAGTAATTGTTAAGGGTATTCCTAGAAAAACTAGGGTAAGACAGATTTTTGCTTTACAACTTAAAAGAGCTGTTAGAAAATGATGCAAAGCTTACGCTGTAACAATTACTGATGAAGAAAGTAAAATTGAAACAGACAAGTTAAAATTAGAAGATATCCCTGTTTTAAAAGAATATGCTGATGTATTCTCAGAATAAATTCTGGGATTACCTCCAAAAAGGGAGTTGGACTTCACCATTGAGCTGGTACCAGGTGCAGTACCTAGCTCAAAGGCCCCTTACCGAATGAACATATTAGAACTTAATGAGTTAAAATTGCAATTAAAAGAGTTAATAGATAAAAAATACATTCGTCCAAGTGTGTCTCCCTAGGGGGCACCTGTTATCTTTGTTAAAAAGAAAGACAAGACTATGCGATTATGCATAGACTACCGTCAGCTAAACAAAATGACTATTAAAAATCGATATCCATTGCCTTGCATAGATGATTTATTTGATCAACTACGTGGAGCCATGGTGTTTTCAAAGACAGACTGAAGGTCAGGATATCATCAAGTGAGGATTAAAGAGGAAGATATCTTCAAGACAGCCTAATTAGAACTAGATATGGACACTACGAATTTGTTGTAATGCCATTCGGGCTTACTAATGCCCCAATTGTCTTTATGTTTTTAATGAACAATATAATGCATAACTATTTAGATAAGTTTGTGGTCGTGTTCATCGACAACATCTTAATCTATTAAAAAACTGAAGAAGAACATAAAGAACACCTAAAAATTGTTTTGCAAGAGTTGCGAGAACATCAACTCTTTGCAAATTTTAGTAAGTGTGACTTCTTTAAGGATAAGATTCAGTATTTAGGTCACGTAGTGACCAAGGAACGAATTTCTGTTGATCCTGAAAAGATACGCGAAATCGAAGAATGGCCGGTTCCTAAGGATGTGACGGATGTTAGATCTTTCATGGGCATTACCGGTTACTACCGGAGGTTCATTGAAGGTTTCTCAAGGATAGCCAATCCGATAACTTGCTTGCAGAAGAAAGGAAAGAAGTTTGACTGGAACCATAAATGCGAAGAAAGCTTTAAGAAGTTGAAAACTTTATTAACGAGTGCAGCTATTTTAAGAATAACATATCCTAATAAAGAGTTTGTAGTATGCACTGATGCTTGTAATGAAGGCTTGGGTGGTGTTTTGACTCAAGAAGGGCATGTTATTGCCTATGAGTTTAGAAAGTTAAAAATTCACAAAAGGAACTACGCAACGTATGATCTGGAACTAGCAACTGTGATACATGCCTTATAAATGTGGCGACACCACCTAATAGGCAGAAAATTTGTTTTAATGACTGATAATAAAGGACTGAAATATCTTTTAGATCAACCGAATCTAAATGCTAGACAAGCTAGGTGGTTAGCTTTCTTAAGTGAGTATGATTTTGAAATCCAGCATATAAAAGGTAAAGAGAATAAAGTTGCTGATGCATTAAGTAGGAACTTAAGGCTGAATTTTGCAATAGCAATCAGTACTTACGTTTCAGACTTAGATGAACAACTTAAAGAAGGGGTAAAACAAGATGAAATTTATCAGAAATTACAAGCTAAGGCTAAGGAAAACCCCACAGAAAACTTAATAAAAGGTTACAGTTTAAATGAAAAAGAGTTTTTACTGTTTAAAGATAAATTGTATGTACCCAATGTACCTAAGGTTAAGCTGTTAATTCTGGATGAAATCCATAAAACACCATATTCAGGTCATCCAGGTTATAAAAAAACTATAACCATGGTAAGAAAAGAGTATTTTTGGCCAAATATGAAAACTGAAGTAACTGATTATATTGCAAGATGTTTAGAATGTCAACAGGTGAAAACCGAACACCAACACCCAGCTGGTTTGCTACAGCCTTTACCTATTCCTAGCTGGAAATGGGAAGTGATTAGTCTAGACTTTATTACTGGACTGCCTAGAAATCAGAATGACTCTATTATGGTAGTGGTTGATAAGTTAAGGAAGGCAACTCATTTTATACCTGTTAAAACTACTGACAAGGCTGGAAATATAGCTGTTATTTTTCTAAAGCAGATCTTTCGATTACATGGGATACCAAAAATCATAATCTCAGACAGAGATCCTAAGTTCACAGGGAACTTTTGGAAGTCCTTGTTTAAAGGATTAAATACAACTTTGAATTTCGGTACTTCTTTCCATCCTCAAACAGATGGACAAACTGAAAGGGTAAACCAGGTACTGGAAGAGTTATTGAGAATGTATGTGAAAGATCATCCAGGTAATTGGGAAGACTATTTACATCTAGTAGAATTTGCGTACAATAACAATTATCAAGAATCGGCTAGATTCAGTCCATTTGAAATTTTGTACGGACGAAAATGTAATACTCCTATCTCTTGGAGTAATCCAGTAGATAGATTGGTATTGGGTCCAGAATTGTTGAAAGAAATAGAAGAAATTTTGAAACAAGTGCAGGGAAATTTAAAAGTGGCATAGGATCAGCAGAAGAGTCAAGCAGACTTGAAAAGAACTCCAAAGGAGTTCCAGGTAGGTGAACATGTGTTCATCAAGGTAAGGCCCAAGAAAAGCTCTCTAAGACTGGGGAGTTGTGCAAAATTGGCACCTCGATACTATGGTCCATTTGAAATATTGTCTAGGATTGGTCAAGTAGCCTATCAATTAGCATTACCACCTAACTTAAGAGTACATAATGTTTTTCATATTTCCATTTTAAAGAAATATGTTCATGATGTTACTCATGTGGTTAATTGAAATGTTTTACAGGTGGAACCAGAAGGAGAATTCCTGGTGGAACCGGACTGTATCCTCGGGAGGAGGGAAATTACACTTTGGAACCGCACAATTGGACAGGTGAAGGTGCAATGGAAGCACCTTAGTCCCGAAGAAGCCACCTGGGAATTGGAAAGTAATATGCAAGATGCATATCCAATTCTGTTCCAGGGGACTTCGGAGGATGGGGAATAAATAACATCGACAACGATTTTATATTTTAACGGGGTGTGTATGTCACATGCCCCAATTTTGTAAAATAATGTTATCTTATTTTGATATTATTCCCAAACATTATGTTAAATTTAATGCCAAGTGGAAACTGATGACTCAACAAAGTCAAGGATGTGGAATGCAATTCTGAATATTTAATTTTCAATAAATAAAAATGGAGACAACAACTTGGGAGAGCTGTTAAAAAGAGTGTTATTGGTCAAGTGGTGGAAGGAACTAGGTGGAGAGCAAAAAGACAAGTGGCAGCATCCTCAAGCACTTCCTATGTTGTAGGTGTTAACTTCCCTACATTTGGGGTCATGATCCCCCAAGAAAGTGGGATCAGAGCAGGTGGCTCAATTAATGACAACTAACCCAAAAAAGACCTAGACAATCTTATTAAAAGTGCCCAATGTAGAAAGCTGAGGATGCTCATTTTTCTAGGAGAAGAATCATTCAGGTGAATGCACTTCAAGGAATTTATTGGGAAAGGGAAAATTGAAGGAGGGTGTTTCAGGGGTAAACTGCAGGAAGTTTATCTAGTGCAGCTTGCAGCTGAAGATTTTACTGCAGTATGCAGAGTTGGTATTGAGTCTCAAGACTAGTACCTTGTTGATTGCTCCACCTAGTTCCAGCCAGGCAGACCAAAACAAGCTCGGGGGTCCTGAGAAGTCACTGTTTGAGCGCTCTCCAAGAGTTGGTAGGGAGGAACAGCCTCCCATTGCTGTTGTCATCCATCTTTATAGATGGGTTTCATTATCTTTTAATTCCTATATTATGGCTATTCTCTATGTATGATCAGTAAATGAATGATGTTATGATATGTTGTGTTAAAACTTCTTAGTCATTCTAGATTAAATCTGTATTGTGAATGAAAGATAAACCCTACCTGTGTTTTTCCCTATCTGAAGTAATCCAGATCATACTCTAGCACATGTAGCTTGTTTAAGTAAATAAAGTATGATAGGATTATAATGAATTGAATATTCATGTTCAAGGAAATGTTACTTTTCAGTAGATAGATGCTTTCTAAAATATTATTAATTTGTTTGCAGACATGTCTTTAGAAATAGACTGTGCAAATAGCAGGTTAATACGGAATTTTACTTATAGTATTGACGGATATCAGTAGGTAAATTTTATCATATTGTTTCTACACAATCTTTATTTACATAAACTGTACCTTACTTGGAAATAGAAGACTTAGATTTATCAACTGGGAATTAATAGTTCATATTATGCATAAGTATAAATATATTACTGATAGATTTTCCCTTTAGTAATATTTAATTTTCCTGTATCTATTGGAATTATAATTAAATAATATGATAGGGATTTCAGTAGTCCTTACCGAGCTTATTAGTTAGAGGATAAAAGTAACTTAGAGTTAAGTAAAATACTGTAAAACTATATTATAATTTCGTAGAACAGTATAAACATAAAGAATACTGATAAATATGGAGGTTTTATATATTTTTTTGTATTCTAAGTAACCCACACCAACAAATTAAATAAAACTAATGTAAATATTATAGATTGTCTCAGTCATAATTATTATGTAAATTTAGGAATGAATGTATTACTTAGATAATAGTATTATAAATGTAAATATTATTAATATTATTATTCTCAAAACATAGAACAACTATAGGATAATAATTAATGAATACATCAACAATAATTACAAGGTAATAACATAGGAAATTACTATCCTATTAAAATTTAAAAAAAAGGGATCAAACCCTAGCTCACGAATTGAGCATAAATGATAAACTTTGAAATATAAACTATAAATAAATCTAAGTATCATAGTAACTTCGGTTAATATCTTTCAATTATTATCTAACAGGCACAATGGCTTCTACAAAAGAAACAGAGTCTGTTAAAGACAACATATACTCAATTATTGGGATTTCAGCCCTCAAAACTAAAAACATTGCCATTACCAACATATTAACCATTACTCTTAAGTAGTGTAATTACTATAAGTAATCAAAATACTCCATTCTCAGTCCTTAAGGACTTATAAACAAAAATAAAGGAAACGATATAATTAATAACTTAAGAGTAATTTTAACCGAACCAGGGTCTTACATATTAAACCCTAACCCAATGAAATTCATCGAAATATTCAAGATTTCCATCACGACTGAGAGTACAGCCTTTAATTTTAAACATATCAAAACCGAATAAATACTCAAACAGAGTTATCTTCATAAATTTTCAAAATGGGTATAAACCCTAATTATTTACAGAGTACGGCTCAACGACCAGCTATCAAATTACTTATTGCAGCAAATCTATCTTCGCTAGCATACTTCCAAAACTGACAGAGAAGCTAAGCTTCAACCAAATACCACACTCATAGAGTGCAATCATCTTGTCGAGGGTTTGATTTTAAAATCATGTTTTTAATAACCTGTAACAGTATATAAAAAAAACAACACAATATAACTCATGGCAAGACAGAAAGGGTATTCAAACCCTGGGTGAGTCCAATGACCACCCCAACTGCATTCAAGTAGAGAATCCACCCTTCAAACCATGGGGCTTACCGAAAGTGGAGCCACAAGCCACGGCTGGTGCAAGGGAAGTTCCTTTTTTTTCCCAGTACGAGCTGAACGTCGACGAACACCTGCAGCAAGGGTAAACCCTTGTCAGCAAACCTTCTTATGTGTAAAAAGCCTGAAGACATTTTTCTTTATTAAAAAGACTTGCTGTGTAAAAAAAAAAAGGTGTATGAAATCTTTACCTGTTCGTGGAGTTTGGTGAGACGTTTTGCAAGCATCATCACCTACCAACGACACAACGGAGAACCTATTAACTCATGGAAACCTCACACAGTAGCAAGCTACAAAGAGCCAAAAAGGGAATCTGAAGTTTAACAACTACATAGACGTTGGGGAGAAGGTTTCAGGCAGCGAAGAACCTTCAGCGAAGGAAGAACAACTCCACGACTGACAAAGGATTTTTAACAATAAAAAACCACCCCTGCGAGAAAGGAAACAGCATAAAGGCAAGGTTTAGGGTGGCAATAACCAGGAAACGCCGGCGACCATGGAAGACGAGCCTTGGATCAGCGTGAACAGTGGGATAACCATGCCTTAGGTCAAGTATTTTGGGTATTTTATATGCCTTACACTTGGACAGAATCGCTCCACGTATCCTTAGAATTATTTCACAATCGAGGGTCGTGTTTCCATAGTTCTTTTGCATGAGAATTACGTTATTGCGTGGGGTAAAAACCTTATCAACATCCAAATAGTATGAAGTCAAACCCTAGTCATCAACAGTACAAATTATTAACACTTAATCACCAATCATTAACGTAGAGTAGTGTACGTTAATCAAGCTTAAACCATGTGTAATTACAAGCTTAAAAACCCGACGTGGATTATGCCAAACCCTCACCACTTTAAATTATTTTGTTTATATTATACATTATCATAACGTGTTGATTGTTGGCATAATTACTCTCTAGCTTAGTCTTAATAAGTTAGATAGCATATGATACATGTTAAGGTTGTATATTAGACTTGGTTAAGTCTTTAATATGGTTTTCAAGAATGCTTATTAACTATTACAAGACCTTGGCAACTCTAGTAAAAAGGATCAAGTCCTTTGAGTTGTGCCTTGAAAACTTGAACACAATATAGTCTGGTATGTAAAAGTATGGTAAGTTAACCTTTATTAAACCACCCCTTATTAGAGTTTGGGTTTAGTAGACCCTTTTAATTTAGGAATTATGTTAAGTCTAACTTTTTATCGAAGTATCTTATATTAATGCCAAGAAGTTAAGGCTAAATTCGATTTTGTGACATTAATAAGCTTTTATAGATTATTGGCTCATCAAACAAGTTATTATAAATAGTTAAGAATTATAAATGAGTTGATAACTCCTATAGCATTGAAAACTATGGGGTAGTACATTTTTAAAGATAATGGTTTTATCACAAGAATAAGTCGTATAAGTTATACGACATTACTTGTTAACAAATGGGAACACTTCATTTTGGTTTTATGTTCATCAATTTATCTAGTGGATAGTAATATGGTTATAGATAAAACTAATAATATGATAAAAAGCGATCATTTTAACATTTTCAAAAGCAAGTAAAATTCAGAGTGAAACTATAGGAACCAAGTATGGGTAGCCGTAAGCTCTTGCAGAGAAGAGCTTGATGGTCTTAGTTTCTTAATTTAAAAGTTCTTACTATTAAATAGATAATAGGCTATGAGTACCCTAAAATTAGAAAAAAAGAAATATAATAACTTTCAAGGGCAACAATTATGCAAGCAAGACCAGATAATATTGCAAAAATATTGTAAAATAGAACAATTGCTTATGAGTATGATCAAACACTTAGACCAAAGAAGAAATTCACATAACTGATAGTCTAATGATAAAGTCGCAATTATACTATACCAACATTACACTTCCTTTAAGCTTGTCTATCTGAACGACTGATGTAAATCAAATGATTTTACCTTGCATTAGTTGTCTAGTATTTAGCAGCTTAATGTACTAAGCTTTTTAATTTGCAATTAAATTACTACTGACATTAATAAATCTTTAAAAATATATTTATACTCGATCGATAATACCTGTAAAAACCTGTAAGAAACAATATTCATCTGCATTAGCACGAATGCTAAGTAAGCCCTGGATCTAAAAGTAAATTCCACCTACTGACATAAAGAGCTAATCAGTAAACTAAAGCAAATATTACACAAAAGATTTTTATTCTACTATGAACAAATAAATTGTTAAAGAAACCACTTACTTGACTAATATTGAGTTTAACTGTTAGATGTTAGTATAATCGCCGGTTTTAACATTTATTGTTAACTCGAAAAATTTTAAATTTTTGCGAAATTTAGGGGTGTGACAAATGTCTGATTTATTTGATCTCCAGATGGATGCTACTTGTATACATTGTGACAACCAAAGTTGCATGAAGTCGTCAGAGAATCCAGTGTTCCATGACGAGTCGAAGCATATTGAGATCAAGTATCACTATATCAGGGATATGGTGTAGAGAGGATCAGTGAAGCTCCAGTATGTTGCGACGGAGGAGCATATAGTTGATGTATTGATGAAGCCATTGGATAGGGTGAAGTTTGAGTACTTCAGGGAGAAGCTTGGTGTTCTCCAGATCGAGGTTTCCTCCAAGGGAAAGTGATGAGTCCCATAGCCATTCTGACATGGTGAGAGGATTGGTTCCTTCCATGGTCAGATGTAAGGGCTGAGCCATTCTGTCATGGTGAGAGGATTGGTTCCTTCCATGTCAGATATGAGTGTTGAATACCATTCTAGGAATGGAGTTACCTGGTCAGTTACCAGGAACACTCAGTCTGGGACTGAGAGATCCATTCTGATGAGTAGGTTAGATGTAAGGGCTGAACCATTCTGTCATGGCTAAAGGATTAGGTTCCTCCCATGTCAGATGTGAGTGTTTTCCATTCTGTCGAGTAGGAAAGATGTAAGGGAAACTGCCATTCTGGGAATGGAGGCACCTGGTCAGTTACCAGGTCGCTCAGTCTGGGACTGGGGGCCATTCTGGCGAGGGTGTAGGATTTGGTTCCTACCAGGTCAGATGTGAGTGCATGCCCTTCTGAACATGCATGTTGGATTGGTTCCTCACATGTGTCAGATGTAAGTGCAGGGCCTTTCTGGACATGCATGTTGGATTGGTTCCTCGCACGTGTTAGATGTAAGTGCAGATCCTTTTTGGACATGCATGTTGGATTGGTTCCGCGCATGTGTCGAATGTAAGTGCAGAGCCTTTTTTAACATGCATGTTGGATTGGTTCCTCGCATGTGTCAAATGTGAGTGCTGGGCCTTTCTGACAGGTTTGTGGGATTGGTTCCCACATGGTCAGATGTGAGTGCTGGTTGTTCCTTTCTGATATGATTATAGGTTAGTTCCTACATGATCAGATGTAAGTGCTGGGCAAAGACCTACATGATGGCTAGGCCTACATCCAACATGAAAAGGGATGGCTCTGTAGAACTTCCTATGACGAGAAGAATCATGAGATAGCACCCATGAAGATTCAGTATTGATGATCCAACAGAGATGATCCAGATCGAGGGAAGATCCATATCCAGAGATGATGCTCTAGAGATGATCCAGATCGAGGGATGATCCAGATCCAGGAATGATGCTACAGATGATCCAGATCGAGTGATGATGATCTAGATCAAGTGATGATCCAGATCCAGAGATGAAGATGACTTGAAGACAAAGAAGACTTGAAGAAGAAGATGACTTGAAGGTGCAGATGACGAGAAGACCCAGAGAAGAAGACTAGTGATGAAAATTGTGTCAAGAGAATACCTTCCTAGTTAAGAGGGAGTGCTAATATAATTGTAACTTCGGAATGTATTCACTGGTATTTCTCATCTATTGTAACCCGATGTTTATTTTGGGATGTTCTTGTGTCATGTCATGCCCCGATGTTCCGATCGGGAGAATCAATAATGTAAACAAGTCATGTCAAGGTCTTGCGGGTAACCCTCCTATTGTCTAAGGGTTAAAGTCCTCGCAGTTTAGGGGCACTAGGGTTATTAGACTCTCCTAGTGAGGTCGGCCCTAGTATGGTTTTAGTCATGTCGAGATTAGTATAAATAGAGAGTTGAACTCTCTATTTAGCACACATCTCATACACACTCAAGTGTAGCGCATAGTTGAGGAAGAGAAAGACACTGAGGTAAGAGGAAAGAGCTTACTGCTGTCGGGAGATTGTCTTACTGTTTTTGGGTTTCACTTTGGTGCTGATTCTATCTCAGAGGAAGTTGCGGGGTTTTCTCCATTTATGGTTTCCCTGACGAAAAACACTGTATTCATTGTCTCTTGTGTTTGATTGCTGTGCTTGTTGTTCTCTCAGTTCAAAGATCCTAATGATATGCTAGCTTAATGTTGAAAAACTAACATTTTATAATCTTTGTTGCAACACCGACCTTCTTAGCATTTTAACTTGTCAAAATTATAGTGAGCTCGGGACGCTTCTCACCAAGCTCTTTGAGCATAGGAATACAATTTTAAAACAAACTAATTAATTGGTTTCTTTAGGTCCGATAGATCAAAGTCTGGTCTTAGTGGACGATAACTAGCACCACCACCATCATCAATGATAAATTGTCTGATTGATCATTAATGATGATTAAGGATATTTGATGCTTTTCAATGGTAGATCTAAATATATCTAAGGTAGCGAAATTTAGTGTTAATGATTAATGATTAATGATAAATTTTATATTGATAATTAATGTTAATAATTAATAATTTAATGATGATTGTTAATATTATGTTTTTCACTCATCTTTCACTTATCTTTTAATAATATTAAAATTTGTAATAATATTAATGTTTTTAATTTTCCTTTTCAAAAAAAACTTTCCTATTATTATATTAAATCAAAGAAAGATTACATAATTTTTTTTTATATTATTATATTAAATTAAAAAAAATTACATCAAAATGTTTTTCACTATTATATTAAATCAAAGAAAGTTACATCAAAATGTTTTTCACTGTTATATTAAATCAATGAAAAATTACATCAAAATGTTTTTCAAATTTATAATTTAGCTATTTTTAAAAATTTATTAAAATGTGTTTTTAATAATATTAAAATATGTTTTAGTTATTTTTAATATTTTTTTAAAATATGTTTTTAATAATATTAAAATATGTTTTTGATTTTTGAAATATGAGAAACCTACTTTTTCAGATTGACACCTCACCTATTAAACTTATCCATTTAATATATATAATTTTAATTTAATTTAAAATATATTTTAAATTAAAATTAAAACTTAAAATGTTACATATATATATATTTGAAAAAATTATATATATTTTGGATAATTCGTTTGAGTTTTAAGTTTCATTTAATATATAATAAAATGAAACTTAAAACTAAAACAAATTATATATATATATAATTTGTTTTAAAACAAATTATATATA
>LPNX010080131.1:24461-164094 GCA_001517045.1 Pseudotsuga menziesii
ATGAAATATGAGGAAAAGTGGAATATATTTTAAATTAAAATTAGATATTAATAAGTATAAACATAATATATTTTAAATGAAACTTACTAAATTTGGGGAATGATCAAAGATATTTGAAATTGAAATTAAATATTTTTTCCTTTTTGTGAGTATAGATTCTAATCTATTGAAATAAAATAGTAGTTCACTAAGAAGTACAACTCAGAGTAGCCATTCTGCAAGTAGAATGTGTCAACTAAGGTGTTAAGACTTGCCCCTAAGGGGAATTCAGGCTATTAGAGACCCAATGATCCTCTTTGTGAAAGGGAAAACACCTCATGGTAATACAAAAATTGACAATGGTTAAACATGAACATTGAAAATGTGGCAACTAAGGACTTAAGGCTTTCCCCTAAGGGAAATTTAGGCTATTAGAGACCTAATGATCCTCCTTGTGAAAGGGAAAACAGATCATGGTAATACAAAAATTGGTAGTGGTTAAACATGAACACTGAAAATAACTACTGTTACAGAGAGAAATTCCTATGGCTGGGGGTACCACAACAGACAAATTAACTCCAGAAATCAATCATTCCCTATATGCAAGAGAAACCAAACATCTAACACTAAAGGATCTCGATTCTTACCTTATTCCGGATGGTTGATGTAGATCCCCGTTGAGCTTTTCCACTCTCACTTGTATTAGCAATTTGCTTCCTCAACATTCAGCAAACAAGACAAGCATGCTACATATAATTGTGTTAGACCTACTCTAGCATATATAATCAATAACATATAAGCATTTACAAGCATCCATGGATCAAATACTCATTTAAATACACATTATTGGATAGGAAAAGATATTTCTATTGATATAAAACAGAGATTACAATAGTGCCAATCTTTGTCGGCACGTCTGCAAATCGGAGAAACTGAGTCCCCCACTTGGGCCTCCACCACTTCAATCCTGCATCTCTTGATAGCATGCTCACAAGAAAAAGGCAAGCTTGGGAAGAACACAAAGTGGTCCAAGGGACAAAGGGATGCAGACTCAAGTATAAGCTCCGTCAACAATGGACTATAGTTTTCTTTCTCTTCAACTCCTCTCCCTTCAATGTATCCAAAGGGTTCCTTATATAGCTCTTCAATGGGGTAATGGAAGGTCGAATCCAAGTGATCTCAAGGCATATGGAAGGCTAAGAGACAAGTGACTCAGATCCACATTAAGGAAAACTCCAAAATCATTTGGCCTTTTGCACACATCTCGATGTACACGGGTTTAAGGGTCAAATCTGTGTATATACACGAGAAAGGGATTAAAAGTCATGCATGGCAATTATTGCATGTTTTTAGGAATGATCTTGGAAACATCAAAGGTACAAAAATGGTCCATGGGGTCTAAAGTGTCTGCAGAGGGACAGGGAAGGCCATAAAAGTGTGATCCACCATGTGTGGTAAAATCAGCTGTAATAGATGTCCCCTAATGTGTGAGGTCAGAGGGGTCATACGATGGCCGAAATACATTATAAGTCCATCCCAGAAGTGGAGTGATGAAGAACCAGGTGGAAGAACTAGCCATCCAATAGTACAGTACAATAATCAAACTCTGCACATAACTGCAAGTAGATGTAGCAGTTCTGGATACATAAGAGTACAATGGCCATGAATAGGCATGATACAAAATATGACATGTGTGGTCATCGCCACATACAATATAGATAGCTCAGAATATCCATGATGAAGATATACACAGGATCATGATCTCCATGTAGGCTGAAGATATATAATGGATCAATATCTCCAAAATGGCTAGAAATATCTGACATATACTATAATCAAGTCACGAGAGCTGAAATCTCATGAACATTGGCATGATCAAGGAGGTAGCATATATGAGATGCCACCAGTCTGGAAGGTCTTCTACACAAACCACTACGAGTACATGTCCTACTATGCGAATAGAGGTGTCGAGGTCAAACATAGTAGTCCATCGTCCGATTACCGGTCATTGATGTATATCGTTAATAGACGCGAGATCACCCACCAATAATGAAAATGGGAATCAAGGTACTAGAGTACAAAATAGCAAGTGTGAATAAATGTGTTGAGGTCGAACACTTGAGAGAATCCATCGATCAGGGGGCATTGATGTATTCCCAAAAACTGTCGATGGTGAGAGAACCTGCCACTGATGACTACAAGTCTCAAGGCACTCAAAGATGACTCTAGATTCTTATCCCAGAATAAAGGATCTGAAGTCGATGGGATGAAATTCACTGGAAGGAGGGCATTAAGGCATCCCCCATCATCCAACATGAGGTACTCAGCAAAGTTTTATAATGTGGAAGGACTTGATCATAATGTGCATGAACTAGTAACTGTACCAGGAATGGTTGACATGCAAAGTCAAGATAACTGAGGAATGGTCGACTCAGGTTTTAACTTCCTTCGAACAAGAGCATAAAGGCAAATGGTGACTGGATGTAGGCAGCATAAACTCGATATACAAAACTGGGACATCTCTACGACATAGGAGGCATCGACAGAGGCTTCATAGGGATTGGAAGCTTAGCCAGTCAATGGAGATAAACTCAGAGAAATGAGTACAGCTCCTAAAGTCAAACTATTAACCCAACCAATGGATGTGATATACAGTGCTCTATTTGAAGGCGACATGATTCAACTTCTTCCAAAGATAACATATTTTCCTGTCCGGCTTTTTGGTTTTTTGATTTTTTTTTGGACTTTTTCAAATATTTTTAAAAGCTTGAAAAAGAACAAAAGTGCTTTATAGTTACAGACTAGGAGGAGACGAGTGTCAAGGGACAAACAAAATAGTTCCAAGCATCGGAACATACTTATGCTCAATGCAAGGACACACGTGTAGGATAGCGACACTCGGGGGAAAGTCCCCTCCCGGTAAAAATAGGGAATCAAGCTGCAAAGGATATACAAAATGGCTCTGCGTGGCTAGACATGAGACAAGCTCGGGTTATATGGATGATACTCAAAGTCAGGGAGGCCGGTATAAGGCTCAATGAGGTAGGAAAATCTCATGATAATGCAATCACAACTTGACATAAGGGAGTCCTGAGGAAACATGCCAGCAAAAAGATCGAGAGGAGTATGAAGCTCTTGCGAAAAGACATGGCGATACTATACAATGGACTCCCACACCCTAAAGGACAAATTGTCAGCATGGGCTCCAAATACAAACAAGGATCTAACTAGGGCACCCATGTAAGGTCAAACTCTACCATTCACATCATGTCACTTCTAAAACAACAAGAAGGTTCCGTGACAAGATAGAATGGGTTCGTACCTAAGGTTATAATGAAATGGTCATAAGGTCATGCAAAATGAAAATGGAGGTGAAATCTAACCTATAATCCAGTTTAAACATAATACCTAAAATCGACACGAATGGGTCAAAACAATGGTCGAAATGGCACTCAAAACGGTCTCCTACATCATCATATTAGTAAAAAACGGTCCAAAAGGGTCAGAAACGGTTCAAAACTATAGAAAGGGGGTAAAAAATTTCAAAAATTTGGAAATTTTTCTATAAATAGTAAAATGTTCAAAAATTGTATATCATTTGAAATTTTTACCCAATTGAGCTCAGAACTTCAAAAGAAAATTTCGGGAGTTCAGTCCGGCGAAATCCAACACCATTTTTTCCAGGTAACTTCCCATGCCCTGCTCTTCCATTTGCATGTAATTTTTTTCAATTTCCATGGTCAAAATCAATTTCTAGGCCATTCTAAGATAGTCACTTCAGCCCACACGGAAATCGGGGATTTTTCCGCGTATAGGGCTGGCTATACGCCGAAAATGGCCCAACCATGCGTACATACGCGGTTGTTTTGCAAACAATCGCATATGCGGCCGTGTTTGAGGTTTTTTAAGACAAATATTGACCAAAACTTAATGTAAATGTGCAAGATGGTTCTAGAATGGAGGGAGAGAGAACATGGGGATGTAGAAGAAGCTGTACGGGGTGATCTAATGGCTCAACAAGCTCTTCGTGCATGTGGGCTATATATGTTTTGGTGTCTTGGCAGCCTGAGGGCCAAACCAAGACTGTTGCAGATGCTAGTAAACTACTAGGATCCCGACTCAGAGTCCTTTCAGGTTGACAGGATGTTCCTCACGATCGAGGTGGAGAACATATACTTCATTACAGGATTGTCCCGACGGGGAGAGGTGGTGAACCTACGCTCTCGCGGGCCCGAAGGTGGCCTCACCATTGATGAGTATATTGCAGTATATTGTTTTTTGGACACGAAGAAGGTTGGGAGTCAGAGCTCGATAAAATCCATCCAGGTACTAGGCCTGAAGGCCATACTACTAGCACTCGGCAGGATAGCAGGGTTAGCCTCACTCCACCAGGCCTCATGTCCATTGATGTTCTATGCAGTGGAGTGCATGAGACCCATAGTTTACGATTGGAGTACTACAATGTTGAGTAACATGAAGCATCAACTCAGTGACTGCAAGATGGGCAAGGTACGAAAATTCGGTTTCGGCAGTATACTGAGCATGTTCTTCTTCGAGCGTGTTCTGGGGCTAAGCCCTAGAGTTGACGTCCCTCCTCACGGGGTTTGAGATCCGGCCCAACGATGTTGGGCAGATGTGATGTGCAGACTGGGCCGAGGTAGGGTGTCTAACCCCTACCCAGCTGATTTCTTTCCATGGTGGCGGCGACAGATAGTTGCCATCAATGATTATCCCTATGTGGGGATAGATTTTTGGGGTGATCCTGACATGCCCCTACCACCAGGAGCAGCATTATGGTGACATTGGTAATGAATCCCAACCCTCTTTTTAAAGTTTTTCTAATTATTTAATTTTTTTGTGTTTTTTGATATATGGAACCAAAAGACATGTTTTTGTGTGACGACACATAGTGACAATCTGTCATATGTATGCAGATGTACGACCACGGCGGCCTGACGGTTTCCCTCATCATAGATAGAGGGGACGAGGAGATGAAATCATGGGTGTGGATGTGGAGCGGACGCTTCAAAGCATCCACACAAACTTTGTGCGACTGACACATAGAGTACCCATGGCACAAGTCGAGGACTTGCTTGAGGCCATGCAGCGTCAGGTGGTAGGTGTACCACGAGCATGGGTGCTGTTGTTTCGATGGATAGCTAGAGTCATGGTGACTTTCCACGATCAGAACCCCCATCCTCCTCCCCAAGCTTAGATACCTGGGAGTGACACATTTTTGAACTACCGTGTATTATATTTTGGTGGCTTGGAAGCCCCATTTTTGTATTATGACACTTATGTATTATGACGTCAATTTTTGGATGTTTAATGAAAAACTTTTATGATGATCGATTTTATTTATTTACACATGTAAAAATGTATGTTTATGATCAGCTTATGGTCTGTGAAACAAATTCCAATCTAACACATAGTTAGCATATGAGTCAGCAACTTGATTATAAATTCTTGGAACATGTATATATGTTATGTTATCAAATTTTCGTTCTAACAATATCACATGTAAGAATCTTCATAATAATGTTGGATCCCTAAAATGATATAAGCCATTCAGCTGTGACACTACTAACTGCGAATCAAGACGTACCTCAAGAGAGAGAACACCATGTGAAATGACATCCCGTAGAAGCTCGATAAAGGCACTATACTCAGCAACATTGTTTGGAGAGGGCCGTAAACATATGCCTCCTAAAGACAATACCTGACCCGTAGGAGTATAAATCACCCAAACAGTAGAGGCTGAGTGTTCAATGTGACGGCTAGCACCATCAGCGAATCCTATATAGACGGAATACTCCATTGACATCTACCATAATAAATGAAAGCTAATCAACAAACCCGATCACCATAAGAAAAACCTAACTATGCAAAACACTGTACAATAATATACAATAATCAGCCCTGGCTTAGCATCATGCATAGTAATTTTTAAGATAGAGCCCATTTCTAGGCTCCGCCAAGGCTGTCCCCTCGTAATCTACTAGCTCATAGGCACCCTTCTCTAATACACGTTTGACAATGTAAGGACCATGCCACATGGGATTAAAATTTTCTGCCCCAAGGGTTCTTTAGCTTGATCACACAAAATGACCAAATATCCTTCACTAAACCTCTTTGGACAGACAAATTTATCATATTGGACCTTAACGTGATGCTTATTTAATTCTAGAGCCACTAAGGCATCTCGGCGCTGCTCATCAAGCTACTCTAAGTGGACCAAACGTTCCTCCAATGGGGAAGTGTCTGGTAAAAGTTCTATGGCTAGCTTCAATGAAGGGATTTCGCATTCAATCAACAAGACGGACTACACTCCATGAACAAGCTGATATGGAAAAAACTGGTGGCAGTGTTAACCATTGTTCTATAAGCCCACAAAGCAAGATATAACATGATATGCCAGTTGGTCTTGCTTTGTACGATGGTTTGTTGGAGAATGGACTTAAGTGATTTGTTCACTGCTTCAACCTGTCCATTTGATTGAGGGTAATAAGAAGAGGAATGCTCCTGCTTATACCCTAACTTCGAGGCCAACTCTTCCATCATTCGATTCTGAAAGTGCCTACCATGGTTAGTGACAAGATCCTTTGGAATACCGAACCGAGTAATGATATGGTTGAATACGAAATGCATGGCTGTCTCACCATTAGATTTAACTGTGGGCATAGCCTCAGCCCATTTCGTGAAATAGTCAACAACCACTATAATATGATGATGCCCCCCAACTGAAGCTGGGTTGCAATCCATGAAATCAAGCCCTTAATTAGTGAAGGGACTGGCGGTGATAATCGGATGTAACTGGGCAGGATGTGAGTGGATATTACGTGCAAACACCTAGCAAGGGTGGCACTTCTTGACCGCATTGACACAATATTTAAAGATTGACGGCCAAAAATAACCCCCTCTCAAGATTTTTTAGGCTGTAGAAAGCCTAGATAAATGACCACCACACACCCCTCCATAGCAATCATTCAGCACAAGCTCAGCCTCCTCATGAGTTAAACAACGACGTAAAATGGAATATACCCCACAGCGGTACAATGTGTTATCCACTATAAGGTAGTTCTTGGATACGTGATGTAACCGTTGTCATTCATCCTGTGAAAGGTGAGTAGGGACCGTCAATGTTTGTAAATATATGATGATATCCCCATACCATGGATCAAAAGTTGAGATCAGGAAAATGTGCTCATCGAAAAACATATCTTCACAAACTTCTTCCTCCTCCTCGCTTGGGAAATCAGATATAAGTTCCACAAAACTCAATGATTTTTTTGATTTTTTCGAAACAAACTCGAGATCGAATTCTTGCAAGATGACAATCCACTTATTATACTTTCGCTCGACCATCCTTCTAGTGAGGATGAACTGAAATGGATAAACATGGGCTACCACCAAGGTTTGGAAAAGGATAATGTAGTGTCTCAATCTTTGAACCGCATGAACGATAGCTAAGTCAAGTTTCTCCACATGGGAATAACGGATCTCTGCATCTACAAGGTTTTGGCTCAAATAATATACGACATGCTCATGGAGCTCCTCATCCTCCTGAACCAAAACCATACCAATTGTCTCCATGGACGTGGACACATAAAGCAAAAAGTCACGGCTATAGTCGGGTGGACTAATCACGGGGGCCAATGCTAAGGCTTGTTTAAGTGCATCAAATGACTCCTGGGCTCGCTCATCCTAGCAAAAGTTAGTGTCCTTCTTCAAAAGACCCATAAAGCCTTTAGTCAAATTGGCAAAGTTAACCACGAATCTCCACAATAAATTTGGCATGCCTTGCAAACATTGAAGATGTCTAATGTTTCTTGGGGGAGACAATTGAAGTATTGCCTCAACCTTTAAGGGATCGACTTTTATACCCTCCTTGGAGACAATGAACCCTAACAAGCGACCAGACTTCACGCAAAAGATGCATTTATGAGGATTCAACCTAACCAAGTAATGGTGGCATCTTTTGAACACTAATCTCAATGGTAGGAATGATGCATCCTCTGACGAGAATGAGCAGCAAGGTCATCCAAAAAGACTTCAATAACTGATTTGAGATCATGGAAAATTAAGGTCATAGCCCACTGAAATGTGGATCCGGTGTTTTTAAGGCGAAAAGGCATCTTCCGATATGCAAAGGTACCCCAAGAACAAATAAATGCAGTTTTATGTTGGTCCTCAGGTTTGATCTGAATCTAATTGTATCCGGAAAATCCATCCATAAAGGAAAATACCTCGCTTCCCGCACACTCATCCACAATTTGATCAATAAATGGTGTGGAAAAATTATCCTTAGGACAGGCATGATTCAAGTCACGAAAATTAGTGCATATATGGATCGCTCCCTACTTCTTATTAACCGGAACGGGGTTTGAAACCCACTTTGTCAAGGGAATGGGATAGATAGAACTGGCATTTAACAACTTTTCTATCTCAGCCTTAATCGCGGGTGCTTTTATAGAATTCACCGCACGCAAGCATTGTCGAACAGGCTTCGCACCTGGGTAGGTCTTGATTTCATGTTCGATAATACGAGGGTCAATACCTGGCATTTCCTCGTATGACCAAGCAAATATATCACGAAACTCTTTGAACAACTCGGTATACTCTTGAATCTCAGCATGGGAACATTCTACCCCAATATAGACATTCTCAATCTTGCTAGGATCGTGAGAGATATTGATAGGGATGGTAGGAGATATATTCGCCATGTTTCCATCAGCCATCGGACCAGGAGAGCTCAATGGAATCACAGGACTACTAATTCTCTCACTAAGAATCTCCCTAAAGTCCTCACACTCTAAACGGTCAAGCTCAGGAAGAAAATAAGATCTACGTTGTAACTCTTCCCAAGGTGGCTCAACCCCAGACATGGCCTCAATAATAGCTTCATCTGATGGAAAAACACTATCAAGGCAATCATGTGTGTGAGAAGACTCAATTGCCCATGCAGGCAGTACATATGGGTCCTCCTCTTCCGTCCACGAAGAGGAAGGACTAGGCTCTACAACACATTCAAGATTCACTTGATATGCTATCATCGCTATAGGAAATGGCACGTCCGTTTCGATAGGCTTACTCAAAGGACTTGGTGTAGGAAGGATCCAAGGATCTTCCATATGGGTAGTGCCAAAAGACACCGAAATCAATGAAGATGAAGCCCCACTGGAACTAGACCTATTACGGAGAGAAATTCCTATGGCTTGGGGTACCACAACAGACAACTTAACTCTAGAAATCAATCCTTTCCTATATGCAAGAGAAACCAAACAACTAACACTAAAGGATCTCGATTCATACCTTATTCCGGACGGTTGGTGTAGATCCCTGTTGAGCTTTCCAACTTTAGCCTGAATTGATAAATTGTTTCCTCAACATTCAATAAACAAGACAAGCATACTATATATAATGGTGTTAGCTCTACTCTAGCATATATAATCAATAACATATAAGCATTTGAAATCATCCATGGATAAAATATTCATTCAAACACACATTATTGGACAGGAAAAGATATTTCTACTGATATAAAATCAGAGATTACAATGAATACAACCTCTGTCGGCACGTCTGTGAATCGGAGAAACCAAGTCCCCCACTTGGGCCTCCACCACCTCAATCCTCCATCTCTCGATAGCAAGCTCACAAGCAAAAGACAAGCTTGGGAAGAACACAAAAGTGCTCCAAGGGACAAAGGGGATGCAGACTCAAGCACAAGTTCTGGCAATAATGAACTATAGTTCTCTTGCTCTTAATTTCTCATATGCCTTCAATGTATCCAAAGGGTTCCTTATATAGCTCATCAATGGGGCAATGAAGGGTTGAATCTGAACGATCTCAAGGCATATGGAAGGCCAGGAGACAAGTGAGTCGGATCCACATCAAGGAAAACTCCAAAAGAATTTGGATTTTTGCACACATCCCGATGTACGCGGTTTTATAGGTCAAACCCGCGTGTATACGCGATAAAGGGTTTAAAAGTTGCGTATAGCAATTTAAGCATGTTTTTAGGGATGGTCTTGGAAACATCAAAGGAACAAAAATGGTCCATGGGGTCTAAGGAGTCTGCATAGGGACAGGGAAGGCTATAAAAGTGTGATTCACCATGTGTGGTAAAATCAGCTATAATAGATGCCCCCTAATGTGTGAGGTCAGAGGGGTCATACGATAGCCGAAATACATTGTAAGTCCATCCCAGAAATGAAGTGATGAAGAACCCAGTGGAAGAACCAGCCACCCAATCAACATAGTACAATGATACAACTTTGCATATAACTGCAAATAGATATAGCAATCTCGGATACATAAGAGTACAATGGCCATGGATAGGCATGATACAATATGACATATGTGGTCATCGCCACGTACAATATACATAGATCAAAATCTCCATGATGAAGATATACAAAGGATCATGATCTCCATGAAAACTGAAGATATACAATGGATCAAGATCTCCATAATGGCTGGAAATGTCTGACATATACTGGAATCAAGTCACGAGAGATGAAATATCATGAACACTGGAACGATCAAGGCGGTAGCATATATGAGATGCCACCAATCTGGAAGGTCTTCTACACAAACCACTACGAGTACATGTCCTACTATGTGAATAGACGTGTCGAGGTTGAACATAGTAGTCCATCGTCTAATTACTAGTCATTGATGCATAAGGTTTACAGATGCAAGATCACCCACCGATAATGAAAATGGGAATCAAGGTACTAGAGTGCAAAATGACAAGTGTGAATAAATGTGTTGAGGTCGAACACTTGAGAGAATCCATCAATCAAGGGACATTGATGTATTCCCAAAGAACAGTCAATGGCGGGAGAACCTGCCACTGATGACTGCAAGTCTCAAGGCACTCAAAGATGACTCTAGATTCCTATCCAAGAATAAATTATATGAAGTTGATGGGATGAAATCTGCTGGAAGGAGGGCATTAAGGCATCCCCCATCATCCAACATGAGGTACTCAGCAAAGCTGTATAATGTGGAAGGACTCGATCATAAAGTGCACAAACTAGTAACTGTACAGGGAATGGCTGACATGCAAAGTCAAGATAACTGAGGAATGGTCAACTCAGGTTTCAACTTTCTTCAAACAAGAGCATAACGATAAATGGTGACTGAATGTAGGTAGCATAGACTCAATATGCAAAACTAGGAAATATCTGCGACACAGGTGGCATCGATAGAGGCTCCATAGGGACTGGAAGCTTAACGAGTCGGTGGAGATAAAATCATATAAACAAGTACAGCTCCTAAAGTCAAACTATTAACCCAACCAATGGATGTGATATATAGTTTTCTGTTCGAAGGTGACACGACTCGACTGCTGCCAAAGATAACATCTTTCCTTGTCCGACTTTTTGGTTTTTAATTTTTTTTTTTGGACTTTTTCAAATATTTGGAAAGCTTGAAGAAAAATAAAACTGCTTTAAAGTTACAGACTAGGAGGAGACAAGTGTCAAAATGGGCAAACAAACTAGTTCCAAGTAGTGGAACATACCTATGCTCAATGCAAGGATACATGTGTAGGATAGCGACACTCGAGGGAAAGTCCCCTCCCAATAAAACAGGGAATCAAGCTGCAAAGGATATATAAAATGGCTCTGCATGGCTAGACATGAGATAATCTTGGGCTATGTGGCTGATACTCAAATTCAGGGAAGCCGACATAAGGCTCAATGTGGCAGGACAAGCTCATGATAATGCAATTACAACTTGACATAGGGGAGTCCTGGGGAAATAGGCCAGCAAAAGATCAAGAGGAGTATGAGGCTCTTGAAAAATGTCATGGCAATACTATACAACAGACTCCCACACCCTAAAGGACAAAACTATCAGTATGGGCACCAAATGAAAATAAGGCGCTAACTAGGGTACCCATGTAAGGTCAAGCTCTACCATTCAAATCATGCCACTTCTAAAACAGCAAGAAGGTTCCGTGACAAGATAGAATGGGTTCGTACCTACGGTTATAATGAAATGGTCATAAGGTCATGCAAAATGCAAACGGTGGTGAAACCTAACCTATATGCCAGTTTAGACATGATACCTAAAATCGACACGAACGGATCAACCCAACGGTCGAAACGACGCTCAAAAAGGTCTCCTACATCATATATTAGTAAAAAAACGGTCCAAAAGGATTAGAAACGGTCCAAACTATAGAAAAGGGGGTAAAATTTTTTAAAAATTTGAAAAATTTCTATAAATAGTAAAAAATTCAAAACATTATATAACATTTGAAATTTTTACTCAATTGAGCTCAGAACTTCAACAGCAAATTCTGGGAGATCCAGCCGACGGAATCGACTACCGTTTTTTCCAGGTAATTACCCATGCCCCGCTCTTTCATTTTCATGCAAATTTTATAATTTTCCATGGTCAAATAAAAATTCTAGGCCATTCTAAAGTGCGCGCTGCGGCCCACGCAGAAATCGAGGGTTTTTCTGTGTATAGGGATGGATATATGCAGAAAATGCCCTCAAAGTCACGTACATACATAGCTGTTTAGCAAACAGTCGCATATGAGGTCGCGTTCAAGGTTTTTTAAGTGTTCTAATGACTCAAACTTGAATTTAATGTGTAGGATGGTTCTAGAATGTAGAGAACGTGAGCACAGGGATGTAGAAGAAGCAGTTCGTGGTGAGCTAATGGCACAATAGGCTCTTCACGCATGCGGGCTCTACAAGTTTTGGTGTCTTAGTGGCTTAAGGGACAAAACAAGACTGCTGTAGATGCTAGTAGAATACTGGGATCCAGACTCAGAGTCTTTCCATATTGATGGGATGTCCCTCACCATAGAAGTGGAGGACATATACTTTATTACTGGACTTTCCTGACGGGGGGAAGTGGTGAACTTATGGTCTCACGGGCCCAGAGGTGGCCTCACCATCGATGAGTACATAACCATGTATTGTTATCCAAACACGGAGAAGGTCGGGAGTCAGATCCCAACTAACTCCATACAGCTGCTAGGCCTAAAGGCCATACTACTGACACTGAGCAGGATAGCAGGGCTAGCTTCACTCCACTAGGCCTCGCGACCTCTGATGTTCTATGCAGTGGAGTGTACGAGGCCCATTATGTACAATTGGAGCACTGCACTACTGGGAAACATGAAACACGAAATCAGTGAGTGCAAGATGGGCAAAGTATGAAACTTCAGTTTCCATAGCATACTGAGCACTTTTTTCTTTGAGCATGTTCTGGGATTGAGTCCTAGAGTTGACGTTCCTCTTCATGAGGTTCGAGATCCGGCCCAATGATGTTGGGAAGATGCGATGCACAGAATGGGTGGAGGTAGGGTGTCCAACCCCTATCCAATTGATTTCTTTCCATGGTGGCGACGACAGATAGTTGCCATCGATGATTACCCCTATGCGGGGATAGATTTTCAGGGAGACCCCGACATGCCATTACCACTAGGATTGGCATACGGTGACATTGGTAACAAATCCCAACCCTCTTTTTGTGCTTTTTTATATATGGAATCAAAAAGACTTGTTTTTGTGTAACAACACATAGTGACATGCATGTAGATGTAGGACCACGACGGCCTTAAGGCTTCCCTCATCATAGACAAAGGGGAAAAGGAGATGACATTACGGGTGTGGATGCAGAGTGGACGCTTCAAAGCATTCATACCAACTTCATGAGCTTGACACATAGGGTACCCATGGCACAGGTCGAGGACCTGCCTGAGGCCATGCAGCATTAGGTGGTGGGTGTGCCACGAGCATGGGTGCAGTTATTTAGACAGCTAGTAAGAGCCGTGGTGACATTCCACGATTAGAACCCCCCTCCTCCTCCCCAGGATTAGATACCTGGGAGTGATACATTTTTTACTACCGTGTATTTATATTTTGGTGGCTCAAGAGCCCCATTTTTATATTATGACACTATGTATTATCACATTTTGGATGTTTTAATGAAAAACTTTTATAATGATCGGTTTATTTATTTACATGTGTAAAAATGTATGTTTGTGATGAGCTTATTATCTATGAAACAAATGCCAATCTAACACGTAGTTAGCATATGAGTCAACAACTTGATTATTAATTCTTGGAACATGTATGTATGTTATATTGTCAAATTGTCATTCTAACAATCTCACACGTAAGAATATCCGTAATAATGTTGGATCTCTAACATGATACAAGCCATTAAGCTGTGACACTACTAACTCCGAATCAAGACGTACCTTAAGAGGGAGAACACCATGTGAAATGGCATCCCATAGAAGCTCGATAACGACACTATATTAAGCAACATTATTTGAAGAGGGCCATAAACATACGCCTCCTGAAGACAATACCTGACCCGTAGGAGTATAAATCACCCAAGCAACAAAGGATGAGTGTTGAGTGTGATGGCTTGCACCATCCGTGAATCCTATATAGATGGAAGATTCCATTGACATCTGCCATAAGAAATGGAAGCTAATCAACAAACTCGATCACCATATGAAAGACCTAACTATGCAAAAAGTTGTACAATAATATACAATAGTCAGCCCTGGCTGAAAATCATTCATAGTACTTTTTAAGATAGAGTCCATTTCTAGGCTCCGCCAAGGCCATCCCCTCGTAATCTACTAGCTCATAAGTGCCCTTCTCTAACACACATTTAACCACATAAGGACCATGCCACATGGGGTTGAATTTTCCTGCCCCCAAGGGTTCTTTAGCTTGATCCCACAAAAGGACCAAATCTCCTTCACTAAACCTCCTTGTACGGACAGATTTATCGTATTGGACCTTAATGCGACGCTTATTCACTTCTAGATCCACCAAAGCATCTCAGCGCTGCTCTAAATGGACCAAACGTTCCTCCAATGGAGAAGTGTTCGGTAAGAGCTCTATGGCTAGCTTCAAAGAAGGGATCTCGTACTCAATCGACAGTACATCCTCCACTCCATGTACAAGCTGATATGGATAAAAACCGGTGGCAGTCTTAATCGCGGTCCTATAAGCCCACAAAGCAGGATATAACATAATATGCCAATTGGTCTTGCTTTGTGCGACGTTTCGTTGGAGAATAGACTTTAATGATTTGTTTATTGCTTCAACTTGTCCATTCACTTGAGGGTAATAAGAAGAAGAATGCTCCTGCTTATACCCTAACTTCAAGGCCAACTCTTCCATCATATGATTCTGAAAGTGCCTACCATGGTCAGTAACAAGCTCTTTCAGAATACTGATTCGAGTAATAATCTGGTTGAATACGAAGTGTGTGGCTATCTCACCATCGGATTTAACTGTAGGCATAGCCTTAGCCCATTTTGTGAAGTAGTCAACAACCACAATAATATGATGATGCCCCCCAGCTGAAGCTGGGTTTCAATCCATGAAATCAATCCCCCACTTAGTGAAGGGACCGGCGGTGATAATGGGATGTAACGGGGCAGGACGCGAGCGCATATTATGTGAGAACACCTGGCAAGGGTGGCACTTCTTGACCGCATTAACACAATCTTTAAAGATCGACAGCCAGAAATAACCCGCTCTCAAGATTTTTTGGGCTGTAGAAATCCTAGATAAATGACCACCACATGCCCCTCCATGGAAATCATTCAGCACAATATCAACCTCCTCATGAGTTAAGCAACGACGTAAAATAGAATCTACCCCACGTCGGTACAATGTGTTATCCACTATGAGGTAATTCTTGGATACGTGACTTAATCGTCATCGTTCATCCCGTGAGAGGTGAGTAGGGACCTTCAATGTTTGTAAATATATGATAATGTCTCCATACCATGGATCCAAAGTTGAGATTAAGAAGATGTGCTCATTGACAAACGTATCCTCACAAGCTTCCTCCTCCTCCTCACTCGGGAAATCAGATATAAGTTCTGCAAAAATCAATGATTTTTTTTATTTTACCGAGACAAACTCGAGATCGAATTCTTGTAGGATGATAATCCACTTATTATACTTTCCCTCTATCATCCTTCTAGTGAGGACAAACTGAAATGGATTGACCTGGGCAACCACCAAGGTCTGGCGAAGGAGAATATAGTGTCTCAATATTTGAACCAAATGCACGGTAGCTAAGGCAAGCTTCTCCACATGGGAATAACGGATCTCCGCATCAATGAGGTTTCAGCTCAGATAATATATGACATGCTCTTGGAGCTCCTCATCCTCTTGAACCAAAACCATACCAATCGTCTCCATGGATGCGGCTACATAAATTAGAAAGTCACAGCTATAGTCAGGTGGACTAATCACCAAGGCCGATGCTAGGGCTCCCTTAAGCACATCAAAGGACTCTTGGGCTTGCTCATCCCAGCAAAAAGTAGTGTCTTTCTTCAAAAGACGCATAAAGCCTCCAATCAAATTGGAAAAATTCATGACGAATCTTCGTAATAAGTTTTCCATGCCTTGTAAACATTGAAGATGTCTAATGTTTTTCAGGGGAGACAATTGAAGTATGGCCTCAACCTTTAAAGGGTCGACTCTTATACCCTCTTTGGATACAATGAACCCTAATAAGTGACCAGACTTCACACAAAAGATGCACTTGTGAGGATTTAACCTTACCAAATAATGAAGACACCTTTCGAACACTAATCTCAAATGGTAAGAATGACGCATTCTCATGCGAGAATGAGCAACAAGGTCATCCAAAAAGACTTCAATAATCAATTTGAGATCATGGAAGATCAAGGTCATAGCCCGCTGAACAGTGGCTCCAGTGTTTTTAAGGCCGAAGGGCATCTTCCGACATGAAAAGGTACCCCAAGGACAAATGAAAGCAGTATTATGTTGGTCCTTGGGTTTAATCTATATCTGATTGTATCTGGAAAAGCCGTCCATAAAAGAAAATACCTCGCTTCCCGCACACTCATCCAAAATCTGATCGATAAATGGCATGGGAAAATAATCTTTAGGACATGCACGATTCAAGTCACAGAAATCAGTGCATATGTGGATTGTTCCTTGCTTCTTATCAATCGGAATGGGGTTTGAAACACACTCCGTCAAGGGAACAGGATAAATAAAACCCGCATTTAATAGTTTTTCTATCTTAGCCTTAATCGTAGGTGCTTTCCTAGGATTCACCACACGTAAGCATTGTTGAACAGGCTTAGCATTAGGATAAGTTTTAATCTCATGTTCAACGACGCGAGGGTTGATACCTGGCATTTCATGGTATGAACAAGTAAAGATATCACGAAATTCTTTAAACAGCTCGGTGTACTTCTGAATCTTAGCATGGGAAATTTATGCCCCAATATAGACATTCTCAATCTTTCCAGGATCATGAGAGATATTGATAGGAACGGTAGGAGATATATTTTCCATGTTTCCATCAACCATCGGACCAGGAGAGATTAACAGAACCATGGGACTAGCAATTCTCTCACTAAGAATCTCGCTATAGTCTTCACACTCCAAACGGTCTCGGGAAGAAAATAATATCTATGATGCAACTCTTCTCAAGGTGGTTCAACTCCAGACATAGCCTCAATAATAGGCTCATCTAAAGTAAAAACACTATCAAGGCAGTCATGTGTGTGAGAAGACTGCACTGCCCATGCAGGCAGCACATAAGGGCCCTCCTCCTCCGTCCATGAAGAGGAAGGAATAGGCTCTACAACAGATCCAAGATTAGCTTAATAAGCTATCATAGTTGCAGGCAACAGCACGTCCATCTCGATGGGCTCACTAGAAGGACTTGATGTAGGAAGAATCCAAGGATCCTCCATATGGTTTGTGTGAAAAGACACCGATCTCACAGACGACGAAGCCTCACTGGAACTATACCTTATCATAAGGACGGGTGCAAGATAACTAAAGCTTCCCATAAGGGATTGATACATGCCAACACCCACACTCCCAGTTGCCGGCTGAGAGTGCCAGATAATCGGGATAGAAGCTCCCGAAGATGCGGTAACAGGCGGATTCTTGAACGTTTAATCAATCGTAACTATCTTCCCATTAAACGGAAAGCATACAACGCAAAATAGAGAAGAAGATATAGCTTTCATACTGTACATCCAATTCCTACCCAGCAACAAATTGTAGTCAAGGGGCGCATCAACCACCTCAACCTCTATCGCAACAGTCTTCCCTCCCAAATGGACCTTAAGAGAAGGAAGGATGTCGTGCGGTCGAAACGATCTTCCGTCAAAAGCAGTCAACATGGTATCGGATTTAGACAACTTGGGGGAACCCAAACCCTTCCAACATGTCAAAGACATCACAGAAGCAACAACGCCTTCGTCAATCACAGTGTGTTTGACGGTCATGTTAAGACATTCTACATGAATCAAGAGAGACACATAGTAAGGCAAGCAAGACTGAAGTCTCGCGGTTTCAAATTTGATCACGGAGGAAGAATTATCATCGTTCACACCTAGGGCAGAAAGCAAGTCCTTCCTTTGTGAAGGACAACTTTGAAGTAAAGTGCAGACATCGCACAAGGAGTGTGGCCCAAATCCTCGACAAATGAATAGTTCTAGGCGGCTTAGGCATTAGGATTGTGCCCCAAACGCTTAAGGACTCCCTTAGGAATGTGAAGTGAAAATTCAGGTTTATCCATAGGTTTTTTAATACATAAAGGACTCCCAGGTGGATCATGTTCCTTTCTAAGGTTGGGTTGTGACAAACTGTAGTCCTTCGCACGAGCCACAACCTTAGCAGCACGCACCATATTGATGCAACCATGACCACTACAAGCCTTCGACGGATCTTGATCTCCACCAGACTGATCATGGGTCCTTGAGTTCATGTTTTGATTATGAGGTAAAGGGTTAATTAGCACAACCAGGCCCTATGCTATGAATCTTAAGGCTTCATCAATCCGATGGCACAAGTGAGTGAGGTGATCATCCTTACACAACTTGCAAGAAAACTTAACCTTATGTTTAGGATGCTTGTCCCCCCCAGCATTTTAGGCGTTCTTGTCATTAGAGTTGGCATTTTTATTCCTATTCCCACCCTTACGATTGTTCTTACCCTTCTTTTTATTCCTTTCGGGTTGCTAGTTACCCTTCTGGTTCGACGATTGCATCGAAAGCACACTCGCCATTTGGGTGGGTTGAGATGAAGCTGTGGCTTGTCCCAAGGTAGATTAGTTGATAGATAATTGAATGACCTGTTTCACAACCGAATCCATGGACTTGGCACTCATACAACCAACAATGCCATCGGCATGTGGTCCAGGTTTAACCTTAGGATCGAAACTAGAACGTGGAGCATTAGGAATGATCTCATATAACAAACCAGATTGAGCATAAATAAAATCTAATTCTTGTGCCCTAAAAATGGCTTGTTCCTCGTTCTGAACTCCAAATGTAGAAACATCCTTCACTATATAAGGCAGTAACGATTTAAGGAACTATTCGAGGAGAAACTTCAGCGGTATGAAGGCTTTAATCAATCTCTTCCGTCTACGCCACTCTTGGATATGGTCGGAGATATGCATGGCTTTATCCTACAGAAATGTCGACAAGAGTTTCGTACCAACATCGTAACGCACTCGTAGCTGGAAGTGGTTGAGAAAAGTCATAGCTAGGTCATCGAACAAAGCGAATGCCCCCCTAGGTAGCTCTATATACCATTTTGCGGTAGGCCATTTCGCGGTAGGCCCTGTAAGGGTACGTTGAAACAGCCTTAAATGGATTGAATATTCGTGTAAGGAATTTGAAGAGAACCATAGGTGAAATGTAGTAACATGTTCACTTGGATCTTCTCTTGGTTTACCCTCGAACTTGGGGATGTCTGAGGGAGGCTTATTAGGGATAGCCGGCCAAGCTTGGTCATGAGATACGGGATCGTTTGTCAGTCTCGACAAGTCAAAAAGATTTAGCATTACGAGGAAAGGGGGCCTAGGATGAGTAGGTCGATGCCCCGCTCCTTGATAATTTTGGTTCACATAAGTTTGATTACTGTAACCACCATGACCTTGGTGTTGGGGCGCGCACCCTAACGGTCCTTAGGATGGGTAACTCCACGGAGTTACAGGAGATTGTAAGTGGAGTTATCACTCAAAACAGTCTTAGGGGTTTCGGAGTTGGGTAAAAACCTTTTTTTTGTAATAAACCCATGGTTTAAGTCCAAGGTTTAGGGTTCGGGGTGCCCATGGTTTAAGCACATGGTTTTGTATTAAGTGCACTATAAATAAGCACTCTTGTAAAGAAGTTAGGTTAGGCTTTTTATGTAAAATGAATTGATGTGAAGCTAAGGCTAATTTTGTAAGAAAATGTTAAGTCCTAGCTGTGTGCATGGACGACCTCTGCAGCTGTGTGCACAAAGAGTTTTTGGGTGATAAGGAAATCTGCAGCTGTGTGCGCAGATGCCTGCAGCTGTGTGCATGGCTTTGAGGACTTGAAGGGATCTGCAGCTGAGTGCGTAGATAAGAACTATGGTTTTTGTAGAAAGTTGAATAAAACACAGTTATGTGGATGTAACCCCTACACTGGGGGTGAACCACGTTATATCTTGTGTCGTGGTTCTGTGTGTTGTTTCTGTTGTGTTCTTTCATGCATTAATATCTATATATTTGATAAGTAAAGATCACTGCTAGATAATAACTTCGCTGTGAATTCCCAGTAAAGGGTTGCGCAAGAAACTGTTTGTTTATCTAACCGCGAAGCTAAATAAGTGAATGTTAAGCTCTGTGATTTATATTTATAATCTGTTAGAAGCTAAAGGTACAGTAATATCCCTCTTTTGCTTACAGAAATCTGGTTCTGCGGCACCCCATAGCTGTTTTGGGTGAGACTGCAACCTGTTCGCAGGTTGTTGCCAAAAGGGCCAACTCTGTGGGTCTTTTGTTGGTGCGATGTTAAAGGCATAAAAACCAGGTCTGCCCTATAGCCCAACAAATTGGTTCCGTTGCCGGTTGAACTCAGTATCTGCTCAAGAGGGGTTTACGTTGTACCTTGAGGGCTATGTTCTGGAGGCCCTCTGTGAAGGAAATCGGTGATTGGCTTGATGAGACTTATCTAAAATTTGCTGAGCAAGAGAACAAAGATCCGTGTCGTAGTGCAAATGACTTTTTACAAAGGTATGTTTGTTGTGACGTTTATGAAATTTTCTTTGGTAGTATCCACATAGAGTTGCACCAGTGGTTATCCAGGTTAACAGAGTGAAGGACGAACTTCCAAGAACATCAGTTTCCTGCTTGGACTCCCGCAAGAATTAATATACTGAAAAGGGTGAACAATGAGATCTCCCGCGTTGTTGATTTCTGGACAACGTGAACCCTCGAATCATTTGTGACGGAGTTCGCCATCGACACGAGTACTTCCTTTAGTGAAGCCGAGCAGCAGTTTTTCAAAGGACCAAGGGGTAATTTCTTGAATTCATTTAGTTTGAGAATTAAAATGCTATTGGCTGAAAAATGTATATTGCTAATTGAATCAGACTATTAGATTTCGTATTACTAACCTATGTTTGCAAGTGAAAATACCTTCGACGAGCAAAGTGGTTTGCTGTGAAGTGGAAAAAGGTACAAGAGAGATTTTAGATCCTATTCCCAGGGTCAGCATACTGAGTATTCCCCTGAAAATCCCGTAGCGTCAGAACCCGAAGAAATCCCTTCTGTTGGAAACCCTCCTGTAACCCCACAGCGAAGACCTATTATCCCTGAGAACCCATCACAATCTAAGAGTCAACCTAGCTCAAGTATTCTTGTCGCAGGTCAGCCTACCCCAGTAAGTTCCCCCCCTAGATCCACTATGGCCCACATGCATGATGACATTAAGCTACCTATCTTCAAAGGAACTGGATCCGAGGATCTAGAACAGTTCTAGTTTTTATGTGAAGCAGTGTGGACTGCTAAGACCATTACGGATCAAGATACAAAAAGATCGCAGCTGGTTACTTCATTCAGAGACCGTGCTCTGACCTGGTTCATGAAGTTTTCCAGCACTCAGAACCATGCATTGGCTGATATAAAAGTAGCAATGATAAAGGAATTTAAGAAGCCAAAATCAGAGTCGCAGTGTATCACTGAGTTAAAAGAGATTCAGCAGAGGCACGGTGAATCAGTGTGGGATTTTGATCAATGATTCAAAGTTATGCTAGACCAATTCAGTTTCCCCATTGGGCCTGCGCAGCACAAAGATTGGTTCATTGCAGCATTGCTACCGCATATTAGAACTCCACTCATGCAGCAGAAGGTTGTCAATCAGCAGGAGGCTCTGGAAATTGCGATGAAACTTGAAACCGCTCTTGTCGAAGATAATTCTGGTATTGCTCAAATCCAGGCGCAGTTGGCAGCGATGGCTCTGGAGCTTCGCGATATGAAGAAATGAAAAAATGGTCGCGAAGAGGTTTGGTGTAAATAATGTCAGACAGAAGGTCATGACAAGGAATAATGTCCTGTGGTAAGAAACTACCTAAATACTGGTGCGCCAAACCCGTTCAACCCTACTGTTCTATATTGCAAGATCTGTTGGACAACTGGCCAACATCGACTTGAGGACTGCTATCTTCTACAAAGGTATGTGCAAGTCCCTAAGAACCCTTATTGCAAGTTCTGTAAATCGGTGGGACACAATGAAGATGAGTGTCGCAGCTTTGACCACATGAGAGAACGGACTTACAATGCTTATCGGGTACAAAATGAGGGACAGAGTAATGATGGTTATGGTTACCGCGGTGATGCATCAGGTAGAGGTGCTTTTGGAGGTCGCGGTCGAGGTGGTATGGTCAGAAGAGGAAGAGGCCAGGTTGTGTGTTACAACTGTAACCAGGCTGGGAATCTAGCGAGAGACTGTCGAAACCCCACTATGACATGTCGGTATTGCCGAGCCATGGATCATGTGATCGAGCGGTGCCCGCAGTTGCTAGCTAAGATTCAGGAAAGAACCAATGCCCCTACTCAGAATCTTCAGATGATTTCCGTCGAGCAGAGACCTGCCCCAGCCATTAATGTGGTTACCCGGAGTGGAGCTACGACAGAAGTACATACTAAGGAGCAACAGCGTGACGAGGCTTGGGTTCATAAGGCCCCAGTGAAAGTCCCAAAATTTGATATCGAAAGAGAAAGAGAGACATTCATGGAAGGCAAGAAAGATTTTGCTGATCGTAGCACATCAGTAGCACCTGCGCAACAACATTAGCAGTGGCCACCGACACAAGAAGCTTCGACAGACAAAGTAAGTACACTGTCCTCCTTTTTATAGAGTTGTCTGAATCTCCTCCGAAATCAGAATGCTTTAAGCGAGTTGTAGAAAGTTATTGCTTCCTGCAAACCTTAGCATAGTTCTAGTCAGGTAAAAGCTGTTAATAGAGTCAGAATAACTGGTAGGGAAATGAGATTAAATGCTTAGATAGGAGAGTATGATATGGCTGATGTTATCTTGGACCTAGGATCAGAGGTAAATGTCTTAACTAAGCAAAATTGGGAACAAATGGGAAAACCTACCCTTGATTGGTCACCAATACAGTTGAGATTATCCAATCAGCAGAAGATTGTGCCCCTAGGACGGTTCCCTAATGTCCTAGTAGATATTGATGGCGTCTGTACTATAGCAGACTTCGAAGTTATTGAGATCATTGACAATAGGAAACCCTATCCAGCCTTGCTAGGAATTGAATGGGCAATTGAAAATGTGGCAGTCATTAACCTTAAGAAGAGACAGATGACTTTCGAAGGGAAAGATCTGCGAATCATAGTCCCACTGGACCCCTCACAAGGAGAGAGATACACAGAGCCAGTAAAAGATGAAGACCCGGATGTTTTGGATCACATATACAATATCACAGCTAAGGAGGACGATTATGTTGATCCTATTGCCGAAGGTATCATGCATTGGCAGTGCGACAGCCCCTGTATGACGGATTCAAATGATGGGTTAGAAAACCGGCATAACAGACTTTATGAGCTACATGGACATAGATGTGCCAGAATTACCAAGTCTCTCAGATGGCTTGGTGCCCAGACACGACTCTTACCTATTTTTGATGGTTTGACAGACCCAGAATAGTTTATTGTGCAATTCTT
Organism: Pseudotsuga menziesii; assembly: GCA_001517045.1. NCBI lineage: Eukaryota > Viridiplantae > Streptophyta > Pinopsida > Pinales > Pinaceae > Pseudotsuga > Pseudotsuga menziesii. The sequence continues at coordinate 48,438 of LPNX010080131.1, forward strand.
AGAACAGGTACTAGACTCATAGAAAATGGAGACTTTGGATTTAGAATTCAGAGCCACAGCATCTAGATGGTGGAATGGTCACAAGAAGTACATTCATAGTTGGGAAGCATGCCAGAAGTCCCTTTACCTAAGATTTAGGGACCCACCTCAGGTGGTCCGAAGCAGGTTTAATGGTAAGACTAGTCCTCAAGGACATTTGACGCAATGCTATGAGGCATGGAAGCATGTACCTCGTGAAGAATGGGTACATAGGTTTGTGCATACCCTGGAACCCATAAAAAAGAATTGGTATTTGGAGGTCGAGCTTCGCCATGGTACTGTAAGTTGGGATTGTCTTGTTGATAGTTTTTTGCTGACATTCTCTATTAATGAGGTTTCTCCTGCTTTGGACGCAGCTGTTAGATTGATTCATACTAAAGTATTTGATGATAAAGAAATCGTAGAATATCAACCTGATTGGAAGGTACAGGAAGCCAATGCAGTAGAATGTTATAACCTCACAATTGATGAGGATGATGATCCACGCAACATTAATATCCCTGAATCAGAAGGACACTGCGAAGTGCATGGACCACCAGTAGAGGCACTTGAAGTGACTCAACCCTTGAAGACGCATACCATCAACATTGGGTTAGAAGAAAACCCTAAGTATGCTACCATTGGAGATTATTGGGATGACAAAATGGTAAGCAAGGTGACCCAACTTCTCCATGAATATCAGGATCTCTTTCCGACGAAGTTCTCAGAGATGAAAGGTATCCTTGGGGATATAGGAGTGATAAAGATTTCGTTGAAACCTGATGCAAAGCCTGTGAAACAGCGCCCTTATAGGATCAACCCTAAGTATAAGGAAAAAGTCCGAATGGAGCTGGATAAGATACTTGCTGCAGGAATCATTGAGCCTGTTGAAGAATCTGAGTGGTTCAGTCCTATGGTGGTGCAAGAAAAGAAGACTAAGAGAGAGATCAGAATCTGTGTCGACCTGAGGAAGCTGAATGATGCCTGTTTGCATGATCCTTTCCCCACTCCCTTTACAGATGAAGTTTTAGACAATGTGGGAGGTCAAGAAGTATACTCTTTTACTGATGGGTTTTCAGGTTACCGTCAGATTCGAATTGCTCTAGAAGATCGACATAAGACAACCTTCGCTACGGAAATGGGATCCTTCTAGTATACAGTTATGCTCTTTGGATTGAAGAATGCACCTGCTATGTTTTCTAGAGTAGTCATCTCTGCTTTTAAGGAATTCATACATAAATTATTAGAAGTTTATTTTGATGATTGGACTATCTTCGGGTTAGTAAAAGACCACATAGCTAGTCTAAGACTTATGTTGGATAAATGTAGACAGCATCAAATTTCCTTGAACTTGAAAAAGTGTATCTTCTGTGCCCCTTTTGGAATTCTGCTTGGTCACATTGTCTGTAAGCAAGGAATGATGATGGATCCTGCGAAGATAGCCATTATCATGAACCTGCCCCCTCCAAAGTTTGTCAAACAACTACGCACTATGCTCGGTCATACTGGCTATTACAGGAAATTTATTAAAGGATATGCTCAGATAACTGCCCCTATGGAAAAGCAGTTGAAGAAAGATATTAAGTTCGAGTGGACACCTGAGTGTCAAGCAAGCTTGGATATTTTGAAGGAAAAGATGGTAACTACTCCTATCTTAGTATTCCCTGACTGGAATAAGGTATTTCATGTGCATGTCGATGCATCCTCCATTGCTCTGGGTATAATATTGGCCCAGTTAGGCGAAGGTAATATTGATCACCCCATCTCTTTTGCAAGTAGGAAACTATCCACAGCAGAGAAAAATTATACTACGACAGAACGAGAAGGTTTAGCTATGGTGTATGCATTGCAGAAGCTTCGACATTATCTGTTAGGATCTCATTTTAAGATGTTTACTGACCATTCTGCTTTGAAGTATTTGTGCTAGGTGGAAGTATATGTAGATGGCTGATTCTATTTTAGGAATATGACTTTGAGATCATAGTCAAACCTGGAAGACTGAATCTAGGTCCTGACTACTTATCGAGGCTTGAGTCGGGTGAAGAACCTATCAGCTTGGACGATGGTATTCCTGACGCCTAGTTGTTTGCGATCTAGATGGTTGATGAATACTTTCAGGATATTGTTCAGTATTTGTCTACAGGTTTTCCATCCACCGAGATGACAACACAGCAGAAGAAGCAGCTGGTGGTTCGAGAAGCTGACTTTAATTTAATAGCAGGACAACTATATAAGATGGGACCAGATGAAATACTACGCAGATGTGTCCTAGAGCATGAAAAGCCGTTAATTTTGGCTGATGCACATTCTGGGGCAGTAGGAGGTCATTACGTAGAAAAAGCTACAGCACGAAAGATTCTGACAGCCGGATTGTGGTGGTCCACAATTCATAAGGATGCAAGAGCATATTGCCACAGCTGTGACATTTGTCAAAGGATAGGAAAACCATCCAGGAGGGATGAGATGCCTCTAGTTCCGCATGTAACCTTACAACCCTTTGATAAATGGGCTATTGATTTTGTTGGACCTATCAATCCCCCTGCAAAGAAATCTGGAGCAAGATACATTATTATAGCAACTGACTACCTTACTCGTTGGGTCGAAGCTCAAACAGTCAAGACCTATAGTGCTGCTACAGCCATGAAGTTTATCTTCGATAACATCTTGTCAAGATTTGGGTGTCCTAGAATCCTTATGAGGGATCAAGGATCACATTTCTTAAATAAGACTATTGAAGTATTGACTGAAGAATTTCAAGTATATCATCAGAAGAGTACCACCTATCATCCTCAAGCAAATGCAACTGTCAAAGCCTTTAACAAGATCCTTGAACACGCCCTGACGAAGGTTTGCAATGCTAACAGAAATGATTGGGACCTTAGGATTTCAGCAGTACTATGGGCTTATAGAACTACCTGCAAGAAGTTGACAGGCCATACACCTTTTAGGCTGGTTTATGGACAAGAAGCAGTCATGCCTATGGAGTACATTGTACCTAGCCACAGAATATCTGCTTTTACAGCGATGGATGACCTAGATATGATGAAAGAAAGGCTGGAAAAGATACTAGAACTCGAAGAGGATAGATTCATTGCAGGGTTCCAGTAGCAAGTTCAGAAAACTAGAGAAAAAGCATGGCATTATAGACACATCAAGAAGAAGCAGTTCCAGCAGGGTGATCTTGTGCTCCTGTATGACAACAAATTCATGAAATTCCTGGGTAAGTTCAAGACACATTGGAAAGGACCATATATAGTGCAGAAAGTTACTGATGGTGGTGCAGTCCAGTTAGCTAAATTGAATGGAGAAATTTTACCTTCTATGGTGAATGGAAGTAGGTTAAAGAAGTACAGGGACAAACCAGGATCCCTTGGTCAGGAGTAACAGCATGAAGGACAGTCTAAGTACCAAGAACAGTTGAAATTGGGCACTAGACTATAATGAAGTTGTTCTCAAAGCTACGCCGTGTTGAAGACTGTCAGAGTCTGCAGGATGAAGTTTGGTTGCCATATAAGTCAGGATGGTTTGAAGGTGCACATTGTGTCGAAGGTTCTTTTCAAGGTGAAGCTGAATTTTTTAGTTATGTCGGAGATCACAGGTGTGTCGCAGCTCAAAATGTGATGGATGGGACAAATTAGACTTGGAGGCGTCGGGACGCGAACTTCCCTCACTGCCTGCAATAATGAGATCTTGGGGAAATTTGGCGCCGTGTGGAGAGGATTTCCGCCACTTCATCAGATTCGACATCATTAATACACCATGATGACAGATTTTGTTTTGGGATTCTATAAGAAGCTGCAACGGCCTGCGACTCATGCATTGTGCATGTCTCTGAGTTTCTTCAGTTGGCACTATGTCGAATGACTGTGAAGTCCAGAAGTTATTACGAGTGGTCAGGGAGAGAGGTCTGCTGAACCTTTTGAGTAATCCACCTGGGTAGCCATGCTCGACCAAGGCATAAAGAAAGGCAGAAGTTCACTCTAAGGGGTTGGAAGAAAGGCAGAAGTGCGCTCTATGCCACACAAAGAACAACACCGGTCTTCACAGAAAAACTCTGAAACATCCCAAGATGTATCCTCCTGGTTTAACAGAACCACGACAGCTATTTGTCTTATGCACCTAGACACACAACTCTGGGGACCCTAAGTTGTGGATGGTCAAATGTTCGGCAAGTAGATCGAAGGATGGGGTCGCTGATAGATCCATAAAACTTTAACCAGCATTTCACGAAGGAAAGGAACAAGCAGCCAGCAACAGCATGTACAGCTTCAACAAACAGTGCACCAGGATTCGCCAACAAGATTCTACCACCAGAAAAGTAGCTGAGTGTCCCGGGACGGGCCACTGGTGAGTCTTAGGGGCCTGTTGGGGCACGCACCCTAACGGTCCTTAGGATGGGTAACTCCGCGGAGTTATGGGAGATTGTAAGTGGAGTTATGACTCAAAACAGTCTTAGGAGTGTCGGAGTTGGGTAAAAACCTTCTTTTTGTAATAAACCCATGGTTTAAGTCCAGAGTTTAGGGTTCGAGGTGCCCATGGTTTAAGCCCATGGTTTTTTATTAAGTGCACTATAAATAAGCACTCTTTTAAAGAAGTTAGGTTAGGATTTTTATGTAAAATGAATTGATGCGAAGCTAAGGCTAATTTTGTAAGAAAAGGTTAAGTCCCAGCTGTGTGCATGGATGACCTCTGAAGCTGTGTGTGCAGAGGGTTTTTGGGTGATAAGGAAATCTGCAGCTGTGTGCACAGAGGCCTACAGTTGTGTGCACGGCTTTGAGGACTTGAAGGGATCTGCAGCTGAGTGCGCAGATCAGAACTGTGGTTTTTGTAGAAAGTTGAATAAAACACAGTTCTGTGGACGTAACCCCTACACTGGGGGTGAACCACGTTATATCTTGTGTCGTGCTTCTGTGTGTTGTTTCTGTTGTGTTCTTTCATGCATTAATATCTATATATCTGATAAGTAAATATCACTGCTAGATAATAACTTCGCTGTGAATTCCCAGTAAAGGGTTGCGCAAGGAACTGTTTGTTTATCTAACCGCGAAGCTAAATAAGTGAATGTTAAGCTCTGTGATTTATATTTATAATCTGTTAGAGGTTAAAGGTACAGTAATATCCCTCTTTTGCTTGCAGAAATCTGGTTCTGCAGCACCCCATAGCTGTTTCGGGTGAGACTACAACCTATTCGTAGGTTGTTGCCGAAAGGGCCAACTCTGTGGGTCTTTTGTTGGTACGAAGTTAAAGGCATAAAACCCAGGTCTGCCCTATAGCCCAACACTTGGCCATAGTGCCCTCCTCCCGTTTGACCCATGTAGGGTGGCATGGAAGCACCATAATGTGGTGTACCTTGACTATGTGGGGCTACGAAGCCATAATTTGGAGACTAAGCGGGTTGTTGATAGTCGTACCCATAAGGTGAATAACCCTGTCCATACTGCATCCCATAATAAGGTCCATGAGACACTCCGTAAGTAGGAATATAAGTTCCAAAAGTAATAAAATGACCTCCAGAAGTGGGGATACGACCTCTAGAAACAATAGGAGGTACCTGAGTGTGAGACACAACTGTGCGAGTAGCAACAGTACATACATGACTCATAGTAACATTCCGGCCCGAAGGACCACGTGAATGAGGGGGAGGCATAGCATTCGAAGAACAAGGAATAGAGGACGAAGGGACATGTGAAATTATGTACGTGGTGTTCCCTATAGTCACTTATCTTGGTTCTGGTATCCTAATAGGATCACTAACACCAGGTGTAGGATGAACATGTGATGTAGCTTCCACCGACGGGATGGAAGGTGTAATGTGACTTGTGCTCCCAAACCTCTCCGCATGGTAAGGAATAGGAGTGCCCCTAGGCGTAGTGTTAGGCTCAAACTACGACTCGACATTAAATGCTGGATCATGTGTAGGTATACCAGACATTTCATAACTACCATAACTAGTGCTTCCAGGTTCACGATGAGTCTCGTCACCCGGTACCCAATACCGGTGACCTGTGAATGAGGGATCATACCCAGAGTAGGTAGGTCTATCCTGTGCAGGATCAAACCCAGAATGTGCAGGCATATCAGGTGAAGGATCAAATGTAAGAGTAAACTCTCCATCCTCCACATGAAGTGGAGAAGATAGCTTAGGAACACCATCTTCATGATCTCCCATCGTGTGTGAATCAATGTGCAAAGTGGTCCGCCTAGACCGTGTGTTTCTCTCTCCTAAAGGAGGAGGAGATGTAGAAGGAGAAAGTCCTGCTAAATGACGAGAACGATGAGGAGTCGCACCTGAATCCACAATGACTCAAAAAATGTAAAAGACTCTCTAATTACGCAAACCCTAGGCAAGCTAACGTGCAAAGAGCATACGCCAATAAAATCTAAAGCCAAACACAAGCAATCAAGGGTAGGATAAGTGAGCTCTCGAATGAAGCAGGTATGTCTTGCCTACGAGAGGCTTGAGAATACCATACACAACAAGTGGAGGTTCGTAACCAATTATTGGGGCCCTCAGCTTCAATGCGTAAAGCGATTGTGCCGTTCGACCCCAGCCTGGCCGAGACACCTGCAAAATAACCCCCGCAAAGTACCCCCTCGATATCCTAGGTAAGGAAACTAAGGTCACCTCAATATAATCAATGCTCAGGTGGACAGTCGCAGGTGGGATTGACCGTATAGGCAGGGTATCAAAGCCTGAAACTCTTGAAAGATCCCTGAGATACGAATACAATCCTGGAAATATCTCCGTTGCTACTCAGTTATGACTAGGGGTCGTCCCAATCAATAACCGCTCACACTGCCTCGTGCTTAACTCCCTTTTGAGCGGAGGATCTTGAGAAACAGTAATTATACCAAGGAATTTCACACTCTCACCTGGACAGACACATACATTTTTTTGTTTAGTGGTCTTGGAGAATTTACTCACAATGAACTATTCCAAGACCCTAAAACCTAATCTTGTTGGTGTACCCTATCAAAGAAAATAGTGTAATCCATTTTAATTAAGTGTTGATTTTATTTGGCTTTATTACTCAAAAGAGGTAGATGGCCATGTAACCAATGGTGTTATGACGCAACATGAAGTAAAATGCACACCTAACAATCAATGCAAATGCATTGTGTTGAATGAAAAACAGGACATGCTACTACGTGAAATGAAATTTTTTTCTTCAAATGACAAATGCAATCATTCCTATATGAAATCCTGACTAATACTCTAAGGAAATCTAGTGCAAGTACCATGCAAAATGCAAAGCGCAATGCATAATGATGCAAAGAAGCAAATATTTTTGGATTTTTTGAATAAAAATGAGATACTAAAGCAAAAGAATGATTCTACTACCCTCAGACTCAGCAAGCACAATCCAACAACACTCACACAAAGTACTAAGGCAAAAGAAATCTAATGCACTAATCCCAAAACTAAAAACTAAAAATGCAATGACAAGAACCTTCTTAGAAAAGAAATTTACCCTAAAAAAGGTGTCTATGGTTAGAAACAGAGGTGAATAAAGATTCTAGCAGTATCAAAGGAGACTCGACTATCATCAAAATTCACCCAACAACAATCTATCTTCCTCTAAAAGACAAAACTAAGGGTATACGCGACTGTTCGAAGTAAACCCGCGAATGTATGGGGATATAGCAATCAAAGCCGCATGTATACGCGACTGTGAGTAAAACACTCGCGTACGAGAAGAGAAATGTATAAAAATAAAGACAAACAGATGAACTGAGACAAAATTCACACCAATTCAGACATTACCAGGCAAACATGCCCCCATACCCGACTCAGAAATAGAGAAATAAGAGCAATTCAAGAACATTGAATGCCGTTAAAAACCCCTGAAGGAAAACTACGAGGAAATCCCCAACGGAGTCACCGATTTTGTTATGGAGAGAAATTCCAAATAGACAACTTAAATCCAGAAATCAATCCTTTCCTATATGCAAGAGAAACCAAACAACTAACACTAAAGGATCTCGATTCGTACCTTATTTCGGACGGTTGGTGTTGATCCCCGTTGAGCTTTCCAACTTCAGCTTGAATTGATAAATTGCTTCCTCAACATTCAATAAAAAAGACTAGCATACTATATATAATGGTGTTATCTCTACTCTAGCATATATAATCAATAACATATAAGCATTTGAAATCATCCATGTATAAAATATTCATTCAAACACACATTATTGGACAGGAAAAGATATTTCTATTGATATAAAATCAGAGATTACAATGAATACAACTTCTGTCGGCACGTCTGCGAATCGGAGAAACTGAGTCCCCCACTTGGGCCTCCACCACTTCAATCCTCCATCTCTCCATAGCAAGCTCACAAGAAAAAGGCAAGCTTGGGAAGAACACAAAAGTGCTCCAAGGAACTAAGGGGATGCAGACTCAAGCACAAGTTCCGGCAACAATGGACTATAGTTCTCTTGCTCTTAATTTCTCATATGCCTTCAATGTATCCAAAGGGTTCCTTATAGAGCTCATCAATGGGGCAATGAAGGGTCAAATCCGAGTGATCTCAAGGCATATGGAAGGCCAGGAGACAAGTGAGTCGGATCCACATCAAGGAAAACTCCAAAAGAATTTGGATTTTTGCACACATCTCGATGTACGCAGTTTTAGAGGTCAAACCCGCGTCTGTACACGATAAAGGGTTTAAAAGTCGTGTATGGCAATTTAAGCATGTTTTTAGGGATGATATTGGGAACATCAAAGGAAAAAAAATGGTCCATGGGGTCTAAGGAGTCTGCATAGGGGCAGGGAAGGCCATAAAAGTGTGATTCACCATGTGTGGTAAAATCAGCTATAACAGATGCCCCCTAATGTGTGAGGTCAAAGGGGTCATACAATGGCCAAAATATATTGTAAGTCCATCCCAGAAATGAAGTGATGAAGAACCCAGTGGAAGAACCAACCACCCAATCAACATAGTACAATGATACAACTCTACATTAAACTACAAATACCTATAGCAGTCCTGGACACATAAGAGTACAATGGCCATGAATAGGCATGATACAATATGACATATGTGGTCATCGCCACGTACAATATACATAGATTAGAATCTCCATGATGAATATATACAAAGGATCATGATCTCCATGAAGACTGAAGATATACAATGGATCAATATTTCCATAATGGCTCAAAATGTCTGACATATACTGGAATCAAGTCACAAGAGCTAAAATCTCATAAACACTGGCACGATCAAGGCGGTAGCATATATGAGATGCCACCAATCTAGAAGGTCTTCTACACAAACCGCTACGAGTACATGTCCTACTATGTGAATAGAGGTGTTGAGGTTGAACATAGTAGTCCATCGTCTGATTACCGGTCATTGATGTATACCGTTAACAGACGTGAGATCACCCACCGATAATGAAAATGGAAATCAAGGTACTAGAGAGAAAACTGACAAGTGTGAATAAATGTGTTGAGGTCGAACACTTGAGAGAATCCATCGATCAAGGGATATTGATGTATTCCCAAAGAACTGTCGATGGTGATAAAACCTGCCACTAGTGACTGCAAGTCTCAAAGCACTCAAAGATGACTCTAGATTCCTATCCTAGAATAAATGATCTAAAGTCGATGGGATGGAATCTGATGGAAGGAGGGCATTAAGGCATCCCCCATCATCCAACACAAGGTACTCAGCAAAGCTGTATAATGTGGAAGGACTCGATCATAAAGTGCACGAACCATTAACTGTACAGGGAATGGCCGACATGCAAAGTCAAGATAACTGAGGAATGGCCAACTCAGGTTTCAACTTCCTTCGAACAAGAGCATCATGGAAAATGGTGACTGAATGAAGGTAGCATAGAATCGATATGCAAAACTGGGACATCTCTATGACACAGGAGGCATCGACAGAGGCTCCATAGGGACTGGAAGCTTAACCAGTCGGTGGACATAAAATCAGATAAACGAGTTCAGCTCCTAAAGTCAAACTATTAACCCAACCAATGGATGTGATATACAGTGCTCTATTCAAAGGCGACACGACTCGATTGCTGCCAAAGATAACATCTTTCCTTGTCTGGATTTTTGGTTTTTTAATTTTTTTTCTGGACTTTTTCAAATATTTGGAAAGCTTGAAAAAGAATAACACTGCTTTAAAGTTACAGACTAGGAGGAGACGAGTGTCAAAATGGGGAAACAAACTAGTTCCAAGTAGTGGAACATACCTATGCTCAATGCAAGGATACATGTGTAGGATAGCGACACTCGAGGGAAAGTCCCCTCCCAACAAAACAGGGAATCAAGTTGCAAAGGATATATAAAATGGCTCTGCATGGCTAGACATGAGACAAGCTTGGGCTATATGGCTGATACTCAAAGTCAGGGAAGCCAGCATAAGGTTAATGAGGCAGGCAAAGCTCATGATAATGCAATTACAACTTGACATAGGGGAGTCCGGGGGAAATAGGCCAACAAAAGATCAAGAGGAGTATGAGGCTCTTGCGAAATGTCATGGCAATACTATACAACGGACTCCCACACCCTAAAGAACAAAACTGTCGGTATGGGCACCAAATAAAAATAAGGCGCTAACTAGGGTACCCATGTAAGGTCAAGCTCTACCATTCAAATCCTGCCACTTCTAAAACAACAAGAAGGTTCTGTGACAAGATAGAATGGGTTCATACCTACGGTTATAATGAAATGGTCATAAGGTCATGAAAAATGCAAACGGTGGTGAAACCTAACCTATATGCCAATTTAGACATGATACCTGAAATCGACACGAAAGGATCAACCTAATGGTCGAAATGACTCTAAAAAAGGTCTCCTACATCATATATTAGTAAAAAAACGGTTCAAAAGGATTAGAAATGGTCCAAACTATAGAAAATGGGGTAAAAATTTTCAAAAATTTGAAAAATTTCTATAAATAGTAAAAAATTCAAAACATTATATAACATTTGAAATTTTTACCCAATTGAGCTCAGAACTTCAATAGAAAATTCTGGGAGATCCAGCCAGCGGAATCGACTACCATTTTTTCCAGGTAATTACCCATGCCCTGCTCTTTCATTTTCATGCAAATTTTATAATTTTTGATGGTCAAATCAAGATTCTAGGCCATTCTAAATTGCGCGCTACGGCCCACGTAGAAATTGAGGGTTTTTCTGCGTATAGGGATGGATATACGCGGAAAATGCCCTCAAAGTCACGTACATATGTGGTTGTTTAGCAAACAGTCACGTATGAGGTTGCGTTCAAGGTTTTTTAAGTGTTCTAATGACTCAAACTTGAATTTAATGTGCAGGATGGTTCTAGAATGGAGAGAACGTGAGAACGGGGATGCAGAAGAAGCAGTTCGTGGTGATCTATTGGCACAACAGGCTCTTCATGTGGGTTATACAATTTTTTGAGTCTTGGTGGCTTAAGGGCCAAACCAAGACTGCTGGAGATGCTAGTAGAATACTGGGATCCAGACTCAGAGTCTTTCCGGATTGATGGGATGTCCCTCACCATAGAAGTGGAGGACATATACTTTATTACTGGACTTTCTCGATGAGGGAAAGTGGTGAACTTATGGTCTTGCGGGCCCGGAGGTGGCCTCACCATCGATGAGTACATAGTCATGAATTGTTATCCGGACATGGAGAAGGTCAGGAGTTAGATCCCAACTAACTCCATACATGTGCTAGGCCTAAAGGCCATACTACTGACACTGGGAAGGATAGCAGGGCTAGCTTCACTCCACCAGGCCTCGCGGCCTCTGATGTTCTATGCAGTGGAGTGTATGAGGCCCACTATGTACGATTGGAGCACTGCACTACTGGGCAACATGAAACACCAGCTCAGTTAGTGCAAGATGGGTAGAGTACGAAACTTCGGTTTCAGTAGCATGCACCATGTTGATGCAACCATGACCACTACTGGCTTTCGGTGGATCTTGATCTCCACCAGACTGATCATGGGTCCTTGAGTTCATGTTTTGATTATGGGGTAAAGGATTGGTTAGCACAGTTGGGCCCTATGCTATGAACCTCGAGGCGTCTTCCATAAGAGGGCACAAGTGAGTGAGGTGGTCATCCTTACACAACTTGCAAGGAAAATTAACCTTACGTTTAGACTGCTTGTCCCCCCCACCATTACAGGCGTTCTTGTCATTAAAATTGGCATTTTCATTCCTATTCCCACCCTTACGATTTTTTTTACCCTTTTTCTTATTCCTTCCGGGTTGCTGGTTACCCTTCTGGTCCTACGATTGCACCGAAAGTACACTAGTCGTTTGGGTGGGTTGAGACGAAGCCGTGGCTTATCCCAAGGCATATTGGTTGATAGACAATTGACTCACCTGTTGCACAACCGAATCCGTAGGTTTGGTACTCATACAACCAACAATGCCATCGGCATGTGGTATAGGTTTGACCTTAGGGTCAAAACTAGAATGCAGGGCGTTAGGAATGATCTCATATAGCAATCCGGATTGAGCATAAATCAAATCCAATTCCTGCGCCCTAAAAATGGCTTGTTCCTCGCTCTGAAATCTGAATGTAGAAACATCCTTTGCTATATATTGCAGTAATGATTTAAGGAACCACTCAAGGAGAAACTCCAGCGGTATGAAGGCTTTAATCAATCTCTTTCGTCTACGCCACTCTTGGATATGGTCCAAGATATGCGTAGCTTTGTCTTGCCGAAATGTTGACAAGAGTTCTGTACCAACGTCGTAATGCACTGGTAACGGGAAGTGATTAAGAAAATTCATAGCTAGGTCATCGAACAAAACGAATGCCCCCCTAGGTAACTCTATGTACCATTTCGCTGCAGGCCCGATGAGGGTGCGTTGAAACAGCCTTAAACGAATCGAATCATCGTGTAATGAATTAGAAGAGCACCACAAGTGAAATGTAGTAATATGTTCACTGGGATCTTCTCCTAGTTTGCCCTCGAATTTGGGAATGTTTGAGGGAATCTTGTTAGGGACAGCTGGCCAAGCCGGGTTATGAGATATCGGATTGTTCGTTAGTCTCGACAAGTCATGTAAATTTAACGTTGCGAGGAAAGGGAGCCTAGGTTGAGCAGGTCGATGCCACACTCCCTGATAGATTTGGTTCACATAAGGCTGATTACCGTAACCACCATGGCCATGGCCATAGTATCCTCCGCCCATTTGACCCGTGCAAGGTGGCATGGAAGCACCATAATGTGGTGTACCTTGACTATGTGGAGCTACAAATCCATAATTCGGGGAGTAAGCGGGTTGTTGATACCCGCACCCATAAGGTGAATAACCCTGTCCATACTGCGGTCCATAATATTGTCCATGAGAAGCTCCATAAGATGTCCCATGAGAAACTCCATAAGTAGGAATATGGGGAACTCCCTACGATAGACCATAGGACGTTCTAGAAGTAGGAATATGACCTCCCGAGACAACAGGAGGTACTCGACTTTGAGACATGACTACGCGAGTAGCTATAGTACGAACATGACTAGTAGCAACATTTCGGCCCGAAGGACCACGTGAATGAGGGGGAGGAATAACTTTCAAAGAACTAGGAATAGAGGACGAAGGGACATGTGAAGTGATGTAAGTGGTATTCCCTATAGTCACTTGTCTTGGTTCTGGTATTCGAATAGGACTACTAACACCAGGTCTAGGACGAACATGTGATGTAGCCTCCACTGCCGGGATGGAGGGTGCAATGTGACTCATGTTCCCAAATATTTCCACATGGAAAGGAGTAGGAGTGCTCCCAAGCATTCAAATTCCGACTCGGCATGATGTGCCAAATCATGTGCAGGAACACTAGACATGCCATAACTAACATAACTAGTGCTCGCAAGTTCATGATGAGTCTCGTCACCCGGAAGCCAATGCCGATGACTTGTGAATGAGGGATCATACCTGGAGTGTGTGGGTATATCAGGTGAAGGATCATATACAGGAATAGGATCTTCTTCCCCAACCTCGTGAGGTGGAGAAGATAACTCAGGAATTTCATTTTCATGATCTCCCATTGTGTGTGAATCAATTTGAGAAGTAGTCTGCCTGGACTATTTGTTTCTCTCTCCCAAAGGAGGAGGAGATGTAGAAGGCGGAAGTCCTGCTAAATGACGAGAACGACGAAGCACTGCACCCGAATCCACAATGACTCAAAAAATGGAAAAGACTCTTCTAATTACGCAAACCCTGAGCAAGCTAGCGTGCAAAGAGCATACAACTATATAATCTAAATCCAATCACAAGCAAACAAGGGTAGGATATGTGAGATCCCGAATGAAGCAGGTATGTCTCGCCTAGGAGAGGCTTGAGACTCCCATACACAACAAGCGGAGGTTCATAACTAATTATTGTGGCCCTCAACTTCAACGCATATAGCGACTGTGCTGTCCGACCCCAACCTGGCCGGGACACCTGCAAAATAACCCATGCAAAGTACCCCCTCGATAACCCAGGTAAGGAAACTAAGGTCACCTCAATATAATCAATGCTCAGGTGGACAGTCACAGGTGGGATTGACCGTATGGGTAGGGTAGAAAAGCTCGAAACTCTCGAAAGAGCCCCTAGATACGAATACAATCCTGGAAATATCTCCGGTGCTACTCAGTTATGACCAGGGGTCATCCCAATCATTAACCGCTCACACTGCCTCGTGCTTAAATCCCTTGTAAGAGGAGGATCCTGAGAAACACTAATTATACCAAGGAATTTCACACTCTCACCTGGAAAGACACATACATGTTTTGTTTAGTGGTCTTGGAGAATTTACTCACAATGAACTATTCCAAGACCCTAAAACCTAATCTTGTTGGTGTACCCTATAAAAGAAAATAGTGTAATCCATTTTAATTAAGTGTTGATTTTACTCGGCTTATTACTCAAAAAGGTAGATAATTGTGCAACCAATGGTGTTATGACGCAACATGAAGTAAAATGCACACCTAACAATCAATGCAAATGCATTGTGTCGAATGAAAAATAGGGCATGCTACTACGTGAAATGAAAAAATTTCTTCAAATGACAAATGCAATCATTCCTATATGAAAGCCTGACTAATACTTCTCTAAGCAAACCTAGTGCAAGTACTATGCAAAATGCAAAGTGAAATGATGCATAATGATGCAAATATTTTTGGATTTTTTGAATAAAAATGAGATAATAAAGCAAAAGAATGACTACCACCCCTAGACTCTGCAAGCACTATCAAACAACACCCATGCAAATTACTAAGGTAAAAGAGACCTAATGCACTAATCCCAAAACAAAAAATTGAAAATGCAATGACAAGAACATTCTTAAAAAAAAAAATTTACCCTAAAAGGCGTCTCTAGTCAGAAACAAAGGTGTATACAGAGTCTAGAAGCATCTAAGGAGACTCAGCAATCATCAAAACTCACCCAACAACACTCAATCTTCCTCTAAAAGGAAAAACTCAGGGCATACGAGACTGTGTGTAGAAAACCTGCGTATATACGCGACTGTGAGGCAAAAACTCACGTACATGAAGAAAAAGAGATAAAAATGAAGGAAAACAGATAAGCGGAGACAAAATTGACTCCTATCAGACACTACCAGGAAAACATGCCCCCATACTCAGCTCAGAAACAGGGAAATCAGAGCAATTCAAGAACATTGAATGCCAATAAAACCCCCCAAAGGAAAAATGACTAGGACCTCCCCAATGGAGTCGCCAATTCTGTTACGGAGAGAAATTCCTATGGCTTGGGGTACCACAACAGACAGATTAACTCCAGAAATCAATCCTTCCCTATATGCAAGAGAAACCAAACATTTAACACTAAAGGATCTCGATTCGTACCTTATTCGAGATGGTTGATGTAGATCCTCGTTGAGCTTTTCCACTCTCTCTTGTATTAGCAATTTGCTTCCTCAACATTCAACAAACAAGACAAGCATGCTATATATAATTGTGTTAGACCTACTCTAGCATATATAATCAATAACATATAAGCATTTACAAGCATCCATAGATCAAATACTCATTTAAATACACATTATTGGATAGGAAAAGATATTTCTATTGATATAAAACAGAGATTACAATAGTGACAACCTCTGTCGGCACGTCTGCAAATCGAAGAAACTGAGTCCCCCACTTGGGCCTCCACCATTTCAATCCTCCATCTCTCGATAGCAATCTCACAAGAAAAATGAAAGCTTGGGAAGAACACAAAGTGCTCCAAGGGACAAAGGGATGCATACTCAAGTATAAGCTCTGGAAATAATGGACTATAGTTTTCTTGCTCTTCAATTCCTCTCCCTTCAATGTATCCAAAGGGTTCCTTATATATCTCTTCAATGGGGTAATGGAAGGTCAAATCCGAGTGATATCAAGGCATATGGAAGGTCAAGAGACAAGTGACTCGGATCCACATCAAGGAAAACTCCAAAATCATTTAACCTTTCGCACACATCCCGATGTGCGTGGGTTTAAGGGTCGAATCCGCGTATATATCTGAGAAAGGGATTAGAAGTCGCGTATGGAAATCATTGCATGTTTTTAGGGATGATATTGGAAACATCAAAGGTACAAAAATGGTCCATGGGGTCTAAAGAGTCTGCAGAGGGACAGAGAAGGCCATAAAAGTGTGATCCACCATGTGTGGTAAAATCAGATGTAACAACTACTATAATTAACAAGAGAGTCTAATTCCTAAGGGGCCCAATAAAAAAGAGAGAGCACGAAAGCCATGAACCTGGATTAAGACTTGGAGGGTGGCTCCTCCTCTGTTGCAACCCCGAAGCCGAAACCCAGCTAAGAATTTGGTTGACTTGTCATTGAGGAAGCAAGTGGATTGACAAGAGCTCGATCGTCGTGTTTACCTCGACTTTGACCATCAGTACTTGTAGTCTCTGTAGAGTTGGTGTCCTCCTCGATGCCGAAGGGGCTTCACTTGACTGGAAGTGTCCCTATTTTTTTATACTTGGTCGCAATGGTGGTGGCAGTTTTGTTGTGCTTTGTGATGGGTATGGTCCTTTGGGGCGAGGGAGGCGATTATTCAATATCCATAGGAACTGCTGAAAGATTCACGGAAGGAGCCAGGGGGTCAATTTGAGGGCCGGTGGGACGAAGGATAAGTCTCTCCAAAAGATTCTTAACAACCCAGTAGTTGCGCTTGAGGTCAACCGTTCGGTTGGCTGCAGAATGAGAACATGTGAGCTCATTTTCCCAATCATTGAAGAGTTGACAGAGAGAGCTAGGAATTTCCAAATCGTAGCTCCTTCTGTGTTAGCTTGAGCATGGAAGCTTCTCGCTCGCGCATTAGCATTGCGACGACCGCCTCGACCCCGTCTAGAGGTGGTGTGCAATTTGCATAACATTATCCGCTTAACCGACAACGCAGAGTAATGCGGCTTCTTAACCTCGACAGAGAGGCTGAGAGTGGAAGACTGAAGGCTGTGATGTGTCTTTGTCACCTCGAACTTCTTAGGATAATCAACCTTTGCAGAATTGAATGGGTGCAAACAAATGAGGTGAAGAACAATGAATAGGCTACCCTTAACGAAGGGACATAGATCTAGAGGTGCCATTACGAGTGCCTTAACTCTGCAGGGTGGTGCGAGGTACCAGGTGACGATAGGAGGATCACTTCCCATCATGAAATTGGAGCCCGCGTCATTTGAAGTGGGAGCCAGCTTGCGACAATTAAGGGCGGGTTGAGGTGACATCAAAGGAGTGACGTCGAGAGATAACTGTGTGGGAGCTAGGGTGCAACAATTAAGGGTGGGCAGAGGTGACGTCAAAGGAGTGATGTCAGGGGACAACTGTGTGACCAGACTGTGTGTCTGGACGGAGGGACAAATGTGTGGAAGCTAGCGTGCGACAATTAAGGACAGGTTGAGGTGACGTCAAAGGAGTGACGTCGATATCCCTCTGTGTCTCGATGGTCACTCGTTGTTTAGGTGGCAAATCATCTTGGGAATTAAAATTAGATATTAAAAGCATAAGCAACATAATATATTTTAAATGAAACTTTGACTAAATTTGGGAAATGATCAAATATATTTTAAATTAAATTTAAATCTTAAAAACCTAATATATTTTAAATTTTAATTTATTTAAATCTTAAAAACTTAATATATTTTAAATGAAGGGAATGATAAAATAATTTTTAAATTAAATACAAATCTTAAAAACTTAATAAAGGGCTAGCAGACTCCTTGTGTCTATTCCTAGGGGCGTCCTTGTGTTTCAAATAAGGATAAAACAGACTCCTTGTGTTTCAAATAAAAATAAAATTAAAAATTCAAATAAAATATAAATATAAATATAAATTCATGTCTATTCATGGGTCGTGCTTGTGTTTCAAATAAGGATAAAACAGATTATTTGTGTTTCAAATAAAAATAAAAATCCAATTAAAATATAAATATAAATAAAAATTCAAATAAAATAGCAGGAGTTGTACTTTTTCCTAAAGTAGAAAATTGATTGTATAAAATATTTTAATTGAAAATTAAAGTATAAAATTTATTGTACAAAATAATTTAAATGAAAATTAGGGTATAAAATTTATTCTACTGTAAAAAAAACTTGAAAATTGAAAATTAAAGTATAAAATTTATTGTATTGTTAAAAAACTCTACGAAATGGCATACAGTTGTTAACTCAAGTAATCGATTTGTAATCGTGTGCTACTTTGCGCTCTGCTCCTGTAAAATCCCTTCCTTCCTCAACCATTTATATAACATGACCTGAGGTGTCGCATTCCGTCCTCAACAATTTATATAACATGAGGACACTTGAACTGCAAGCAAAGAGTACCCATCCATATTTCCATAAATTGAAATTTGATACAAATGCCATCATAATTTCAAAGACCTGCGTACCAATGAAATATATTTGAGGCAGGTTAATGTTGGCGTCTATGGTGGGTCGAGCGCTACCTGGTAGAACTCCGTATCTCTCTGAGGACATTTACCCTACAATGGGAAGGGGCACAGATACCAGGTAAAAAGAAAATGCACCTATCGCTTGCGAACATCTATATTGGGAAGGGCCACAGATACCTTGCAGGGACAAAATATGTCCGTAGCTTGTTAACATCTCTACCCCATGTGTGACGCATGGTACAGGAAAGAAGACGGCCATGAAACTAATTACAACAGCACAATGTAATGCACGGCCTTGTAATAACAGAGGCCAGCTAGCCTTATGTAGATCATTGCATAATTATTTCACTTTCAGATATCGTTTGCCAATCACATTCAGATTTCATAATTAGACAAATGGATACCCTCTACCCAACATTTGAAGCTCTTCAACTTGTTTTTCTTTAGCAAAAGCAAATAGAACAGACATGCACTCTGAAATTAATGTACATGCAATCTGAAATCTGAAATTAATGTATGCATTTTCTCGATTCTTGAGGTATTTCTATCAGGTTTGTAGGAAAGACTTTTATTTATTTTGTATTAAAAAGAAATGGTTTTCGGGCACCTTCTTGTAGGAAAGACTTTTATTTATTTTGTATTAAAAAGAAATGGTTTTCAGGCACCTTCTTACAGCATGAGTTCTTACAGCATGAGTGGGCCTAATGGTTAGGAGCATGTGTTTCCTCTTAGGAGGTCACAGGTTCAAATCCAGAGGGGGTAGTGTATGTACACCTCTGTAGACTTTAGCAGTTACCTCTGTAGACTTTAGCAGTTAAATCGCTGAGCAGAGGGGTCCCTTGTCCCACAAACAAGGGGGTCTCATACACCAATTTGGTGTCTCGCTTGGCAGTGACCTTAAAAATATATTATTATTATTATTAATAATCTATCGCTTGGCAGTGACCTTAAAAATATATTATTATTATTATTAATAATAATAGAATGGCTACCAACTATGTTTGGAATGACTAGACAAATCGTGGAGTTTATATTTTGACAATTTTGAAACCTAAAAGGCTACTTGAAATTGACTTATTTTCCGAGCACAAAGCAAAGACACTTCGCAGTTTCGAGGTCATCAAACAGAATTACTCAAACTGAACAGTTTCGACCTCATCATCCCGAATTAATCACAATGTCACATTCATAATAAAGAGGATTGCAATTTTCACAAAAGTCCAAACATTATCTTTTTTTCCATTATATTCCAAAAAACAATTCTTTCTATGCCTATATTCATTAATAGAGAAATCAAGGCTATGAAGATTACAGTTACCAAAAGTGATTTACTAAATTCATCTATGCGTCATGTGATCAAATTACAAAAGTATATACACATATGTGATGTAAAAAGTGATTAGAAAAGTATATACACTAAAACGAAACTGTCAAAATAGCCATATATGTACATGAAGAATATATACTTATCAACTCGAGCAAAACCCTTCACGATGGCAGTGAATGCCGGCTGATGACCGCCTCATACAATTGTTTAGCCCACCACTGCATGGCAGTACAGTAAGGGTAGTAGATCTTATGCTTTCCAAAAGCTTCTTTCCAAAGTTTGTAAACACATCTCTGCTTAACCAGTGGAAGTGTTTCAGCTAAATCAACCGTTCCTTTTTCCAATGCGCCCAACATTTCTACATATTTGCCATGCTCACATGCCAAACCGGAAATAAGTTGCACCATCGTTTCTATCCAATCCGTAAGAAAAGAAATCCTAAATGAAGCAGGACTAATTATCTCCCCATTACTCAGACCTTTTAAAAGATGACAAACCAAAATATTCACTATGTCTTTTGTATTATCCACGCTGTATGTGCAACTATTTGTTGATAGTGCAGTACGAAAGTCAACATCTTCACAAAATATCGTCATCGCTGTTTCAAACAATTTTCCATGACAACGCCGAATCACATCCACTAGCCACAACATGGCAGAAAATGCATTTTTTATATTACTTCTATCATTACATTTGATGCGTCCCATGTTGGCTGTAAACTCCTTCAACAGTGCAAACTCGCACTTCTGTGCAATAGCGGAGGATACATTTGGATTTGTAAAGACTACACAATATTTCTCAACTGAAACCATGCAGTTTTTCTATCCCATTAGAAACCATGATCAACATTTCTGGCAGAAACTCCTCCAACGTTTCTGAGTGCTCACAATTAGGCATGCATGGATTCATACCAAGTCTGGCAGCCATATCAGCGGAGTAATTTATTTGCAGAGAAGATAGGAGTTCTCGAAGTTGGGATTCTTGCAGTGAATTCAAACGAACAGCATCGAAATAGCGCATACATTCGTTGATGCAGTCGTAAAACAACAATTCTGAAGCAATAGGCAGAATAGCCAGAGCTTCATCCACGTTGAAGAAGTAGAAGCTTGTGTCCGCTTGAGAAGAATACATGAGGCTAATACATCTAATATAACGCTTGTAAGGGTGAGAACTTGTTACCTTGATCTCAAGAGGCCGTTCATCAGAACACGACCAACGATCAGAAAGCATGGTGTTATAAAACTCCGATTTTCTCAAAACTTGAGAATGAAGATAAACAGGATTTCGTTCAGAGTCTTCTCCATTTGGACCAACCAAATATAATTTGATATCGGCAGTTTTCTGGTCTCCTAATCGTAGCCGTTGTTCCGCCATTGCCAAGTCTAGAAATCGGGAAAGCATGTTCTATTTTCGGTGGCACTCTCCTATTATAATCCATGCATTTGTGGTACGTGTCATTTAAAATGTTGCCAGTGCCACTAATTAACATGCTAAGCTAATCTAGGCATCTGTCTCTTGAATTTATTGGTGCTAATTCCAGTATTTTAGTCGGTAGCAATATGACTGGAAGAAATAAATCCCCACCGTCCTTTTGCACCTTTCAAAAATATCTGAACGCGTCTTTAAATAAACTAGGTATTGTTTAAACAAATATATTAACTTAAAGTTAGTGGGATTAAATAGAATGGCATGGTGAAGATATTCATGTAAGCTTGTTCTTAATGATGCTTCGTGTCGCTGTAGGTGCCTGCAACCGCCTTCCACCTACGTCTTACCAATGTCTCTCTTTATGATATGGCTCTTCATTTTATGGGAGGAGAGTTCATAAGTTCACGCACCGTTTATGGTTGTCTGATTTTCTTGACTGGGCATATCTTTATTCCCAATGAACATGGAACGGTGCAGAGGGGTGCAGAAATTAAAGGCTAGAATTCACCATGGTGATTGGATGTTTCTTTAATGATGAGGGCCCAGGGGGTTTCAATGCAACTCTGGGAAAACACAAGGTTATCGAGTTTGTTAACTTAATCGCATGATAATGGTAGGTCAGGATTCCTATTGCTTACTTGTTACGCTCAGGGCTAACGAGTGGGTAAATGAATTAGTAATGGGAAGAAGTAGCCTACATCTCGCTCGCACAACCAAATGACTTGTCTCTTCATCTCATACTAATAATGAGTTCGGCATTCATGAGATAATACAGGTAATTACAGTATCCTTTTAATAAATGTCGAATCACTATTTAACTATTGCGAAAAACTTACCAATGAATAAAGTATATGTTTAATAAAAACTCAATATTGGTCATCACTAAACACCACGAAACAACACTAATGGTTTTCAATAAACACCTTGAAACAATACTAATGCTACTGCTCTTGGATTATGAGTCGTTCATGCCTTGTGAATATTTAACACCATGAACAACAGCATGTAGACAAAACCCAAATTAATGAATTTAAAGTTTTCTTATATAAATTATTCAGAATTGGATTTTCAAATATATGCCAGATTGAATTGTCATCATCCCCAATATACACCATCTTACTTTCTCATTTTTCATAGACTCACATATCATTTGTAACAGAATTTAATGAGATATTTGGCCACTAATTTCTCTCCCCTTTTCACCCTAAGATACAATCCATGCAAATTGTTGAATTACTAAACATGTTATTGAATTACTAAACATGTTCACAAAAATGATATGGGCATAGTCAATCCAATGTGACGGCAAATCAAAGTGCAATAAATTCAAGTAAAGTTAAAAGCACCCTAGGAAACCACTTGTGACAAACCCTCGATCCTAGAATTACACAACATCATTTGCATATGTCATGATAAATACATTTGTCCTTTAATACGTCTTCTTTTCTATACACTTGTTCTATGTAAGCTCGCTCCTCTAGGTGTCATCCAACACTACAAGCCCATACTTGCAAGGTTAAGAAGCTCCATAAAAAATAAACTAATAAAACAAAGCACTACTTCGTTACCAGTTTTTGTACCTAATGGCAACTTAAAAGGTCCACCTATAAGCACATTTTAGTTTTGTAGAAAATGGATTATCAAAGAAATTATCATTACAAGGTCATTAATTCTCAAACAATTGTAATGTTCTCATGAGTATTCAAATTCATGGAAGTGACCATCATAACAAACCATTAATAGAGAAGCATATTGGTCTCAAATCTCGACCGCATTTTAGTTAATAGATTAAATGGGTATAAAAGACGAAGGGTTTGGTCACTTAAAATAACATCCAAGTTAGTCAAGATCCCTTCATGTGGATTTAGACCTAATAGCTCTGAAAATTGAATGAGAGATTTTCCCAAAGCCTTGTTCTAAAAACAGTGAGCATAATTGCATTGTTGAGACATAGAATACCTGTTTTTTACAAGTTGTTGGGATCTATGAGAAACAAAGGAATAGGACCAATTCACAAAGACCGTGTTTAATTCTTCGCACCCCCCACATCTTCTTCCATTTACATCTATTTCCATAACACTTCCTCACACTTCTCATGCCAATTTTTGTGTGCTATGTTGTTAAAACTGAACTCTTACCTTGCATCAGTGGATTGGCTCTTTATACATAATTCAAGGAAGGGTACTAGAGTTAGAGGTATTAAGATTGTGTAAAAGGAGGAAATGGCATATCCGAAGGTAGTGAGCTACATTAAGATTAGCATGTTGGGTCAAGGCTTGCTTAAGAGCATAGATCCAAGGTATTAAGGGGAATGTAGAACAAGAGTTGTAATAAATCAATAGAGAATAAAATGTAGAATGATTTCATTGTAGGAAATTTGTATATATTGTATGTTACGTTCTCAAATTCTCTATTTCTTTAGTTAGATTCCTATTAGTTGTGGGAGGAGAAGGAGCTATTGAAGGATGAGCTAGAAAACCCAACTTTAACCCAATTTCATGGCCTAATAGGTATCAGGGATGATTTTAAGGAACCATACTTATTTAAAAGTGTATAAATGTTGGCGAATCTTACCAATTCTTAAAACACCAGCTATAAAATGTTTGGCAATATTTTTCAAAAAATATTTTAATTTCCAAGGATTTTATATCGTTTATATAATAATTTGGCAATTTTTAGGGTAAAAAAGGTTTATCCCATCAAAATTGGGCAAAACAGGGCTTCAAAAAATGCAAAATGGTGAATCTTTTTTTGGAGAAAACCCCCTAAAAATAGCCCATGGGATAAAATTCGCCCCTAAAATTATCCATGATAGGTATATGTAAATGAATGAGTTCAACATGAACCCACTTGAAGAAATCTTGTTGGAGAGAAATAAACAATTAATTGCAAGAGTTAAAATGGATAGAACAAACACTTGTGATTGGCAATGCTTATTAGTATATAGGGAGTTGGGGAAAAGATAAAGACTATAGCTTGCATGAAGCAAAGTCACAAAGGAGGTACATGGGTATGTTTCAATGACAGTGGCAACATGATCACTATGTCTAATGTTATCATATAATGTTATATGATATATGCTAGTACAATGTTATTTCCTATAAATAGTGCTATACCATCCATAACATTGCTTGATCTCATGTTTTCCATATTCTCAAACATAGAAAATGGTACTCTCAAACATAGAAAAATAGTCCAGTAACTTGGTTTTGTCTTGGGTTGAAGCCAGATAAAACTATAAATTATTTTATTGGTGGAGAAAAAAGGTTTTATAGCATATGCTAAAGCAAAAAAACAAAAAAAACATATGAAAACTTTGGATACATAGTTTATCCATCCTTAAAATTATTTGTAAATTAAAAAAAATAAGAAGTGACCAATCACTAAGGAGTTACCTTTCCACCCGACCATTTGGAGTTACCTTTCCACTCGACCATTTGCACCAATCGGACGACTTGGCTCGCGTGAGCTTTCACATCACGCATTGTTGGTCATCTGATTGGTGCAAATGGTCGGGTGGAAAGCTAACTCCAATCACTAATACTCTCAACCTAAAAAGGTAAGGAGTAACAAGAATAAACAAAATACGCCAACCATCATTAGTGTTTCATCCATAAGCTTAGTACTTTCTATTGCTAACTTCATATTAAGTGATGCCATGGGATAAATTAGTTGAGAAACACTCCTCTCAAACCATCCATGGTGTGATGCTAGATTTTCACCACTGAATATGACGTTAGATTTTCACCATTGTAATATGGTTTATGGTGAAAATTGGTTATTACATGGAATTATATAGTTTCACCTGCATGGGATTTATTTCTTTATGTTTTGATGCTAGGAATTTGAAATGTCCCCAAAATTTGAATTTTTTTTTATTAGGCTAGTTAGTTACTACCTGAACTGGACATTAACTTAACTTTGAAGCGGAATGTGTCAAACTTTGTTTATGAAACTGAAATTTCGTAAGCTGCTCTTACCCTTCATAGATGTTTTCCCGATGTGGTTGTTAATGTAATTCTATATAATGTGTTTATGTTACTTGGTATGATTTAGATGACTATATTGTTCATTGGTTATTCCTTATCATGCATGTGCGTGTATGTGTGTTCAGTTTATAGCTTACTTACTGGTTATAAGTTTTGTTTACTTGTTTATGGAAAATCCTGACTTAACTTGTAATTGTCAAGGGGTGGAGTGGCGGGACTTGTATCCCTTATAGGGCCACTTGGAGAGGTAACTGGTTTTACTTAACATTGCAGGGTTTACTTAGTTTGTGTTGAACTAATGCAAATCTTCTTATTTTTTTGTAGGTTCATCAGGTGACAAAAAACATGTTACAATAGGTAAACATTGACATGTTTTTTTTTTGTAAGTACAATATTCACATTAATAATAAGAAGAAAGGCCTTCTAAAACCATTTACAAAGAGCAGAATCAACTTCTTCCCATCTTAAGCATGATTGTAGCAAAAAGATAATACTACTTAGAAACTGCCTTGACCCCAAACTATCTCTTATCACTGAAAAAATTCACTACTTCCCCAACCCACAGACTCAAGCTAAAATATATCAGACTAGCTTTTGAAGAAGCTCAGACATAGCCAAATTGGAACCCATCATTATAGTCATAACTCCCACGGACTCAAGCCCCATAATTTTGTTACAAACCCTGAAGGATCATATACCATATCAAAACGAGATAATCAAGGCATCATCCCAAAAATACAAGCCGCATTTTAAAAACCCACCACAATCTTGAGAGAATCCAGATAAACAAAATAAGCAGTGAAGAACACTGCTTGAAGCAATGCATAAGCTAGACATCACACATAAGCTAGACAACACAGACCATTTTAGAAGATCACTAGATGTGATGAACACAATTAGCAAGAAGAGAAAATCCATCCATGAGAACAGTATGCTTTTAATCTGATAAAACATATAATCAAACAAGAGAAGAAACATGATGATGAGCATCAGAGGGCCCCAAAAAAGAACCAAAATAAAAAAAAGACCAATGGTTCCCAAAGAAAAATTACAACAAAATATAGGATAAGTCCTGGTCGCTGCTCTGAGTGGTGCTAGGAAAATTTGGTTTCGCTGCACCAAGAATCGAAGGAGCAGGGTATTGAAAACTCAGACAGGCAATCAAGAAATCAACTTTATCTTCAACCTGCTAAACTGAAGCTTCAAGATGTTGAATCGAAGCAGAGATGGCATCCTGCCATGGGTATGGAGAAGGACTACCCGAGTCATTAATTTGATGGTCCCACTCAACCCTGCCCACCAAGTTTTTCATGACCCAGAACACATATACCAATTTTTCATAAAGACTCGTACACCCCACAGTATGACCAGGGTCCAAAATCCTCTCCTTCACCTTCTTAGATTCCTCTTTCAGATTTTGATTATCAATTTCGGCCCATAAGCTCCACTCAGTCACAGAGATGCAATTTTGAATGTCCCAAGGAAGTTCTAATCAAACATTCGGGACTCCCATAAAGCCTGACGTTGCGCCTGGGATGCTACCTGATGCGATTCCGAAAAATATTGCGGCCACTTACCCTTTCCTTTATCACCCATCCTGATGAACCAGAGATTACCTGGAAACACCCTAACAAGACAATCACAGAAATTCAGAGAAAGAATGCCCCCGCTGATAGTAATTTCACCACCCTGTGCCATAATATATATCCTAGTACCGGTTCTCATCATGATGAGCACGTGTCGAAAAATGCACAACACAATCCCTGCCAAGGATCGCGGATCAGACTCACATTAACACACATCACCTGATCCCCAACGGACAGGACAAGATGCGTACTAGCCTCCGTCAGACATATTAAAACATATGCACAAACCATCATATATAAATCTCGCATATAGTCATAACTAATAAATAAGAGATAACAACCATGAAGCGCCATGTGCTAGAGATATTTTTTGCCAGTGCTAGTAACTATTCTGACCCGCCATCTAGAAGCTAGTACAATCACGTTTGATGATATCTTGACACTGGGTGCGGGCTATCATGTCTAGAAGCAAGTTCCAATCACTTGCTCTCAAATATTTACACGTGCCTACCCCAAATTAGCTATATTATCCACCACCTTGTTGCCATTCCTTCTTACATAAGTGAAATGGACAACACTCCCATTAATGAGACATGTCTTGAGGGCATCGATTCTACTTTCCAAGTGCCACGAGGATGAGACCTTGGTACTTTGAGAGAAATTTTGCAGTTTGGAATCCAGGAGAATAATAATCTGAGAGTCGCCTTCCGCTATAATCGGCTTGTGAAAATTCTTAATGACCCAGTCGAGACCTTGAATCAATCCTTCAATCTCCGCAGCATTGTTAGAATCAATGCCCAGGAAACCATAGCCAAAAATAAGCATTTTACCTCTATGGTCAGGGATAATAAATTCATATCCCACCTTTCCAGGATTACCCTTTGAAGCTCTGTCAAAATTTCGTTTCAGGAAACCAGTTGGCGGAGGATTCCAAAGGTTCATTCTTTGAATGACCAAAAGAGTATTATGGTTAAGCGGAGCAGAATTCACATAATTTTCCAGACCCCAATCTGCTAGGATCTATCGTTACACCCCTGCTAACTTTGAATCCTTTTTTTCCTAGTTGGATAGAAGGGTGGTTTCCTTAATTTTGGACTCCAAACAATGCCAAACGATTGAGAGGGATGAAGCCCTGGAGCAAATTTTTTTGGCATTTCGCTCATTCCATATTGCCCAAATAAAAAAATTGGGGAAGATTTCCCAAAGATGGTTCAAGAGCTAACTCTAGAAAGGATTCTTAGGCCAGTGAATCAAGGTTCCCACATGGTCCTGTCGAATTCAATTAGAACGACGAAAAAGCACAGCTCCATGATCCCATAGATCAGCCGAAAACGAACATGCATCTAGAAGGTGTGACATTGTTTCCTCCACCTGCTGGCACAGAGGACACTGGTAAGGACCATACAGCCCTTGCCATTGTAAATTTTCCCAGTTAAAATTCTTTTATGAATAACTAGCCAACTAAAAAATAGTGATTTTGGGCCATAAATTTTTTTGCCAGAGGTTACTCCAAGTTTTAATGGTTGGGTTTTTAGAATTCCTGAAAAGAAGGTGCTAGGCTTCTTTGAGAGAAAAAAACCCTTTCAAACAATAACCCCAGTGAATTTTGTCATTACCTTCCTATTTTTGAATACATATCATAGTAAGTTCTTCCTGAAGCCAAGAACATTCCGAGGAAGGGCCTAGGCGTTCCAACCAATTCTGAGTCACCCAAGGCCAAGAGAAAGAACCAGGAATCTGGAGACCCCATAGGTCTGCCAATTTACTTAACCTTCTATTAATACAAGCAGCTTGGAGTTGTGGACATTTCCTTGGTCGTTCCAAAGGAGGAAGTTGTTGCCAAGCATCCTCCCAAAAGCGACAAGTTTTACCATCACAAATTTCCCAGAAACAATGCTGCTGAATTAGGCTATGACCTGCCTAGGCCGTTTTCCATATATGAGAGCCAACTTTCTCCTCGAAAAAATGAATTAATTCCTAGCAATCCCAGTGGGGAGCATATTTGGCTAACCATAATTTAGTCTAGGGTTCCTGGGAATGAGTTAGCCAGTGCCACCAAAGCTTGGCTCCAGCAGTTAAACCCACTTTTTCTGGATCTCTGAGACCCAAACCACCTTGACATTTAGGTTTACAGACACTATCCCAATTAACCAACGTCCATTTGTGAGAGTCTTAAGCACCACTCCACAGGAACTTCCTTTGGATATTCTGCAAATCCTGAAGGATAGATTCAGGAGCCAACATAGTAGAAAACATATACATAGGCATTGCGTGAAGCACTGATTGGAAAGAACCAAATGGATCGGCAAATGTAGAGATTTCAAAGTCCAATTACTCAGTTGTTTCTTGAATTTATCCAATAGTTCAATCTAAGAGATTTTCTTAGACTGAGAGTTTATAAGAGGAGTTCCCAAAAAAGTAGAAAGAAGAAAACTCTTAGAAAAACCTAAGATATGAAGAATATTACGACAAGTAATACGAGGAGTATTAAAGAAAAAAACTTGAGATTTTTGAGCATCGACTTCCAATCCAGAAGTGCGGCTGAACTGATCAAAACATTTTCGAAAGATAGTAGCTTCTTGGACAGAGGGATAACCCATCAGCATAGTATCATCAACAAATTGTTGGTGGGAATGACTGGTCCCATCTTGAGTACCACTTAAACATATAATAGAATTGGCCTCCTTTAAAGCAGAAATAGATCTTCCCAAACATTTGGCCATTAAAATGAACATAAAAGGTGGCAACGGATCCCCTTGACGAATACCATGAGTTGGGTTAAGATACTAGAAGGGACCCCATTAACTAAAATAGAAAAGAAGGCCGAAGAGATTAGATGCATAATCCAATTGACCCAAGTCACACTAAACGCAAAAGCTTCCAACATTTTTTGGATAAATTGCCAGTTGAGTTTATCATAAGCTTTGGCTATATCTAGCTTAACCAACATTCTTGACAATTTTTTACATTTGATTGAATGTAAGATTTCATGAACAAGAATGATCCCATCCGAAATCTGACGCCCTTCCACAAACCCTGATTGTTTCGGAGAGATTAGAGAGGGTAAAATGGTTTTTAAGCTATTAGCAATTACCTTGGTAATAATATTATAAATCATGTTACAGAGGTGAATAGGTCTGAACTTGTCATGAGAATCAACATCCTCACTTTTATGGATCAGAGTTAGAAAAGTAGCATTTAAGGCAGGAAGAATACGACCAGATATTCTAGATTTCTCCACAATATTCCATATATCGATTTTAATCATCTCCCAAAAATGATGAAAAAAAATTAACAGTAAAACCATCAGGGCTAGGTGAGGTACCTTCCTTCATCTGAAAAACCGCCTCCTAGATCTCATGAAGAGAGATAGAATTCATTAATAATTGGTTTTGTTCCCTTGAAACCAAGGAAGGAATTCGACTAGTAATGACTTCAATGTCATTCAAGCGGTCCCTTCGAGGGTTAGTTAAAATATCAGAAAAGTGAGAGTTAAGCAATTCCTCAATTTATTCCCTACCTTGCAATAGGTTCCTTGTAGCATTTTTAAGCGAATAAATCTTATTCTAAAACCTAGATTGGATGAAAGAATGATGAAAGAATTTGGTATTCTTCTCCCCTTCACGAAGCCACTTGATACGAGACTTCTGCCACCAAAGGAGTTCCTCTTGTTTTTCACATTCTTCAAGTTGGTTTTCTACCAACCTTTCCTCTTCGAGTAAAGTCGGGGAATAGCCTTCATTAAGCCCGATGGAATGAATCTCGAGAAGACATATCTCTAGTCAACGTTTTTCCCAGAAAATGTTCCCAGACTCTTCCTTATTCCATTTCTTGATTTTAGATTTTAGAGCCTTCAAATTTTGTTGGAAGGACCACATATTCGAAACTTGATTGGATTGCATTTCATCCCACCAGGTTTTTACCTTATCTTTGAAGTCGGGATTAGCCATCCAAAATTGCTCAAAACGAAAAGGTTTTTTGAATTGAGACCCTAAACCACTCCACATGAGCTCGATTGGCCAGTGATCCGACCCTCGAATATAGAGGGTCGAGTTATGAATCTCACTTCCTAAATTAATAGCAGATTCAGAAAATAAGATCCTTTCCAGTCTGGAAGCAATATGGCAATCCCTTGTTCTTTTGTTATTCCAAGTAAAACACCCAAACCCTAGAGTAATATCTATGAGACCTAGATCTTCAATGGTATCATGGAAAATATTGCATTCTTCCTCTAAATAACACCTACCACCCTTTTTTCCTCCAACGAAGTGATTAGATTAAAATAACCTCCTACCACTCAGTGCTCCAAAGGCATACAGGACCTCAAATTGGAGAGGGTTTTTAGAAAACTAAGCTTATCACCCGAATGCTGAGGACCATAAACATTCGTAAGTAAACCTAAAATTAGAAAACCAACCACCTTGAAAATAGCAGAGATATAATTACGGGTTCCTTAAAAATAAAAAATGGAAACCCAAGACGGATCCCATAAGATGCATAAGCCCCTAGAAAATCCTTTTGAATCAATACCCATACTTTCGCAACGGGCCCAGATTTTAATCCTGCGCTCCTGAATAAAGTTAGCCTGACATTTGGTTTCCTGTAAAAATACAATAGCAGGATTAGTCCTCTTAATCTTTTGATAGAGAATTTTCATTTGTCTCGGGCTATTAATGCCTCGAGTGTTCCAGGAAAGGAGTTTCATTAAAACAAAGTTATAGACCAAGAGCATCTTTGATTGTCGGGTATTGACCTGAATCAACCAACCTCCTCCCTACATCCACCACCCTATGTTTATTGGATTTACGACTAGGTTTATTGCCGCTGTCTTCACCTGATTTTTTAGTTTCTTTAAAGGAACTTGAATTAATACCTAAAAAACTTGAGAATTTAGCTTTAAGAATGGACTCCTTCAAAAGACTAACCTGTTCTTGAGGCACATAACCTTTAAATTTATCTGAACAAGCTTTATCAATTCCCTCAATATCTAATTCACCGATATCCATCTCTTCATATTCATCCAGGAGATCAGATTGCAAAAAAGTGTCCATAGCTTCAACCTCCGATCTAGCTTCTTGTTGTGACTTTTTGGTATAAAGATTCTTGGAGATATTTGGGACAACGGAGAGTCTCGAAGGTTTTCCAACCTCTGATTTGGAAGGATTACCCCTAGGACTTCTTGAATCCAAAGACTTCCCTGCCTGGTCACCCAAAATCTCAAAGGAATTAGAACTATTCATTTTCTTGACACTGTCTTGATGATCTTGTTTTTTATAGCCTCGTTTACGAGAAGAAACTTTGAAAAAAATAAGATCTACTGGATCAGATACCTTATCAACCAACTTTTTAGGATGATTCAGAGGGAATTCCCTAAACAAGTGGCCATACTCATGGCAACAATGGCATCTAAAGGGCACTTGTTCGTAGTCCAATTTTTGGAGCCATTCTTCATCCTCCCAGAGCAACCTTATTGCCTCTGGAAGTGCCTTAGACAGATCCATGTAGATACAGATATGAGCATAGGCAGTATATCTTTGAGAATTTGTTTGCTTCGAAATTTTGATAAAGGAGCCTAAATTGTTACCCAATTCTTCAAGAATTTCAAAATCCCAATATTCCTGAGGGAGCGAATATAAACTGATCCAAACCGGGGCGATTCTCATATCTTCCTTTTCCAGACAAAATTTCTCTTTCCAAGGATGAAGGAAAAAACCCGTAGATTAAGAGAAATATGGACCACCATCGATAATTTGATTCCTATCTTCTTGACTGATAAAGGAAACAATGAAAAAACCCTTTGATCCCAAATGTAAATCACAATGACCTTTAGGTTTCCATGTAGAGTTAATCCACCAAATCAAAGCTTTCTTCGATGGCTGCAAACCAATGAATTTCCCAATCAAATCATGATCCATCATGAACTGGATCTTTTCCCTTATATTTTCAGACTTAACTAACATGGATGGAATAGCCGATGCTTTCAGAAAGCATTAACTAGGTTTACGATCTATACCAATAGGACCAGGCATATCACAAGACACTAAATTTATCGGTATTTCCCCAATATTCATGTCACCCTGGTCAGGAGGACGGAAGTTAGAGGGCTCCCCCCCTCCAGAACCATTGAAAGATACCAAGCTTCGATCGCCTACTAAAAAATCCGTAGCTTCCTCCCTCCTCACTTATTGGAGTGCGGTCCTCTCCTTAATCTTCATCTAAACATTGACATGTTACCTATGCTAAACTACTTCATTGCCTTTGAATAAAAAAGGACCAAATTCCTATCCTACCGTTTAATACTGCCACTGTTGGAATTATCGTTTACGCATGGCTGGATTTATTTATCCCTACGTCTAATTGGTTAACTTTATTATTGTGGTTCTAAGACTTCCTAATTTATTCCTATGCTTAATATTTTAAAATATATGCTTGGAATGTTTTTCTGCCCAAAGGATTTAAAGGCTAAAGTCCTAAGACTTTCCATATGGTGTTTAAAGTTTATATGTCATAAGGTATGGATATGGAGCCATTCATGGCATATTTCATATGCCATGAATCTTGGCTTAGCAAGGTCAACGAATATAAAGATTGGGGTCTCAATGTAAAAGGTATTTTCAACACCAAGTCGCATTTGGTTTTTGGAACTATAGGCATGGGGAGATATTTCGATGTTGGTGGTGGACATGGTGGGGGAGTAAATGCTCATCGAGATGGCGTAAGCTCAAGCCCTAAGATTGGTCTGTTGTGGTTGCACAATTCATTTGACTCTATGGTGGTTATGCTTTGTTCGACTCTCTGGTTTTTGTCCTTGCGCGAGGTCTGGTTCAAATATGTGCCTTAGGAAGGTATACCATTCACCTGGGTTTGCAACATTGTTTACTTGTTGTTTCATATGGAGGATTGGTATAATTATAACGCGCTCTGGTTCTTTGTTTGCAGGTGATAGAGCTCCCAATGCGCAGGTCGTGTTGGCTACCAAGCTATCAATGAGATACCCTTCACAGGTAATCCCTGTACCAACAAGTTTGAAATTGTATCTATGTGTGTAGATGTTGTTTAATCAGAGCCTTGAGCTTGGTGTTTGTAATGACGAATGAATGAATGTTTGAGGGTTTCGACTGTATAAAGTTTTGTTTGTATTTAAGGCATCCAGAGATGCGTATAATGTATTAGGGTTTAAGATGTTTGGTTTTGGCTCCTTCGGACCATGACTGTCACGACTCTGCTATGTAATGGATTTTTGGGTTGGTAGCTTGTATGTATGATTTCGTTGGTTAATGAAAAAAATTGCGTTTGGTTTTAATGATGGGTCTTGGAAAAGTGGCAGTACCATTGCTTGCAATGGTGCCTCTATTTGAAATCATGACCGTGTAGTTTTTGTTTATAAGTTATAGTGGGTATAAAAGTATGCATTCACAACCGAGGTTTATTCGTGGTTATTGTCTCTAGCTTGGAAAACCTATGACTCTATGCAAATCATTGTCTGTAATTAAATTCTTGTTTTGATATATAAAAGAGTTTGTTTACCTTATTGCCGTGCCATTGCTGGCAATGGAACTCTTGCAAATTCACGACTGTGTAATGTAATGGTGAATACAATGTATTTTGTATAACTATGATTTAAATTTGGGGATTGTCATGAGCCTTGGTTTAACATTGCGATGTGGATGTCGTAGCTGTGATAGCGTAGACAGTAGTTATTTTTATGTTAATGGATTTTCCTTTGCTTCTAGGCCATGAGCCTCGAATATGATTACAACGTGCATATTTTGTTTGTATTACTGTGTGGAAATTTTGACAGGGAAACGATTTCGTTTCATGGTTAATCCTTCTTGCAATTTAATGTTGTTTAGCATTGATTATGTAAACTGCTTGTAAGTTATTTAGAACGTTGATAAATGTTGCAAGCGAACCCTATAGGATTCGATGCTTGTCGTGGTTTTTGATGTAACCTGGGTTTTTAATCAATGAGCCCACAGGATTTGATCCTGGGATGCGTGGGTTTAAAGTGATGTGTGTGTGGATATTTTGTTTTAGGCATGAATGCTGGAAGGATTCGATCCTGTAACCTCTCAATGGATACGATATGTGATAATGTGTTTGCTCATTTAATTTTATGTTTGATTCTTTATGTTAATAGTATATAGTGTGGTTATGAGGTATGATGAAATCGTGCCTACAGAACTTAGAGGTCTCGATAGCTTGGAATTCGATATTAAAGTTATAAAATGGAAATGGTTTGTTTGTAGTTTGTTTACTGAGTTTTTATAGATAGGTTAACTCTGTTTTATTTTGTATTTACATATATATATTGTTCTAAGTTTCAACAGTTATATTTAAGTCATAATTCTATGCACAGTTTGTAGGCTAAGGCTATAGATAATAGTATGGTTTATTGTAAATAATATAAGCCTGTTGGAAATATGAAATCTGCCAGCAAAGATAAGATATAGGTTTTGTTGTAAATAGATCTAGGTTGATAAAGTGTTTTCAGTTAGGGTTTTATAGGATGTAGATACACAATCTCTGATATATTACTCCTATGTTTTGAGCCTGAAAATAATGAACATGAAATAAATTGTAGAAATGAACAGAAACCAAACCCTCTTACAAATAACACTAAAGGTGCTTAGTCCATCATTTATAAATATGAATAATATATATTTTCCTAACTAGATTAGCATTATTGAATAGATAAAATAACCTAGGTATAACAGACACATATTAATTCTCCATTTAGAATTTAAAACTCATTTAATAATAAAAACTATGTAACTTGCAAGAGGAAATGTAAAACCTCATACCTGCAAGATGAACCTGTTTTAATGGATGAAAATCCTACACACTCAAATACCCAACATTAATAAAGTCATAGATAGATCTGACCTCTATTCAAATAACCGAATAACTTGGGAACTACCACGTTCCTCCCAACCATGACCCAGAACCGTTCCTAGTTTCAATCTGGATCCCCCCGAGCAGGTTCCAACATGCAAGTAGCTTATATCTCCTAAGGTAAGTCTTCCCTATCGGGGATATCAGGTTCTATATCAGTTTCTTTTTTAAGAAAAATATTCTTCAAGAACTCTCTTGAAGGTAATTAGTTAGAATTATGGAATCCTCCAAAGATAGATAGATTGGTCCCCAAGCCTCTCTTTGGCTTGGTTCTTTATATACAGTCTTTTCTAGAAAAGGGGCAGTTACATCCATAGTCATTTGATTTCTTGAAATAACCCTTTCCATTTAATTTAGGTAATTTTTAGTATTTAATTAGGAACTTTTGACTAGTTCATACTTTGACTCTTGTAGGTATTTTAATATTTAATTATCATAGTAATAATAATAACATGTGAATCCTTTCTTTATTACTTATAGCTACTAGTATTATTACTATGCTTACTCTTTATACATATCATGTATAAATTATATATTTATATATATACCATTTGGTAACATTTTATCCTTAGGTATCATATAACATGATCCCTAAACATATGACACTTTTCTTTTAGCTTAGTCACTTTCTTTAATAAGGCCTTCAGGTAGGGGTTAGGTCAACTAGGTTAGGCAACTCTAAACCTCCTTGCATGTTGGATTCCCTCGCATAACATGGTAGTTCTTCAGTACTTGATGAGATATAGAAATTTGAAATTTCATTTAATCACTTAAAAATAAGTAAGATGAGACCAATGTTTTATCAGAGTCGTTTTCACTCAACATATTAATTCTTTTCAGTAACTCCTAGTGCTTATCTAGAACCCATACTCAACGCTAAAAATAGGGAGTTACAAACTTAGTGCAATTTTATATCTCCTCGCTCAACACTAATGCTAGGATGTATTTCTAGGATACACCTAGGGATACAATGGATAAGGATCCAATGTTCAAGAGATTATGCTCAACATCAACTTGGAAGGCTCCATGGATTATGCCCAACACTTCCAATTTTATCTTTTCATGTGCTTCAGAGCTTCATGATCAACACAAAGGTTTCCATAACTCATGTGTTCTAGAGCTTCTCTCTCAACACAAACATCAAATACTCATGTGCTCCAGAGCTCCTCGCTCAACACAAAACATCTCATCAAATATGTGCTTCAAGGTCCATGCCCAACACATGAAATCGTATATGAAACATATGCAATTGGCTTACGCCCAATATATCAAACAAATCATCATGTTCATGTGCAGTGGGGTCTTAGACCTAATATACCAATTAAAACATCAAACTAACATCATAACCAATGGGGCTTATGCCCATAAGTGTTAGGTCGAAATTCGGGATATTACATAATTCACAATGAGTCAATTAACGTGTTTGAGGTGGCCATGGGATGTTGCAAAAGAAAATCAAGAAATTGCTGAAATTTTGACACAACCCTAAAAATAACAATTTTTTTTACAGCAAGTGACAATGTTGTAACTCTGATATTTTTTTTTGTTATAATTATTCCTTATTCATCAATTCTAATATTAATTGCTTCATTGAAAAATTGATAGGAAATCATTCTTAGCGTTGTTAAGATTATTACTCAACGAAGGTAAAAGACTCGTTTGATTAAGGAGTCTCTAAAACGTTTAAGGCTAAGTTTTGGAAATAATCCTTTAAGGTTTAGGGTCTAAGGTCTCACTTTAGACCTAAACTTGGTTCATAGCATTTTAATGGTTAAAAATTATAGCATGGAAGATATTAAGGGTTTTATGGTTATAATTAATGTTTGAAAACGTTACCATGATATCATTGAAAGCATAGTTTACAAAGGTTGTTTGACTATTGTATCCTAGTTCTATGGTTAGGAAAGATCAATACGTATGATGATTGTGTACTATGGAAAACGTAATTGCATGAAACACCGCGTATTAATTGTCGGTTTGAGTTGGAAAGGGGCATGGAGGCCTGTGTAATATTTTTGGACATACATCCACTTTTTTTGAAAACCAAACCAATGATTTTAAACTTTCCCTTTAGCTTGACCCATGGCATGCGAGTTGATAGAGCATCTAGCATGTTTGAAATTCATGGGTTCATTCACAACCCTCATTCATGGGAGAATTAAATTCTTGTGAGTTTTAGTTTTCATGGGTTCATTCACGACCCTCCATGTGTTCAAAACAGTCTATGAAAATCGTTGGATGAGCTTGCCTTCGTTTCATTGAGATCTTCGAAAGTGACATTTACCCTATTGGGTTGTTCACTGTTTATTAGCATGTTTCAGTTGCTTCCTTGCAAAGATATGGTTGAGGGTTCCTTTTTCTTTAATGTCATGAACATAAATGCTCATATGAGCTCTGGATTTGGCGTTTGAAGGTTTTTAATATAGGTTTATAAAGATGGGATCTTTTCCATTTACTGAAATATGATCTCCCAACAATTTTTGATATCTGTTGTATGTGGAAGGTTTGGCACTAAAGTGTCCAAGAATTTTTTGTGAGGAAATGGTTTGGATGTACCTCTCCTTCATGTGTCTTCAAGGAGACTTTCTGGTAAGTTTTACTCTATAACTCTTCCATCATTTTCCTTTTTTCGTTTCCTCTTTTGGAACCAAGATTTAAGAAGGTATATGCTATTGTGCAGGGTTTTTTCCTTCTTCATTGTATGGATAGGTTATTTTACTTTAGTAACTACGTTTAGGGTTCTTGATTCTTGAATTTAAAAACAATGTTGGTTGCAAAGTTCTTAATAGGGTTACCCCTCCAGGCTTCGACTGCATGAGGTTTATCCCTTAGCTAACTTGTGGATTATGGATATATTGAGTTAAGTAATTGTATGCCACTCTGTCAAATCTTCTCTTTGTGTTTATAGTACAAAAGGAAAAAAAGTAATAACTAATTGCAACAATTATATGCAGGGGAAGGGTAGCGCATTTAACGCTCTAATGATATGAGTTAAACTCTTACAGCAAGATGTGTGTTTGCCTCCAGGAAGAAGAAGGATCTTCTCTGGAAAGATTTGTTACTCAATCTTTAAGCTAGTTTCATTGTTGTTCCAAATCAAATTCTAATCCTTTTTGTCTTTATGGAATGTGGTTCGTGGCCTCGCCAGATATGACTCATCGACT
Source organism: Pseudotsuga menziesii (assembly GCA_001517045.1). Taxonomy (NCBI): domain Eukaryota; kingdom Viridiplantae; phylum Streptophyta; class Pinopsida; order Pinales; family Pinaceae; genus Pseudotsuga; species Pseudotsuga menziesii. The sequence continues at coordinate 87,688 of LPNX010080131.1, forward strand.
AAACAGGTATGCAAACTACCTTTCATTGGCCATTAACAGATGTATTGGATATATAAAAGTAGAGGGTTGGTTCTAAAATGACCCTAAGTTAAGGTTATATACTCTAGTTTTTTTGTATGCTAGGATAAACACTGTGGTATTCGTTTTTGACCTATTTGAGCTTTTTCTTTCGAAGATAGACCAAATCTGAGAGTTCATATTTGTGATGGAAAATGTTTAAATTTAGTTTTATGAAAGGACATCTCGCCCTCTCAACATGGCTATCATGTATAGTTAAGAAGAGTTGAACGTTTGCACTATTTTGTTGGATTTTTTACTTTGGGAAAAATAACCTCGTTGTCTGTTTTATCAATGAATATAATAAATTATTTGTTCATCGATTGAACTCTTGTTCTCTTATTGCGACTGTTTGAATATAACTTGTATTTTATTTATTTGTTCAGTTTATCATTTTGTTCTTTTTACAGTTAAAAAGATTGAAAAACTTGCCAACGACATATACATTGTTTTTAAAGAGAAAATATTGGTATCTAGGTGATACGAAGCCTCTCGGCTCTAGTGCTTCATCTATGTTTCCTTAATTGATTTCCATGATTTTCATTTATAGATGTTTAAATTAGAAAAGTAACATTATACTAGGGTTCACCTATTATGTTAACGATTCAGTATATAGAAGAAAAATAACGTTTATGCTCGCCAAAATACTCTTTGCATGAACAAATTATAAAATAAAGAAAACATAATAGGAATGTAAGAATTTAATGAACAACTTCTGTGTATAAACAATGTTAGGATTTCAATAAGGTTAATAATTCATTTCTAGAATATAAATAACAAGATTAATGTTCCATATTTAATTAGAAAGGAACTTGTCACCACTGATGGGAAAATGAAGCTAAGGTTTCTGTTCCTCTGAACCAACTCCCAAAGTAGCCAAGTTACTCGCTCCAGAACCCTCGAGCTTGTTCGTTGAACCACAAGGAAAAATATTGATCAATTCTCACTCACTTTGCATTAAGCGATATTATTTCCCCTACATCACAAGCCTCCTCCTTATTCAATGGGATCAATACTTTTACTATTTTTCCTAGGAATTGGTCATTTATTAGCAACCTGCCCATTATTACTCCACAATGAGTCTTAAAATAATTTTAGGTAAGATTCCTCCTGCATCACTTGATTTCTCATTCATAAGTTTTTGTCATTTTTTATTCCTCCTTGTGGGTCAGCAAACACTCTTTAACGTCTACTTCAGTTTCGTTTTTCTTCAATTTTTCAAATATTAAATAATAAAAATTATTTTACATTTATTTTGATCCTACTTGGTCAAAATGTCAAAAATAATAATAATAATTTTAAAGTCTTTAATAATTAAGAATATTAGGTGTGTTACATACACCTCCTATTTAAAATTAGTGTCATCCTCACTCTTACCTTTAAACTTCTTCTAAAACATTTTGAAACAAAATTAGATATGCTTCTCGCATATTACTTTCCGAATCCCAAATGTACTCTCCTGGACTAAGGTGCTTCCATTTAACCTTGACCTGTCTGATGGTATGGTTTCAAAGTAAAAGTTCTCTCCTGTCAAGAATACATTATGGTTCCACCTGAAATTCTCCTTCAGGTTCCACTTTTATAACATTCTAGTCAACCACATGAGTAGCATCATGAACGTATTCTTTTTTAAATTGAGACATAAAAAACATTATGTACTTTTAATAGTAGGTGGTAATTCCAATTGATATGCCACTGGTCCAACTCTTACTAATATTTCAAAAGGTCCACAATAACTGGGTGCCAATTTTGTATATTTTTCCAATCTTAGGGAACCTTTTCCGGGTTTCACTTTCACATAAACATGATCTCCTACCAGGAACTCTCATGGAGTTCTTTTTAAGTCGGCATAAATTTTTTTTTGTATTTTGGGTTATCTTCAAGTTACGTTGTACCTATTTCAATGTTAGTTCCATATCTTTCAATATTTTAGGTCCTAGCATTAATCTATCTACTCGGTTGCTCCAATAAATTGGAGTATTACATTTTCATCCATATAGTATTTCAAATGGACTTAATATAACTGAAGCTTGAAAATGGTTATTATACGCAAACTCTACTAGATTTAAATAATATTACCATTTACTTGGTTTATCCATTACATACATTCAAGAATATCTTCTAAAATCCAATTTACCCTTTCAATTTGACCATCGTTCCGAGGATGATATGTAGTACTAAAATTTAATTGTGTACCTAAAACTTTAAATAAATATTTCTAGAAATTTCCTATAAACATTGCATCTCTATCAGAAATTACTATTTTGGGTACCCCATGTAATATGAAAATTTCCGTTATAAAAATATCATCAATATTAATAACTTTATATGTAGACTTCACTGGAATAAACTGGGTTACTTTATTGAGCTTATCCACCACAACCATGATAGAATCATTTTGTTTAACATTCTTAGGTAACCTAGTTATAAAATCCATACTCATAATCTCTCATTTCCATTCCGGAAGAGGTAATGGCTATAACAATCCGGCTGGATGTTGATGTTCCATTTTTACTTGATGACATTCAAAACATTTAGCTAAATAGTCTGCCACAAAATTTTACATGTTAGGCCAAAAGAAATATTTTCTTATCATTGTAATCATTTTTTGATATCTGGGATGTCCTAAATACGGTCTTTCATGTAATTCATTCATAATGATTTGTTTAATTTCTTCCAAGCTAGGTATATATAGTCTTCTTTTATGCAATAATAATATTTTTTGGTTCAAACTGAATTTTGTTTTTACATGCCATTCTTGATTTTATGTTGTCTTTTCTTTCAAAATTTTATTATCTTTATCAAGCTTTGCTGAATTTTTAAATTTTATCTTCTGAATCTGTCTCGTATCTGCTACTTGCAATTACATATAACATATTTGCATGACGGCTTAAAGTGTCTTCCACCTTATTTTCTTTAACTTTTATATGTTTTATTTCAAAGTCATATTCACTTAAGAAAGATAACCACCTAACTTATCTAGCATTAAGGTTTTGTTGGTCAAATACATATTTTAGACTTATATTATCAGACATTAACAAAACAATTATTCATATAAGATAATGTTGCCACATCTCAAGTGCATGAATGATAGCATATAATTCTAGATCATGCATAGAAAAAATATTTTCTTGCTCTTTAAGCTTTCTAGACTCATACGCTATAACATAGTTTTCCTGAAGTAATAATCCTCCTAAGATTTCCTTGCATGCATTCGTACATGCGACAAAATCCTTGTACGGATCGTCAATATTTAGTATAGGAGTTGTTGTTAATAAGTGTTTTAGTTTATTAAGACTTTCTTCACATTTTTCATTCCAATCGAATTTCTTACATTTCTTTTATAATGAGGTTATAGGATATGCAATCTTAGAAAATCCTTCAATGAATTTACGATAATAACCAATAATGCCCATAAAAGAACTTATATCGGTTATGTTTTTTGGAACATGCCATTCTATGATAGATTCAATTTTGTCAGGATCTACTGATATCTCTTCTTTAGACACCACATGTCCTAAATATTGAATTTTATCTTTGAAAAAGTAACATTTGCTAAACTTGGCATATGAATGTTGTTCTATTAACACTTTGTAAAATTATTTTTAAGTGTTCCTCTTGTTTTTGTTTATTCTTAGAATAGATTAATATGTCATCGATAAAGATGAACACATATTTATCTAAATACTTACTTAGTATACTATTCATTATACAAATGAAGGATTCTAGTAAATTTTTCAACACAAAGGGCATTACGGCAAATTCATAATGATCGTATATGGTTCTAAAAGTTTTTTTAAGGATATCTTCATCTTTGATTCATACTTGATGATATCCAGATCACAAGTCTATTTTAGAGAATATTTTTGTTCCTCAAAACTAATCAAATAGATCGTCGATGTAAGGTAGAGGATATCGATTTTTAATTGTCATTTTATTTAATCGTCTATAATATATATAGAACCGTAAAGTACCATCCTTTTTATTCACAAACAATACCGGTGCTCCCCATGGGGGAACACTGGGTTGAATGTAATTTTTATTAATCAATTATTTTATTTGTGTCTTTGACTCATTAAGTTCCAGTATGTTCATATGATATGGAGCTTTTGATGTTGGTACCTCCCCTGGTACGAAATCAACTGTAAAATCTATATCTCTTTTTAGAGGTAATCCAGAATTTCTTCCGGAAATACATCTTTAAAATATTTTAGAATTGATATGCATTCTAAATTGACTTGATTATTTTTCTCTTTACCATCCATTATGTAAACTGAATTTTTTTTCAACCTTTACGAATAGACCTTTTCACCTGTAAAGCTGAAATTTCTCTTATGATGATTTTTCTGGGAATTCCTTTAACGACAATATTATTACTTTCATCTTCTAAACATGAGAATGTTTTATCATAATAGTTTAAGATAACTCTATGTTTCTCTAACGAATGTATTCCTATCAATAATTCATAAGATACTCAAGGTAGAATATTTAAATAACCTTGCGTTTTAAAACCATTCATAACAAAATCACAAATTTTCACTAAGCTAGTTACTTTCCCCTTCGTTCCTGTAGCAAGTTGAGCTAACCAAGAATTTTCAAATGATTTTATTGGAGCTTGTATAACTCCACAATTCCCAGTGAGATATAACTCAAAATTACTCCTATATCAATCAATATATATATATATATTGGTTTATCCTTTAACGTACCTTCGATTTCGATCATAGATGTTTGATGATATTTCCTTGCTATATCTCCCATAATAGTATCTTCTTGAACTGTATGGACATTGTTAATATTTTTTCTTCTTACACGGAAATCCTTAGAAAAATTGGGTTCCCCGCATTCCCAACATTTTAATGGTTCCCTTTGTGCAATATTTTTATCATATGCAGTGACTACTTCTCTTTCTTTTATTGCAGTAGGATTTTGTTGTTTATAATTTTTAAAGTTATTCCCTTAATATCCCCAATAATTATTTCTAGAAGTTTTATAAATTTGTGTACCTTTATTTTTGTGTTCAAAACTTTCACATGTTTTATTTTTCCAATTAGGTATAATTTCTCATTTTTTTTATTTTGTTCATAACAAAAATTTTCTTTTCTCATGGCCTCTTCCTGAGTTTTTCAGATTATCATATTCTATTATTTATTTAAATATAAGAGGTAAACATCTAAGAAAACACCGATTTTTTGGTTTTTCATTAATAATGTAGGGTACATAATGTAATGGACTTACAAAATTACTGCATAATTATTTCATCGTCATTGCACCTAATCTCAATTCATAGAATTCTTTAGATTTTTCCTCATAATATTGTTCCGATAAATATTTTCTTTTAAAATATTTCCTAAAAGTTTTCCAGGTTACATAACGTTCTTTAATGCTTTTTACATTTTTGATGTCTTGCCACCAAATATCAGCTTTTCCTGTTAAGTTATAAATTGTCATTTTTGCTTTTATCTCATCAGAATGAATGAAAGAACATATACAAAATCATAATCACAGACATTTTGCAAAGATAACAGAGATACAATAAACACATATTCTATTAAATGGCGGAAATAGAAGAGACTGTAATACAATTGCTAGAATGGTGGTAGCTATCTTTCAGAAGAGATGTGGCTACTACACTCATCTGTGCCAAGCTGAATACAAAATAAAGCCAAAGGGGCCTATTTATAATAATAATGAGGGTGAGAACCCCCAAAGTCCAAAACGTAACCCTAGAAGATGAACCGTCATAAATTTTGCGGCCCGAAGGTGGTAAGTTGAACAATCAACTTCTCGGGGTCATAACTTTTGTATACGATCTCCGATTTGGGCATTCAATAGCTCGTTGGAAAGGTCTATCTAAACCATTTGGCCCCTGAATTGCCAAAAAATGTCGTTTAGGGCCTCAAAACGGCCTTGAAAGTTTGGGATTCGAAAAACTGTAGAAAAATAACTGGGAAACTGCCACAATGGACAATTGTTTTGAGCCAGTGGAATAGGTGGGTGGCCACTGATATCCATATTGATCAATCCTCCCTCCTTAGGAAGCAATGGTATCCATTGCGTCGAATCCCGTATAATATCTTAAACTATGTGTTGAGTTGATCTCCTAGTGTGACACATGTTGAAGTGAAGAGGCTTCCTTTCTTTGACATCCCGAGAGGGCTGTAATTGTTGTATGGATGATTTGTTTCTAGATGAGCGCCTTGACTGCATGGCCTTGCATCATAAAGGTACTCGGATAGATGAGGAAACAATGGATCTATATTCTTCTTGTGTCTGATGAGCAGAGACACCCTGTGTAGAGGGTGTGGAGGTCTCTGTGATCTTATGTTCTCCTTTAGGCACAATTGTGAAGAGGAATATTTTTTTGATGTGGGAGCTTATCTTCCTACCTTGCGAGAATTTTTTAGGTGCAATGGTATCTGGTATTCGATAGAGTTTTCCTCCCAAAGTAACAATGACGTTGCGACGCTGTGACTCATATATTACAACATGACGCTTCCACATACATGGTTGTCCTAAAAGAACATCACAGACTTTAAGTGGGACCACAACACACAATACCTCGTCTTTGAAATGCTTGATTCCATATGGTAAGAGGCATTGTTGAGTAATGTGGATACCTCGTCCTTGGCTTAGCCAACTAATGCTGTAATGTTGTGGGTGTGGTGTTGTCGGAAGCTCCAATCTCTTGACGACTTCTATTGAGATCAGGTTATTTTGGCTGTCATTGTCAACAACAAAATGTAGAGGCATTCCCTTCACCCACATCTACGAGTGGAAGAGGCACTCCTCTACCTCTAACTCTTCAGGATCCTCTAGTTGAATCTGTGCGGTAGCAACAATGGCAATGGGGTCTGCATCAATGATATTCCTCCCATTTTATGCGGCTGTGGCATTGGGTTTGGAATCATAATCAGGATCTCATTCTGAAGATTTAATCTCAGCCACTAATGACTTCTTTGAGAAACATTCATCAGTGTTGTGCCAAGGGATTTTATGAAATTCGCACTACTTACTAGTTTCCTTCTTTGTCTTTCCATCCCCCTTCTTTGCTTGTGGTGGGGATTGGTTTTCATTTCCTTTTGTTGTTTTCTACAGGATAGGGTTTCCCTTGCCTTGCTTCTGCGGTGGATTCGCAGGTCGAGAGTCTTGCTTGTTCTTTTATCAAAATTTCTCATCGATTTTGACAACACACCGATAGGCGGATCCAAGTGAAGAGATTCCGAGGAAGTCCATCTTAGTTTGGATGTACCAATGTAGAACACTGTGATATTTTAGAATTAGGTGTTGCTTGGAGTCCTTGATACCCAGCTTTGTGCACAAGGTATGAAATTTGTTGGTGTACTTTGACAATGTCTAGTCCCTTTCTTGATGCAGAATGGTCCATTTTGTGTACTGGTCATCATAGTTTCCCACAAGGTAATATTGTTCCCTGATGACATCTACGAGAGAGGCCCAAGTGGGATTTGTCTCAAACATTCCAGACTCGTTTGATGAGTTTTGTTCCCAATAAGTACCCCACCAATTTTGGACATGGGGGACTGCCTTAAAGAGAGTAAAGGTGATCTTTTCCCTATCGAAAAAATTGTGGATAGAGAAATACCCTTCTAGAACATTCAACGAATTATCCAGGGAATCTGCATCGATATTTCCTTCAAATAAAGTAATATCAAAGTTAACTTGTACCTTAAAGGGAGTTGCATCCCCGAACCGACTTCTCTTTGAAGATGCACTTGTCGCTACCTGAATTCGTAGAAGGATTTGGGTGAAACTATCCATCATATCCTTCCTCTGTCGCTCGAGGGCTTCCTCGAGCAATGACTTGATAGGATCTCCTGCTCCGTCGTCTCTCTTTTCTTCCACCATGGGAGGTCGTTTGGGGCGGCGAGAATGATCAAGTGAAACTAGTTCGAGAACAAACTCTCTATACTCGGACCTCGTCGGGGACATGCGCCGAGAAACAATCAAAGAGTAGATTTTGTGATACCACTGATCTGGATTTATGCGTGAATGAAATGAAAGAAAATATATAGAATCATAATCAAATACATTTTGCAAATATAACAGAGATACATTATACACATATTCTATTAAATGGCTGAAATAGAACAGACTGTAATACAATTGCTAGAATGGTGGTAGCTATCTCTGAGAAGAGATGTGGCTGCTATGCTCATCCGTGCTAATATGAATACAAAATGAGGCCAAAGGGGCCTATTTATAATAATAATGAGGGTGAGAAGCCCAAAAGTCCAAAAAGGAACCCTAGAAGATGAACCGTCATAAAGTTTGCGACTCGAAGGTGGTAAGTTGAACAGTCAACTTCAAGGGGTCATAACTTTGCATACGATCTCCGATTTGGGCGTTCAATAGCTCGCTGGAAAGGTCTATCTAAGCTTTAAAACTTTTGGTCAACTAAATGCATGCCAATGGGAACCATTTTTCCCCCAAATCACCAAATAACATCGTTTAGGGCCTCAAAACGACCCCGAAATTTTGGGACCCGAAAAACTGTAGAAAAATAGCTAGGAAACTGCCAAAATGGACAATTGTTTTGAGTCGGTGGAATAGGTGGGTGGCCACCGATCTCCATCTGGATCATCAGAATAGTTATGGATCTAGAAATAATTTTTCATTCTAGAAATCCAAGAGTCTTATTCTTCTCCTTTTTCAATTGATCCATTGAACATAGGAGGTTTAATCTTTATAAATTCACCATTAATCTATTCATATGTCTTATATTTCTTTTTTTGTTGATTACTATCGCTACTTTGACTAGAATCCTTGTATTTTCCTTTACTATGTGTAGTTGATTCTTCGCTTGAAGAATCGGTCTCATTATTAGAAAATTTAAATTTTCTTACCTTGCATTTATAAGGTGCAGTTCTTGCCATTTCTAGTTCAAGTACTTTATTCTTTTCTTTTTCATTATTATGTATCTTAGTTAGCAGGACATTATTCAATTCTTCTCATCCTTTCAAGATGTGTTCATTATCTTCCTTAACACTTTGTAATTCTTCTTTCAAGTCCTTTACCATTTGTAGGAATTTAGATTGGTTATCATTCCTACTTTCGTTTATATTTACCCAAATATCGTCATCTCTAATATTCCCTTCTTCTATGTTTTCTGGTTCTTTAGGATGGGATTCTCCTTCTGCATACATTTCTACATCTGTCATATTTCCTGGAAAATAAAGGTTATTTTTCTCTTCCTATTTAGAAAGAGAAACAAACCGTAACATAAATTAGTTTTTGGTTTATATCTATTTAAGTGTTGGGCATTTTCAGGCTGAGTGTTATAACCATGCACTGATACCATTCTGTCACAACCCCAAAAATACAAAAAAAAAATATTGAATATGACAATGTCGTAACTCTTATATTTATTTTCGTTTGTTATAGTTATTCCTTATTCTTCAATTCTAATATTTATTGTTTCATTGCAAAACTGGCAAAAAAATAGTCTTGGTGTTGTTAACATTATTACTTGACCAACGTAAAAGAATCTCATTTGATTAAGGATTCTCTAAAAAAATTTAAGGATAAGTTTTGGAAATAATCCTATAAGGTTTTGGGTCTAAGGGCTCACCTCAACCCTAAACTTGGTTCATAGCATTTTAATGGTTAAAAGTTCTAGCTCAAACTATATAAAGGGTTTTATGGTTATAATTAATGTTTGAAAACCTAACCATGATAGCGTTGAAAGCATACTTTGCAAAGGTTGTTTGAATATTGTATCCTAGTTCTATGGTTAGGAAAGATCAAGACATATGATGATTGTGTACTGTGGAAAAAGTAATTACATGAAATACCACGTATTAACTGTGGCTTGACTTGGTAAGGGGCATGGAGGCTTGTGTAATATTTTTGGACATAAATGCATTTTTTTCAAAAACCAAACCAATTATTTTAAACTTTCCCTTTGGCTTGAGCCGTCGCTTGTGAGTTGACAGTGCAACCAGGGTGTTTGAATGTAATTCTTGCAGAGTATTTTTTTTTTTGTAAGCAAGAAGATTATATTAATGAAAATCCTTTAGTGCATCAAAGACATGGATTCATGCCATGGTAACGCCACATATCATTCGAACTACTTAGCCATAACTGTCACAAAAATAAGTTCCCCTTATCTTACCCTTCAGCTACCAGCTACTCCCTTTCCCCCCTTACATCTAAAAATCATAAATTTTTGTTCATCATAAAAACATATTGTGTTCATTACAAAAAGATACTACAGTGCTTTCGACTTTCCTCCTTCAACCATACTCATAAACAAAAATACACAACAAAGCATAAACTAAAACTAAAATTATTTCAGAACTAAATGACACCGAATATATAATACACCCCTATCCTGAAGCACCTAGGAACTTTCATTTCTACATCGAAGGTGTTTTCCAGATTTCCAGACCCCCGAGTGGTGATTCGTCTGTGGCCTCATGTTTAACCTTCGGACCGTGAATAGGGAAAGGACCTCAAGATTGCATGCCAGCTGAGCTTTCACCCACAACCACTACTTCATGAGCAATTTCGAGCTTCAATGCAATTTTTTCAATCTTTCTATGCATCACTTAGTTCTCATGATAGTGCTCTTTCTAGGATTCGACGGGTTCTTCATCTTCCATTGCTTTGTTTTCTCTATCCATCAAAATGTGGGCTATTAGTTCCTTTGTGACCCAGTGGGTGGTGATCATTCGTTCATAAGTTGATAGATGACCTGTTTTGGTTCTTGGGTCACTAACCCATTATTCCACTTTAGACAACGTTTATGTCCATGGTAGGCACCTGATTCCATAGATTTTTCTCTACTCTCTTGATCTCTTCTTTGATTATAGGCGGTATGTGCTCCTGAAATAAGAAAGAAACCTATCCCGCTCTTAGAATTTCTCGAGATGGTTTATTCCTTCCCTCCTTGCTACCCATATTTACCCTTCGTACTTTCCTCTTGGGTGCCATAATGGAATAGGTTTGGAAATCTAACATATATTCTACTACCTTGCACTTTCTCACTATAGACTCCCTATGAAAGAGAAGACAAAGCATGAAGGGATGTCCAAAACTGACCGAATATATAACCTTGGAATTCATCCATACTTAGTGAACCTTACTCAAACCTATGTACTTACTATTTATTGAAATAGTACATATCCAAAATTCTCCACCTCCCTCCATAGATATCCGTACCTTACTTTACTAATACTAATCCTAATTCGACCTTAATGGCCTGGGGTGGGAAACCATGAGTGTTCAAGTCCTAACATGATGTAGAGGTATTGACCTCATGTATTAATGATAACAAATGATGATTCCCAAACATGGGAAAGGGGGTTATCTGTACATTGGGCTGGTGAATCCACACTTTTCTTGTGCAGGAAATCAATTCTCAAGATAGCTCACAACCTTGGGACGCCAAGTGGGAGAACTGCAGCTACCACTCATTACCGTCCTCTGTCGACAGCTAGCTTTCCATGAACCGCTCCCTCTTTCGTTCACCAATGTTTTCCATCAAATCCACCAGCTTATTTCCATCTCTCTTGACATGGGTGAAATTCACGTGTGGCGGCCTCTAATGTATTTGACCAAACTTTCCACCCAATGCATCATACGCCAGTTGTTAACTACTTTGACAATAGGTTGGCCACCTTGGAGTCTTTTGGCCATCTGTATGAAGATGTAGGAATCACCTTCGATTATCAAAGGTTCAAAAATAAGCCCGATGGAGAGCTTGATGCCCTGAAGTAAGCCTTCAAGATCCTTCAAATTTTTGGTGTCCTGTCATATGATCCCATGGAAGAGCTGGATAACCATACCATCACTGTTTCAGATAGAGCCTACGAATCCCACCAACCCTGGATTGCCTTTGGAGGCTTCATAGAAATTCAACTTGAAGTGTCCACTTGGAGGAGGGAACCAGGTGCTCGAACTCGTTGGAAACAATTTATTCATTTTAAACATTCTCCAACCCTTAAGGTGAGAAATATAAATTCCATCCACTCAGAATCCTTTTTTCATTGTCATCCATCTCCCAATATTTCTCATTCCATTGCGTAATTTTAATATTTTCGTAGGTATATTTGAAAATTTGGTTCCAAACTACTTGTAGCTGCCTCTTTTTTCCTTAAAAAGTTCTATTGTTTCTTTCCTTCCAGATTTCCCACATCAACATTCGAGGGAATGTGATCCAAATTTCACTAATGAATGGGTTTTTGAAAACCTCTTTGTTCTAATATTTTATCATTTTGTGAGGTTGACCTCTCACTTAGTTAGTCCTACAAAATATTTCAGCGCCTGAGTCCAATAATTATGATTCCATCAGACACGATTCCAATAGATGATTCATGGTTTCTTCCTCAATTTCACAGAGGGTGCACTAGAACGGGCCATTCATGCCTCTTTTCATTAAGTTTTCTCTTGTGAAAATTCACCCGTGGGATAGTAGCCAAATAAAGGTCACAATTTTGGGCCATAGATTAAATTTCCAAATCATATCCAATGAATCCCTGTTATGAACTTCTCCATGGTTGAAAGTTATATTATAGGCCTCTTTTTTGTTATAGGATCCTTTATATAAATATCCCATATCAGCTTATCAGGTCTTCTATGGATAAAAATGCATCATTCTTGAAGGGATTCCAAAATCTTGTGGACATCCTCAGTCGAGAATATTTCATTCCACCACTCTTGAGGGTTCCATTAATAGAATTCCTCATTGTTTTGAATTTTTCTCCAAAATTTATGAAGTTTAATTATCCCCAATTCCTCAGCTTTGGTACGATTGGCTTGGATATCAATATGAGAAATGATCTTCGAAATTTGTTTCCATGAGTCATTCAAAAAATTAGCATTATGTCCTTCCCTTATCTCCCAAAATATATGATACTGTATGATTCCTCTATTTAGGAAGGAATAATTCCATATATGAGAACCTTCCATCCCTTCATTAAACCTTATAAGATCATGTTTTGGTTTTTTGTGCGCATATTTACTTTGCCATAATTTTTCCCATGCCTCGTCTTTATGTGATACTTGGTGCCACCATATTGTTGCTCCTAGAACTTGACTATTATTCTACGGGTCTCTCAGAACCATACCACCTTGAGATTGTGGTTTACAAACTATGTCCCAACTGACCAAATCCCATCCATGACTATCTCTATTGCCTCCCCATAAAAATTTCCTTTAGATTGACCTGACCTGCCTGAGAACTGACTTCGGGGTTGGAAGGGTAGAAAATAAGTATATTGGCATCACTTGGAGTACATTTTTCACTAACAAAACTATGCTAGCCAAATTGAGGTGTTTGAAATCCCAATTTCCTAATTTCTTTCTCATTCGATCCAGAAGATATTCCCAGGAGACTTTCTTAATTAGCCCTTCGGTAAGCGGGGCACTAAGATATTTGGACGGGGGAGCTACCTTGAAATCTTGGGATACATAGAATATTTTGCTGGTGGATATTGGGCGTGTTAAAAAAGAAACCTTTGTTCTTTGTATTATTTACCTCAAGCCTAGATGTCTTTGAGACGAAATTCAGACGTTTCTTCAAAATATACGCTTCTTGAACCGATGAGTGCTCCATAAGCATTGTATCGTCCACAAATTGTTGATGGGATATGGTTTTCGAATTGTTGTGAAGTTTCAAACCCCTAAGCTCTCTATTAACAATCTTATCCTTGATTACCCTACTCAATCCCTCCTCCATGAGGATAAACAAAAAAGGTGATAGAGGATCTCCTTGTCTAATGCCTCTTGAGGGTTTGAAAGTTCTAGTAGGGGATCCATTTAGAAGGATAGAAACTAAATTTGTAGAAGTTATATTCATTATCCATCAAATCCAGTCCTGGTGAAAACCATAAGCCTCAAGCATCTCTTCCATGAATTGCCAACTTAATTTGTCATAAGCTTTCGATATATCCAGTTTCAGTAGCATGCTTGGTTTTTTTTAGACTTTCAAAGAATGGATAACATCATGGACTAAGATAATTCCATCCAAAATATGTCTTCCTTCCACATAGCCAGATTAGTCCTGGGAAACTAAATCTGGGAGGAGAGGCTTTAACCTGTTTTCCAATACCTTTGTTATTATCTTATAAATAACATTACATAGAGCTATAGTCCTAAATTTACCTGGAGAATCAGCCCCTTCCTCCTTGGGATGAGAGTTAGGAAGGTGGAGTTAAAATCTCTTAGAACTCCATTGTCCTTCCTGGAATCCTTCACGGTCTTCCATACCTCGTCTTTTATAATACCCAAAAAATGGTGAAAGAATTTAGTCATGAAACCATCAATTCCCGGGGCTTTTCCATCCACCATTTGGATGACGACCTCCTCAAATTCATGGCGCTCCATAGGTTGCATCAAGAAATCATTTTGTTCAGTCGTAACCCGCCTTGGGATATGCTTGGTAGACTTTCTGATATCCTTTGTCATGTATGGTCGATATTCCTTCATGATTTTTCCAAAGTACTGGACCAGCTCTGTCTCCATGTCTTCCTTGGTCTCTACATACTGCCCATTTTCTTTTTTATCCTCATCAATTTTTCTCTCTAGAGGTTCTAGACCATTGTGTGATGAAATAACTTTGTGTTTCTCTCCCCTTCTTGAAGCCATTGGTTCTTGGATTTATGTTTCCAATAAATTTCCTCCTATCATTCCCTATCATTCAAATGGTCCAAGATGGTTTGCTCTCTGTGTTTTAGGTCATCAGTGTACCCATTGTCCATGCCTTCCCGTTCGAGCTCTTCTAGTGTAATCTTAAGAAGCTTCTTTTCTTGGAATATGTACCCAAATTCTTCTTTATTCCATGTACAAATTTTTGCTTTTAACTTTCTCATATTTTTCTATAATTGGTACATCAGAGTTCCCTTGGGTTGTTCCATCTCTTCCCACCATTTTTTGACAAGTTATTTGAAATTCCTATGTTCAATCCAAAATTGTTCAAATTGAAAAGGACGCCGTATGGGTGGGCTCTCTTCCTCCCAGACCTAACTAACAGGCCAGTGGTGAGATCCTGCAGAGGGGAGTACCTAAGTAGTGTTGGGGCTTAGACCTTAAGGGTCCTTAGTTTTGGCAACTCCACGGTTTTGGTGCGAAGATTGTAAGTGGAGTTGCGGCACAAAATAGTCTTAGGGGTTTCGAGGTTGGGTCGAAGCCCCTCTTTTTGTAATTAACCCGTGGTTTAATCCCAGGGTTTATGGTTTTAGGGTTCCCATGGTTTAAGCCCATGGTTTTGTAATAGTGCACTTGTATAAATAGGCACTTATGTAAAGGAGTGAGGTTAGGCTTTTGATGTATGATGATGTGATGCGAAGCTAAGGCCTATTTTTGTAAGAAAGGGTTAAGTCCCAGATGTGTGCGTGGATGACCTCTGCAGCTGTGTGCGCAGAGGGTTTATGTAAGAAAGGTTAAGTCCCAGCTGTGTGTGTGGACGACCTTTGCAGTTGTGTGCGCAGAGGGTTTTGGGTGATTGAAGAGATCTGCAGCTAAGTGCGCAGCTTTGGGGAATTGAAGAGATCTGCAGCTGAGTGCGTAGATCAGAACTGTGGTTTTTGTAGAAAGTTGAATATAAACACAATTCTGTGGACGTAGCCCCTACACTGGGGGTGAACCATGTATATCTTGTGTCGTGGTTGTTCTGTTGTTTTGTTTTGTTATGTTTATGCATCTGTTAAGTAGATAAAGGATAAAGTAAGATAATTTGTTAAATAATAACTTTGCTATGAATTCCCAGTTAAGGGTTAAGCAAGTAATTGTATGTTTATATAAACCGTGAAGCTAGTTAAGTGAATGTTGAAGCTATTTATTGTAAGACTAAAGGTACAGTAATATCCCTCTTTCGCTTGCAGAAACCTGATTCTGCGGCACCCCATAGCTGTTTCGGGTGAGACTGCAACCTGTTCGCAGGTTGTTGCCGAAAGGGCCAACACTGTGGGTCTTTTGTTGGTGAGAAGATAAAAGGATAAAACCCGGGTCTGCCCATAGCCCAACAAATTGGTTCTGTTGCCGGTTGAACTCAATATCTGCTCAAGGGGGATTTACGTCGTACCTCGAGGGACATGTTCTGGAGGCCCTCAGTAAAAGAAATTGGTGACTGGATTGAAGATAGCTATCTAAAATTTGTTGAACAAGAAAATAAATATCCTCGTCGTAGCTCAGATGACTTCTTGCAAAGGTACGTTTTTTTATGATATTCATGAAATTTTCTTTGCTAGTATCCACATAAAAATGCACCAGTGGTTATCCAGGTTGACAGAACGTAAGACACACTTCAAAGAAGATCAGTTTCCTGCCTGGACCCCAGAAAGAATTAAGATCTTGAAAAGGGTGAACAACGCGATATTAAGAGCTGTTGATTTCTGGACAACGCGAACCCTTGAAGCATTTGTGACGGAGTTCGCCATCGACACACATTCTTCTTTTAGCAAAGCAGAAAGACAGTTTTTCAAAGGACCAAGGGGTAAGTAATTGAATTCATTTAGTTTGACAATTAAAATGCTTTTGGCTGAGAAAGGCATATTGCTTATTGAATCAGATTGCTAGATTTTGCTACTAACCTATGTTTGGAAGTGAAAGTGACTTCAACGAGCAAAGTGGTTTGCTTTGAAGCGGTAAAAGATACAAGAGAAATATTGGATCCTATACCCTAGGCCAGAATACCGATTATACCCTACTAAGTCCAGAAGACTTTGACTCTGAAGAAACCCCTCTATCACGCCGCAGAGAAGACCTATTAGCCCTGAGAACCCGTCGCAGTCTGAAATTAACCCTAACCCTAGTAGTCCTGTAGCAGGTCAGTCTACCTCAGTAAGTTCCCCTCCCCCTGTTATCAGTCCCCCTCCCTCCCCCCCTCGATCCACTATGGCCCATATAAATGATGATATCAAAATCCCAGTCTTTAGAGGAACCGGATCAGAGGATCTAGAGCAGTTTTGGTTCTTATGCAAAGCTATTTGGATTGCTAAGAGTATTACGAATGAAAATACAAGAAGAGCATAGCTAATCACCTCTTTCAGAGACTAGCCTTTGACCTGGTTTATGAATTTTTCCAGTACTCAGAACTATATCTTGGCCGATATTTAAAAATCCATGATAAAGGAATTCAAGAAGCCTAAATCAGAGTCACAGTGTATAACTGAACTAAAGGAAATTCAGCAGAAGAGAGGTGAATCAGTGTGGGACTTTGATCAGAGGTTCAAGGTTTTGCTGGATCAGGTTAGCTTCACTATTGGACCCAAACAACACAAGGAATGGTTCATTGCAGCACTGTTGCCCCATATCAGGACTCCACTTATGCAACAGAAGGTTGCCGATCAGCAAGAGGCATTGGAAATTGCCATGAAGCTTGAAATAGCTCCCGTCGGAGATAATTATGGCATAGCCTAGATCCAGGTGCAGTTAGCCGAAATGGCTTTGGAGCTTCACGACATGAAGAAAGGGAAAGCTATTCGCGAAGAGGTCTGGTGTACACGATGCAAGACATAAGGTCATGACAAGGAACAGTGCCCTGCCCTAAGAAATTACCTGAATACTTGTGCACCAAATCCATTTAACCCTGCTGTGCTATATTGTGAGATCTGTAGAACAACTGGCCAGCATCGACCTGAAGATTTCTATCTGCTCCAGAGGTATGTTCAAGTACCTAAGAATCCCTACTGTAAGTTCTACAAGTCAGTAGGACACAATGAAGATGAGTGTCGCAACTTTGACATCATGAGAGAGCGCACCTATGATTCTTATCGGGTACAAAACGATGCACAAGGTAATAATGGATATGGCTACTGTAGTGGTAACCCAAGTCGAGGTAATTTCATGGGTCATGGTTGTGGTGGTATGCCTGGACGAGGGCAAGTTATTTGCTATAACTATAATCAAGCGGTACATCTAGCTAGAGACTGTCAGAACCCAACTACGACATGTCGCTATTGCAGAGCAGTCGATCATGTCATTGAGCAATGTCCACAGTTGATAGCCAATATACAAGAAAGGAATGGCCCTCCTACTCAGAATGTTCAGATGATTGATGTGGAGAAAAGATCTGTCCCAGCTATTAATGTTGTTACAAGGAGTGGAGCTACGACACAAGCGCAAAATACAGAGACACAGTCTGACGAGGCTTGGGTTCGCAAGGCCCCATAGAAAATTCCAGCCTTCGATGTTGACAGAGAAAATGAAACATTTAGGGAAGCTAAGAAATACTTTGTTGATCCTAGAACTTGAGTAGCAACTACGCCACAGCATCAACAGCAGTCGCAGTCACAAGAAGCTTTGCTAGATCAAGTAAGTGCATTAACATCCTTTTTACAGAGTTGTATGAAGCTATTAAGAAACAAGAATTATTTGAATGAGTTACAGAAAGTTCTCCAGTCTTGCGAATTTCAGCGAAGCTCTGATAAAGGAAAAAATGTTAATAGAGTTAGAAGGACTAGAAGAGAAATGAGATTGCATGCTCAGATAGGAGAGTATGACATGACTGATATCATTTTAGACCTGGGGTCAGAAGTGAATGTCCTAACCAAGCAGAATTGGGAACAAATGGGAAAACTTTCCCTTGAATGGTCCCCTATACAGTTGAGATTATCCAATCAGCAGAAGATTATGCCTTTGGGTAGAATCCCTAGTGTACTAGTAGATATTGATGGAGTCAGTACCCTAGCATATTTTGAAGTCATTGAAATAATTGATGATAGCAACCCCTATCCAGCATTGCTAGGAATTGAATGGGCAATAGACAAGGATGCAGTAATCAACCTTAAGAAGAGACATATGAATTTTGAAGGGAAAGGCTTGAGAGTCATAGTACCACTGGACCCTTCTCAAGGAGAAAGGTACACAGAGCCAGTAAAAGATGAAGATTAGGATGTCTTAGATCATATTTACAATATCACAGCTAAAGAAAAAGACTATGTTAACCCTACTACTGAAGGCATAATAGATTGGCAGTGTGACAGTTCTTTCATGACTGATTCGGATGATGGCCTAGAGAACTGGCAGAATCGACTATATGAGCTACATGGAGATCGATGTGCAAGAATTACCAATTCTCTCAGATGTCTTAGCTCACAGACAAGAGCCTTACCTACATTTGATGGCTTGTCAGACCTAGAAGATTTTATTGTGTAATTCTCAGAGCAGGTACCAGATTCATAGAAAATGGAAACTCTAGACTCAATATTCAGAGCCACGGCTGCCAGATGGTGGAATGGTCACAAAAAGTACATTCATAGTTGGGAATCTTGTCAAAAGTTTCTTCGCATGAGATTCATGGATCAACCTCAAGAAGTGCGAAGCAGATTTGATGGTAAGACTAACCATCAGGAACATTTGAAGTAGTGTTATGAAGCATGGAAGCCTGTACCTTGTGAAGAGTGGGTACATAGGTTTGTACACATTTTGGAACCTGTAGCAAAGAATTGGTATGCAGAGGTGGAGCTTCGCCATGGTACTGTAAGTTGGGATAGTCTTGTTGATAGTTTTGTACTTACATTTTCTATTAATGAGGTTTTCCCTGCTTTGGACGTAGCTGTTAGATTGATCCATACTAAGGTATTTAATGACAAAGAAATAGCAGAGTACCAACCTGATTGGAAGGAACAAGAAGCCAATGCAGTAGAATGCTATAACCTCACAATTGACGAGGATGATGACCCGCGCAACATCAATATTCCTAAGTCAGCAGGATATTGCGAAGTACATGGAACAGCAGTTGAATCACCTGAAGTAACTCAGCCCTTGAAGACAAGACAAGTAAACATTGGATCAGAAGACATGCCTAAGTATGCTACCATTGGAGATTATTGGGATGAAGAAATGGTAAGCAAAGTGACCCAAATTCTCCATGAGTACCAGGACCTATTTTCGATGAAGTTCTCATAAATGAAAGGTATCCTTGGTGATATAGGAGTGATAAAAATCCCTCTGAAACCTGATGCGAAGCCTATGAAGCAGCGCCCTTATAGGATGAACCCTAAGTACAAAGAAAAAGTCAGAACAGAGCTAGATAAGATGCTCGCTGTAGGAATCAGTGAGGTTGTCGAAGAAATCCTGTCGTGGTATAAGGATGTGTCACAGGTCCCTATTGTGGCGAAGCTGAAGTTACTGGTCATGCCGAAGAAGAAAGGTGTGTTGAAGCTTAAAATACGACCGTTGGAAAAAATCAGATTTGGCGGCGCTGGTACGTTAACTACATTAACTTCCTGTAATAATGAGATTTTGGGAAATCTAGCGCCGGTCGAAAAAGATCTCTGTCAGATTTGGTGTCTTCAATCTACATTTATGGTAGGTTTGGCCAATGGATTCTATAATAAGACACCCAGGCCTGCTAATTTTGCATTACGCATTTTCTTGAGTTTTACAATTGAGTCCATGTCAGCTAATCGAGAAGTCCAGGAATTGTTGAGAGAATTCGAACAGAGGGGTCTGCAGAACCTTATGAGAACTCCACCTGCATCCGCACCTCACGAAGAGACTCCCCCAGCACTGAATCAACCAATGCAGACACGATATACCAGGAAGAAGTTTAAGCCAGAAGTTCTCTCTAAGCAGAACGAAGAAAGACACAGGCCATCAAGAAAGACACCGGAGGATCCTGTGATGAATCCCCCTGGATAATTCGAAGACCTTGGTGAGGATGAGAACGTTGCACCGTAGTTTCCACCATATCTTTCACCTATTCGACCAGCAGTTCAACCACCTCGGCGGACAACCAAGTTCACATTACGCACCCCTTCGCTGCCACCAGGTGTGCAATTGGTCGGAACAATGACAGGAAAAATAAACCGGCTGAAGTATGCAGACCACAATACAAATGACCGTGGGAAATTTCCGCAGTTCACACCTGGAACATATTTGCACTCTGTCCACTATCCGGAGACTGGAGCGACACTACTAGAAGTGAAACAGTGGGCTGCTGGCTTGGAGAAAGCAGACTTGCTGAAAATGATGAATGTTCCCCACTTTGGTCGCAGCACGCAGGTTACCATCGTGGTCAAGCAACTATTGGCACTGGTGCATGATGGGAACCTGTGGATAGGAAACCAAAAAATCGCCATCAATGGAGAACTCATTCATCGAATTATGGGCTTGTCGAAGGAAGGGCCTGATCCTAGCATTGAGTTTATGGGAAAACATGAAGACGCGAAGCTAGCGCAGAGCATGAAGGAACGCTTCGGGCTGACGAAAGGAAAGCGAGGGTATCAAACCTCAACCATTCAGCACCAGAACATTCGCTTCACCGTAGAGCTACTAGCATGCAAGTTAATGCGTAAGTGTAGACCGAATGAAGTATCTGCTTCGATTGTCAGTATTGCTACGAACTATGCCGAAGGCTACAGTTACAAATGGGCAGAGTACATTGCCAAGGAATTCCTCGAAGATGCCCGAGATGTGCAGGAGAAAGGTAGACCCTTTCACTATTCATGGTTGTTAGTGCTTATTGCTGTCACGTCCCCATGCCTCCGACCGGTGAAGAGGACGCGACTACTAGCTTCAACCACCCGGGCTAACCGCCCATGAACATGTACAGGCTTAAAAATTACATAAAACAGAATGCTGCGAGGAATGCATTATGGTAAAACATGCACAAATGCCATTGCATAACGCACACAGATGCATTCATTTAACATACTCAACGAAAACATCATATATTGAAGCCAGCATTCATTTATCATGTTCATTTCATTTTCATTAGTAGTAAATGTAGAATTGCAGAGGTAAAATACACAAGATTACTTATCTGATGATGAACTCGATCCGCAACCAGCTACGTCATTGCAACGTTCCTCCCAACCATAGGCCAGCGTGCTCCTTAATCTCTCAGCAATGCTGCCACCCCTGAGCTGGGCATGATTCTCCAAGGAATAAGGGAACTAGTAGGCTTACACATAGCCAAGGATGTACAAAACACACAGCCAAGCCAACAGAGTTGGGTTTATCAGGCCATTAAGGAGTTGGATAAGGCAGATTGCTAAGCTGGTGAGCTCATTACAGAGCCAAGGACACCTACACCAGAACTAGCCTGACCTCTAAGACACCCATCCACACCCAACACAAGGAATTAGTCCCTTCTCTGCTACACAGTCCCTTAGGACCTGCATTCCCTTCCAGTGCTATTTAGGGGTGATGGAGAAGAAGATCAGCCCTCTAGCTCTGTCTATGTGGTTCCAGCCACCAGGTTTATCAAGCAAAACTCAGCCCACATCCCTGCTCCCAATACAGTCCGAAGACCAACCATTGCACACAAGCAACTAAGTCAACTATCACAGCCTAAACAAGAAAATGACTTCTGAGTCATTATTGGCCCTATCGTGGACAAAATGACTCTCGGGAGAATTTACAATAGTTCCCAAACGCAATAGAAACCCAAGTACAACAGGGGAAAATCAGCAGTCTGTCAAGACAATGAAGCCATGGGGAGACTTACACAGACCATGTAGTAAAAGAAATTACAGAATTTCGACCTGGGCATGAGTAACAATCAACGCCAAACCCATAGTTCAGCTCGTGAGGCAAAGATACAGCTGCACCGTCCACCAATCCGCAGAAGAAAATCACGTGGGTAAGACCCAGAAATTCCTGTGTGTGAGAGAAACAATCATACCCCGTGAGGAATGAACAGCTCTTCCTGGGCTTGTGGGTGAACAACAACAGCTGAGAGGACGTGAAATTGGATGTGCATGAGTAACATCAACAATTCCCTACGTGAAGGTGAGCAGCAATGGCCAGGATGCGAATTGCAATGCCTGAGCGTTTTGCAACTCGTGGTGAGAGTGGAATTGCATGTGTGAGTGAAGTCAACAGGGGTGGAGTGTGCGTGTGGGTGAGGACTGACAGTCCTGCCACCCCACTCCCCAAAACCATTAACTGCCTCAACCACCCGCAGTATTTCTTAATGAAATTGGTTGGAATAAGGCAAGGGAAGAAGACACATGGGAATTCTCACCCCATTGGCCAAAACTGGACAAATCCCCCCCCACATCCTTATCCTTGGGAAAATCATGCCCCATTCGATTTAGTTTCCGCGACCATAGCTGGTTTTGTTCATTTTAATTATTTATAGATGCATATTTACATGATGACCATCATAATATATGTCGCATGCCCCGATATACCATCGGTGACAATCTAAATCCAAAACATAGCATTATCGATCAATGGTGGGGCCTTGGCCTTTAGCTCCGCACCATGATCATTTACAATATATATATACATCATATACATCTAATGTAACGGGGTCAAAACCGGTACATTACATTCCCCTCCCCCTTCAATAGCACTGTCCTCAGTGCTTTACAAAATTGAACAAAATGCTACACTGGTATCGCCTCAGTGTTTTGCAGAATTGAACAAAAATGGATGTGCCAATCGCATGGCATCCTCCAGCTCCCATGTAGCCTCTTCAGGTCCGAAGTGCTCCCATTGCAACTTTACCTGCCCTATGGCTCAGTTCCGGAGCATTGTGACCTTCCTGTCGAGGATGCGCATTGGCTCGATTCGGAACTCTCCCTCGGGTTCCACCTGAATCACATCCCAATTTATCACATGGTTAGGATCATGTACATATCTCTTAAGTAAAGAAACATGAAAAACATTATGAGCTCTAGTGCTAGCAGGCAATGCAAGTCTATATGCAACTGGCCCTATCCTTTCAAGCACTTCAAATGGCCCACAGTATCTTGGTGATAACTTGGCACAAATTCCAAGCTTCAAGGAACTCTTCCTTGCCCTCACTCTGAGGTAAACATGATCCCCAACACTGAACTCCCTGTCCACCCTATGCTTATTTGCATAGCTTTTCTGTCTGTCCTGCGCTGCTTTCAACTTCTGCCTGATCTTTACAACCTCTTGCTCCATATCCTTGAGCAATTCTAGTCCAAGCACAATTCTGTTCACTGGATTATCCCAAGTCACTGGTGTTCTACACCTCCTTCCATACAAAGCTTCATACGGACTCATCCTCAAGGATGCTTGATGCCCATTGTTGTAAGCAAACTCTACCAAGTGCAAGTAATCTTCCCACTTGGTTGGTTTGTCCATCACATACATGCGAAGCATATCTTCAAGCACCTGATTAACTCTCTCGGTCTGCCCATCCGTCTGAGGATGGTATGTAGTGCTGAAATTTAGCTTTGTACCTAGATCTGCAAACAACCCCTTCCAAAAGTTGGAAGTGAACTTGACATCCCGGTCAGAGACTATTGCCTTCGGCAATCCATGCAATTTGAATATCTCCTTCATGAAGATCTTTGCAATGTCGGCAGTCTCATATGTAGACTTAACCGGTATAAAATGTGCTGCCTTAGTCAACTTGTCTACCACAACCATAATAGAATCATGTTGTCTCCAAGTCATCGGTAATCCTGTAATAAAATCCATGGAAATAACTTCCCATTTCCATTCTGGAACTGGTAAAGGCTGCAACAAACCTGCTGGATGTTGATGCTCAACCTTCACCTGTTGACACTTTCATACACCTTGAAATGTACTCAACCATATCCTTTTTCATACCTGGCCAAAAGTACTGCTTTCTAGCTGTAGCGATTGTCTTCTGATATCCTGGGTGACCAGAATATGGAGCTTGATGGATTTCATCCATGACAATTCTCCTCAAATATGCTACATTCGGAATATAAATTCTACCTTTATAAGTGAGAAGTCCATCTTCTTCCAATTTATATCCCTCATACCTCTTCTCAAGACTTTGCTGCTGCAACTTGTCTTTTACCTGCTCATACAATTCATCTCCGGCAACATGATTAGCAATCTGCTGCCTCAAATCTGATTGGCAAATACTAAGAGATGCCACATGCATTTCCTGCATTTTCCTGCTGAGTGCATCAGCTACCTTATTTTCCTTTCCCTTTATGTGCTTGATCTCGAAATCAAACTCACATAAAAATTTCAGCCATCTGGCTTGCCTAGCATTCAACGTAGGCTGATCAAATAGATACTTCAAACCACAATGGTTTGTTCTGAGCTCAAATATCCTACCCATCAAGTAATGTCTCCACATCTTGAGAGCATGTACTATGGCTGCAAGCTCTAGATCATGAGTGGCATAGTTCTTCTCATGCTCCTTCAGCTTTCTTGACTCATAACATATCACATGGTTGTCCTGCATAAGGACTCCTCCAAGCCCTTGTCCACATGCATTGGTACATACCACAAAATCTTTCTCTGGATCTGCAACTTTTAATACTGGTGCACTGGTAAGAAGACTCTTCAATCTCTAGAAGCTTTCTTCACACCTCGATGTCCATTCGAACTTCATCCCCTTCTTTTGCAAAGAAGTGATGGCATGTGCAACTTTGGAGAATCCCTCAATGAATCTCCTATAGTATCCTGCAAGTCCCATAAAAGATCTTACATCTGTCACATTTCTTGGAGTAGGCCAATTCATAATGGCTTCAATCTTTTCAGGGTCCACAGATATACCCTCCTCTGAGATAATGTGACCCAAATACTGAATTCTATCTCTATAGAAGTCACACTTGCTCAGTTTTGCATACAATTGATGCTCCCTAAGCAAACTCAATGTCAATCTCAAATGCTCTTCATGCTCTTCCTCATTCTGAGAATAAACAAGAATGTCATCAAGGAAAACAAGAACAAACTTGTCCAAATACCTGCTGAAGACGCTATTCATAAGGCACATAAATGTAGCTGGTGCATTTGTGAGACCAAATGGTACCACTACAAACTCATAATGCCCATACCTTGTCTTGAAGGTTGTCTTATGAATGTCTTCATCCTTGATCCTTACCTGATGGTAACCAGATCTCAAGTCAATCTTGGAAAATACCTTTGCTCCTCTCATTTGATCGAAGAGGTCATCAATCCTAGGAAAAGGATATTTATTTTTCATAGTAACCTTGTTCAACTGCCTGTAGTCAATGCATAACCTGAGTGTACCATCTTTCTTCTTGACGAACAGAACTGGTGCTCCCTAAGGAGACACACTCGGGCGAATGTACTTCTTTTCCAACAACTCTTGCAGTTGCATCTTTAGCTCTAGCATCTCCGGTGTGCTCATCCTGTAGGGTGCCTTGGACACTGGTGCTGCTCCTGGCACAAGTTCAATAGTGAAATCAATGTCCCTCTTTGGAGGAAGCCCTGGAATCTTATCAGGAAACACATCCCCGAATTCCTGTAACACCTGATAGTCTTCCAACCTAGGATTTTCATTTCTCGTTTCCTCCAAAACCTGAGCTGCATACAACTGGAAACCCTTCCTACAGAACTTCTTTAACTGCATTGCTGAAACCTTCCTCACTGAAATCACCTTTGGAATACCCTTCATAACTACTAGGTTCCCTTCTTCATTCATGCATTCGAAAGTCTTATTGTAGCAATCAAGTTTCACCCTGTGAGCTTCTAACCAATCCATTCCAATGAGAACATCATAGGAACCAAGCGGTAGAACATTCAAATATACACACGTGACCAATCCATTCATGACCAATGGACATTTTTCTACCACCTCACTGACCTTTCTCTTAGTTCCAGTGGCTAGCTGAACTAACCATGACTTCTTATGCTTTACTTTCTTAAAAGCACAAATCTCCACTACCCTAGGAGTAATGTAACTGTGCGTTGAACCAGGGTCAATCAAAATAGAAACAGATTTCTCAACAATCTTACCTGCTACTTCAACCACAGCTGACTGGTGATCTGCCTGGCGGTCCTCTAGTGCTGCGTAAATCCTAGGTACTGCCCTTGCTACTTGACCCACTGTTTATGCTTCTTGAATATTATAAGTTGGCCTTGCACTCTCATTCTCGAGTGGACAATTTCTACGCATGTGGGGTCCACCACATTTCCAACATTGAAGTGGCCCTCTAATCTGTTGTGGATCTTTAGGCTTTTCTCCTATCACTCCAACTGGCTTACTCGTAGCTTGGGATGGCTGCTTCTGCTGATTCCTGAAATTAGAAGGTTTGAAACCTTTCTTTCTTTGGTCAAACTTCTCGTTCTTCTTGTCCTTCCATGTCTTATGGTAATCAGGTTTACCTTTGCTTTGCTCATAGCAATACTTAGCTTTCCTTATTGCTTCTTCAAGAGTTCTAGGTTCATAAAACTCAATTCTATCTTTGTAAGACTGAGGTAATCCACTTAGAAAATGCTGGACCTTTACTTTTTCATCTCTGATGTACCGGACATACCTAAATAGCTCTAAAAACTTATTTGCATACTCTTCCATGGTTTGCTGTCCCAATCTCAGCTCATGGAACTCCTTGATCTTGTCATCATAATACCTGTCAGATAGGTATTTCTGCTTGAAATACTTCTTGAACTGCTTCCACTTAAGTCTCCTTTCACTGATCCTCTTCACTTGCTTGAAGTGTTCCCACCAAATGGATGCCCTTCCATTCAGATTGAAGATGGCAACTCTTGCCTTCATGTTTCTTGAATAGTCATGTACTTGAAAGTACTTCTTAATACCAAGAAGCCAAGCTTCAGCCTCTTGTCCAGTCTTTATCTCACCATCAAACGTGGGAGGTTTAGCTTTCTTGAATTCATCTCGAGTGCGATCCCTATGGTGTCTCTTTATTTTTCTTTTATGAGAAGAAGAACTGGAATCCCCACTGGATTCTTCAGAATCAGATGTTCCACTAGAGGTCCTTCTCCTTCTCCTAGTACTACTCTTACTACCTTCTGGTCTTGCTGTACCTCGCCCAGAATCTATCTTCCTTTGCAACTCGGTCAAACTCTGCAACATTGCAGCATTCAATTGATGCTGCTCTTCCTGGGATTTAATCAAGCTTCTCATGGTAGCTGCAACATCTGACGGTGTCTCTCGGAATCTCCTTCCATTAGACTCTAGGTCGTCATTTCTATTACGTACATTTTCTCCCATGGCATCTCGGGCATGCTCATCAGAATCTCGAGCATCATACCCATCATGGGTTCTCATGACTGAACCGCAATTTACTTACCAAACTGTACTACCTGGAATACTTCCCTTGAAGGTGACTATAATTCTGCAAACGTGTTAATAACACAATTGTTAGATGCATACATTGATACAAATCAACATTACTTACCTTCTTCCTGGAGTAACCATAAAATTACAAATGCCCAAACACACAAAATTTTCTTCATCCAAGAACGTCTATCTGAGGGGGACGACGGGGGTCAAGGGGGCTTGCCCCCTTGTGGATTCCTTGTGCCACTGTAGGGCAGGTCGAGGGCAACGCCCTTGTTTTTTTTTTTTTTGTAAAATATTAGTTTCGCGCAATCTGGCGCATTAGATCGCTGCCTCTTTTCTCATTTTCTAGCCCTGAAAATTCCCCTGAAAAACAGCTGAAAAATCCCTCTAAAAACAGTTGAAATCGACTATCGGATGCCTTTCCATATCGGCAATCGGATGCCTTCCACATCGGCTGTCGGATGTCAACGGCTTCCGCAACAGCGGACGCTCCTTCCCTTTCCTCTTCCGATCGGCGCACTTTCTCTTACGGCGTCAGCAGCCTTTTTGATCGGCCGGCAAATGCCTTCAGCTTCCGCAACGGCGGACGCTCCTTCTCTTTCTTCTTCCAATCGGCGCACTTAAAACAACTTGAACGTCAGACGTCGGCAGACTCTTGACATCAGAAACCAAATGACTTTGGCTTCCGCAATGGCGGCTCGCCAAACCTTTACTTCTCCCGATCGGCACTTAGAAAAATTTGAATGTCAGACGTCGGCAAACTTTCACATCGGAAGCCAAATGACTCTAGCTTCCGCAACGGCGGCTCACAAAAGTCCGAATCCTTCCGATCTCTGCTCTTACTTGGAGAAATATCAACGTTGGGTGTCGACTGACTTTTGGATCGGAAGCCTTAACGATTTCACTTCCGCAACGGCAGCTCAACGAACCACCTTCCCTTTCGACTGGTGGAATTTCACTTCACAAATCCTTCCACAACGGTGGACAGGAGATCACTCCCGCTTCCGATTTCCCACACTTAGACAAATTTTTGAAAATTTGTCTTTCTTCGACTGTGTCAGCTGTCGGCGGTCTTTCTAGATCGGAAGCCTTATTGCTTCCGCTTCCGAAACGGCGGATGGGAGACTTCTAATTCTTCCGCAATGGCGGAAGTTTTGACTTCCCAACCCTTCCGCAACGGCGGAAGCTTTACTTCTCCAACCCTTCCGCAACGGTGGAAGCTTTACTTCTGGTTCTTCCAACTGCTCAACATTTCAATTTTTTTTTTTAAATTTTCACAGTCTTCCACTGGTTCGGCTGGGCAGAATGAAATACACCTCTGTCAGTTGCTCCTTCTCGGCCCATAGAGGCCCATTGCTGCAACCCAAAGCTCTAATACCATGCTGTCACGTCCCCATGCCTTCGACCGGCGAAGAGGACGCGACTACCATCTTTAACCACCCGGGCTAACCGCCCATGAACATGTACAAGCTTAAAAATTACATAAAACATAACGCTGCTGGGAATGCATTATGGTAAAACATGCACAAATGCCATTGCATAACACACACAGATGCATTCATTTAACATACTCAGCAGAAACATCATATATTGAAGCCAGCATTCATTTATCATGTTCATTTCATTTTCATTAGCAGTAAATGTAGAGTTGCAGAGGTAAAATACACAAGATTACTTATCTGATGATGAACTCGATCCGCAACCAGCTATGTCGCTACAACGTTCCTCCCAACCATAGGCCAGCATGCTCCTTAATCTCTCAGCAACGCTGCCACCCCCGAGTTGGGCATGATTCTCCAAGGAATAAGGGAACTAGTAGGATTACACATAGCCAAGGATGTACAAAACACACAGCCAAGCCAACAGAGTTGGGTTTATCAGGCCATTAAGGAGTTGGAGAAGGTAGATTGCTAAGCTGGTGAGCTCATTACAGAGCCAAGGACACCTACACCAAAACTAGCCTGACCTCTAAGACACCCATCCACACCCAACACAAGGAATTAGTCCCTTCTCTGCTACACAGTCCCTTAGGCCCTGCATTCCCTTCCAGTGCTATTCAGGGGTGATGGAGAAGAAGATCATCCCTCTAGCTCTATCTGTGTGGTTCCAGCCACCAGGTTTATCAAGCAAAACTCATCCCACATCCCTGCTCCCAATACAGTCCGAAGACCAACCATTGCACACAAGTAACTAAGTCAACTATCACAGCCTAAACAGGAAAACGACTTCTAAGTCATTATTGGCCCTATCATGGCCAAAATGACTCTCAGGAGAATTTACAACAGTTCCCAAACGCAATATCAACCCAAGTACAACAGGGGAAAATCAGCAGTCCGTCAAGACAATGAAGCCACGGGGAGACTTACACAGACCATGCGGTAAAAGAAATTAACAGAATTCCGACCTGGGCATGAGTAACAATCAACGCCAAACCCATAGTTCAGCTCGTGAGGCAAAGATACAGCTGCACCATCCACCAATCCGCAGAAGAAAATCACGTGGGTAAGATGCATAAATTCCTGTGCGTGAGAGAAACAATCAGACCCCGTGAGGAATGAATAGCTCTTCCTGGGCTCGTGGGTGAACAACAACAGCTGAGAGGATGCGAAATTGGATGTGCGTGAGTAACATCAACAATTCCTTGCGTGAAGGTGAGCAGCAATGGCCAGGATGCGAATTGCAATGCCTGATCGTTTTGCAACTCGTGGTGAGAGTGGAATTGCATGCATGAGTGAAGTCAACAGGGGTGGAGTGTGCATGTGGGTGAGGATTGACAATCCTGCCACCCCACTCCCCAAAACCATTAACTGCCTCAATCACCAGTAGTCTTTCTTAATGAAAGTGGTTGGAATAAGACAAGGGAAGAAGACACATGGGTATTCTCACCCAATTGGCCAAAACTGGACAAATCCCCCCCCACATCCTTATCCTTGGGAAAATCATGCCCCATTCGATTTAGTTGTCGCGACCGTAGCTGGTTGTGTTCATTTTAATTATTTATAGATGCATATTTACATGATGACCATCATAATATATGCCGCATGCCCTGATATACCATCGGTGACAATCTAAATCCAAAACATAGCATTATCGATCAATGGTGGGGCCTTGGCCTTTAGCTCCACACCATGATCATTTACAATATATATATACATCATATACATCTAATGTAACGGGATCAAAACCGGGACATTACAATTGCACTGGTAGGATGGAAAGAACCTACCGAGGCACAATTTGTTGACGTGCCTCCCTACATGCCTGGCGCAGCAAGGTACGCATCTATGTGGGTGTCGCAGGATAAAGCCTTCTAGCAGATGACGAACTACATATTTGCCTTCTACGCAATGAACATTTCCTATGAGATTCTAAAGACGTTGCAGCTCAGTAATGAGCTCTTTTCTCAGTATGTTGCAGTCGCCAACTTTAGGGCTGACATGCATCATGTCTTCATCCAGGCCCACGCAGATAATAAGCACAAATGGTCAAAGTTTCCATACGTGGTGAATGAGGAAGACATCCTCGCAGTAGTCCAGCAGTGGTAGGCTGAGTGGATGAAGGACGCAGGGAAAAATCCCAACGTTCCAGTCCCCCCAGTAACAGATGTGGGCGCAGGACCTAGTGAGACACAGCAACAAGACCCACTAGAGGAAAGCAAAGAAAAAAGTGAGTCGCATCAGAGCGAAGATGACCTTGGTGGTGATAGCGGAGGTGATGACGAAGAAGAAGAATCAGTCAAGACAGTCTCTGAACCCAACCAACCAGATAAGCGCAAGTCGCCAGAGGTAAAGGAAGTGACTAAACCTCAGTCTAGAAAGAAAGCGAAGGTGTCAAAAGGGAAGAATATCGACGACGAGGCCGCTTTGACAAGTGAGGAGCTTGATCAGGCTCTGGCGAAGTCCATAGAATTTCTAACCAAGAAATGGTCAGAGTTTGCAGCTACGCACCTTGATACACTCACTGGCATAGCGCAAAGGATTACAAAACTTAAGGACTTAGCAGAAAAATCAGCGACTGGCGCTGCAGTAAGCAGTGCCCCAGTAAGCACTCAGCTGGATACAAGACAATGGCCAGCCAGAGATAACAGAGGGAAAGTACCAAGTGCATCCCTTATAATAACTGACACAGCGTCGCGCTCGGAGATGATCATGATAGTTGGGATAGACTATACCAAGCTGACCATTACGGAGCTGCATCTTTGTCAGTTGGCCATCATGAAGGAGACCCAAGCATGAGACAGTTACTCACACATGTAGCTAGACAATGCTACAAAGCAGAGTGAGAGCCTCGCAGCACAGTTGAAGGAAGCAGACCAGAGGAAGAGGGAAGCAGAAAGCAAGCAGGCCACACTGGCGCGAGTATTAGATGAGGCGTGTCGAAGTCTCTCTGACTTCGACATGCAGGCTGAAGAAGAACTAGAGTGAAAGATAGTCAAGTTTAAAGACTATGCACAACAGTCGCGGAGCCAGATAGAGATGATGAAAGCAGAGCATGAGGCTCAGATTGCGTATCTTCAACTTCGCATCGCTCCAGAGAGTCCACCAGAGGTCAGGGAGTAGCGCCGCAGAGATATTCAGGCCTTAGCAACTAAGATCTCAGATCTTGCAAGCAACGCAACAAAATTGCTAGATGAAAGCATCGAGGCCTGGGAAAACCTACAGGACAATCCAGAAATAGAAAAGCTGCATGGAACCATCAAGCAGCGACAGACAAAGCTAGATGCAGTGAAAGCATAAATTAAGACTCTGCCTCCTATGCAGAAGATGCTCAAGGTAAAACAAAGCAATGAACTCCAACAGGAAATTGAGTCGTGCAGAATGAAAGCAACACTGTTGGAAAATTCTATGCAGCCCCTTATCAATGAGCCCTTGGATTTGAGCACTGCTGCAGACAGCCAACTCAAAGTTCTGAAGGAGTATAATGCATTTGCACAAGAAAAGGCCAGCGAAGCATCAGCAGCAGCATTGCAGGAGTTGGTGGAGAAGGAGCAGGCAGCCGATGATATCATGCGCGGCCTCAACAAGCATTTTACCATCTTCGCCAACAATATTCTCCCTCCAAACAAGTAGCAGAGTGTCCCGGGATGGGACACTAGTGAGTCTTAGGGGCCTGTTGGGGCTCCGACGTTAAGGGTCCTTAGTTTTGGCAACTCCGCGGTTTTGGTGCGAAGCTTGTAAGCAGAGTTGTGGCACAAAATAGTCTTAGGGGTTTCGGGGTTGGGTCGAAGCCCCTCTTTTTGTAATTAACCCGTGGTTTAAGCCCAGGGTTTATGGTTTTAGGGTGCCCATGGTTTAAGCCCATGGTTTTGTAATAGTGCACTTGTATAAATAGGCACTTATGTAAAGGAGTGAGGTTAGGATTTTGATGTATGATGATGTAATGCGAAGCTAAGGCCTATTTTTGTAAGAAAGGTCAAGTCCCAGCTGTGTGCGCAGATGGTTTTGGGTGATTGAAGAGATCTGTAGCTAAGTGCGCAGCTTTGGGGAATTGAAGAGATCTGCAGTTGAGTGCTCAGATCATAACTGTGGTTTTGTAGAAAGTTGAATATAAACACAGTTCTGTGGACGTAGCCCCTACACTGGGGGTGAACCACGTATATCTTGTGTCGTGGTTGTTCTTTTGTTTTGTTTTGTTTTTTTTATGCATCTGTTAAGTAGATAAAGGATAAAGTAAGATAAGTTGTTAAATAATAACTTCGCTGTGAATTCCCAGTTAAGGGTTAAGCAAGTCACTGTATGTTTATATAAACCACGAAGCTAGTTAAGTGAATGTTGAAGCTATTTATCGTATGGTTATCATTTGTAAGACTAAAGGTACAGTAATATCCCTCTTTCACTTACATAAACCTGATTCTGCGGCACCCCATAGCTGTTTCGGGTGAGACTGCAACCTATTCACAGGTTGTTCCCGAAAGGGCCAACACTGTGGGTCTTTTGTTGGTGCAAAGATAAAAGGATAAAACCCGGGTCTGCCCATATCCCAACAAGTAGTCACCCCCTTGTTTCCCTCAATAATTTCCTTCGATAAAATGAATTGGTCTAATCGAGAGGCCACATGATGTTCCCATCCTCTTCGGTTATTCCAAGTATACCATCCATTCCCAGTTTCAGTTAACCAATTGTCACTCCTGTATAAAGTATTTGAAGGCAATATTTGTTTCTTCTAATGTTATCCTTCCTCCCTTTTTCTCCTCAAGGGATGTAATCAAGTTGAAATCAACTCCCATGATCCAACATCGATTTTCCATCTCCTACACTTCCTTATCTAGGAACGATAAGAAAGAAGATTTTTGCGCCAAAATGCTTGGCTCATAGAAATTGGTGAGTGTCCCTCTCACCTCAGAGTTACATACCTAGAAGTATACGCTGATAGAGAAATGGGCTGTCCAAAATTTATTGAGATGGAGAGTCTCAGGATGCCAGAGAATAGCTAATTCACTAGCCATCCTGCGAGCATCAGTTTCTACGCCTAAACTTCCATGCCATATTTTACTCTTAATTACCTGCATATTCTCCGAGTTGCAGTTTTCTTCTTGCAAAAATAATACATCACATTTTTCCTTACTCAACTTATTTCGAAGGGTCCTCATTTTCCCATGGCTATTGACCCCTCATATATTCTAGGTTATCACCTTCATTAGGCACTTCTGTTAACTTCTATGAAAAATGATTTTATCACCGGGTACTGAACCAACTCTATCATCCTTGTGCCAATATATATTATTCTCTGCGTATTCTTCTTTCTACCACATTTTCCCCCCTCCTCCGATTGCATCCATTTATTTCCCTTCAAAGGATCCTTACTAATGCCCAGTTGTGGGGAAGCCTTTGTTTTCATGATCGCTTGATGCATGAGTTCCAACTTCCTCCTAGAGACATACCCCTGTCCTTTCTTACTGCACTCTTTCTCTATTTCATCTAGATGCAATTATCCTAAGTCCATATCCTTTGTTTCTTCTAGAATATCTTACTCCATATATTCCATTGATTCGTCCATCTGTATCGTTTCAGAATTCATCGGGGATTTTCTCCCTTCTTTGGTCTAAGTTTTCTGGTTATCATTGATGAGATCTTCCTCCTTGGAGTTTGGTTCGCTCAGTATATCTTCCTCCATGGGATATTGTGTGATGGTACCGTGCAATGTCGTGCTTTGAGCAGAGGGTGCTACAAATCTCCTAGAATAATTTGGGACCCTGGGATCATCCCCGGATTCAGTTGGTTCAGTTTGATTGATTATGGAGTTGCGTTGGCATTGCTTGAGGACAAGCAATCTTTGGCAAGGGAGGACTATAGTGTTCTATTTTTTATAACAAGGGAATAACTGAGGACTGATAGCACTAGGAGCAGAAAGGTACATTAATTCAGTATTATTAAGTCATCAGTGTAGAAAGAAGGCTATTAGAGTTCATATCCTAAAGCATGCGGAACATGCAAACCTTATTTATTCAGTATTAAAGTCAACTTAAAATTAGAATTGCATGCATGCAAAAGTGAGCATAAACCCTAAAAGTGACATGCAAACCCTAAAATTTCATAAGGATCTATTTAAGAAGGGTTATGGGACTAAAGGAGACATCTATTGTTATTGTTGATTGATTTTGGAGTTTCGAGCAGCAGCACATCGTTCAACCACGATAGTTCGGGTTGGAGACGGTGTATTCAGCTAACGAGGGTTCGGCAGTGAGATACCTGCCCTAGTCTCTTATTGAGATAGATAATCTAGGTTTATCCATTGTATCCATCATATACTATAGTATTCAGAGATCTAGCACATTCCGAAGGATTATTAGCATATCCACATTTTGCAGCCGAAAGTAGCAGGGAAAACACAAAAAGAATTCCTTGGGACTACAAAACCCAGTCTTTCCTCCGCATGTCAGCTTCCTCTTTCTTAGTAGGCCTATCCTACGGTATGCAGTGACTATCAACCATCATTTTTCTCACCGGGAGTAGCTATCAGCCAAACATATTAGTTTGGGTCGTGGGTAGTAGAACTGCTAATCAATTCGCTAGGGCACTTAGAGGCAACCAAACCTCCGCATGTGCTGGACCATCTCTTCGGCATAAATAGACGGACAAACTCAAAAAGTTTCAGCCCGAACGGACCTCTCCTCCTACAAAAACATCACCTTCAGTCTGGAGGGTTTTTATGGTACTGCGGGGCGGTAACACTGGAGGAAAAGAGCATTATTAGACCACCCATCCAGATCCTTATGCATGCAGCTATATTTCGAGACATTATTAGCCAAAATATCAGTGGTAAGTGTTAATTTATCTTTGTAAAACCCTAACCCTAATTCAGCTATATTTTAGGGCATTTTTGCATGGCAAGTTTGCATGCACAGTTATTTTGCAAATTTGTATGAGATTGAGTGTGCAAGTCAACACAATCATAGAACAATAGAGAATATCAGTATCTGAGATATTACAAAGGAATTGGATTTTCCAACATGGTTGGAGTGTGATTGGCACACATTCACATTCGTTAGGTTTGGAAGTTCTTGGTCATTGTGCTCTAGTTATGTGGGTGATTTTTTTATCTATGTTTATTATGTTAAGAGTTATCCTTTTTCTCTCTTGTGGTCTTCTTATTGTAGATTCTCTTCATTTGTGCCTTTGTTTTGAATGTTTCATGGGACGGTTCAATTATCCACCAATTGAGATCTTTGTCACTACATTGGTAGTGTTTTGGGTACTGTGCACTTTTTATTTGGTTTGGGTTTAAGCATGGTAGTGTTCTTTAATTCTTTTGTTGATATTTGGGGTGGTTTTTTCTCCATTGGGTTGGATTTGGTTGCTTACATGGGCTTGTTTCACTTGCACCCATGTTTTGGCACTCTACATTAGAGGGGTATAATGTGCCTTGATTGAGACATTGGTGGTTACTTTGATTTTATTCCAAGTGTTGCAAAAAGTGTATTAGACTTAGGGTTTATGTGTTGCAACCCATTGTGGTATTCATATTGTCATTGCATTTGGATTCCTCCCTTTGGAGTTCTTTGTAACTTGATGGTTTTTT
Source organism: Pseudotsuga menziesii (assembly GCA_001517045.1). NCBI lineage: Eukaryota > Viridiplantae > Streptophyta > Pinopsida > Pinales > Pinaceae > Pseudotsuga > Pseudotsuga menziesii. Next base: position 124,682 of record LPNX010080131.1, read on the forward strand.
CCTTTGTTAAGTTGCCTTGAACCAAGGGTAAGCTCTACAATTCGTTGGGGTTGATGTTTAAAACATAGTTTCTTTGGGTTTGTAGTTTTGGGTTGTAATTGAATTATGATGTTGGCTCTAGGTTTGGATTACAAGTTGTGTTCTTGTGTGGAACTAAATGTGTATGTCTGATTATTGTTTCTTGTATCTTCTATGTCAATGACCTACCCCTAGTCACTAGGAATTATTCCCTACAATAGAATTGGAAGCCATACTCGGGAGAACTATGTGAGTTCTTCCTTTTAGGGATTCCTCTCTTTTATTTCCATCCTTATAATCCGAATTCATTAGATATATATATGTTATTTATTTAATTGCTTTCTATAGAACCAATTTCTAGAGTTTTTAGGCCTTGTAAAAGTTTTCTTATTTTTAGGTTGCACTTGCTTTTGTATTTGGAGATAGAAGTAGGAACCTATTCCTTACCTTCAATAACAATATATCTACATGCATTTTTTCTTTAGAGAAAAGAATAGGTATTCACTTATTTCCTTCTAAAATTTAGTGTGTGTGCTTCTAGGAGGACAAATTTGTACTTTTCCTGACGTTTTGACTTTTCAAAGGCCTTTTTTTTTTGAAAGATTGAGTGTTTCTAATATATATTCATAGGGAAGTAACATCAGTATAATGCTTGTCATTTTCATTTTAATTTGAGAAAGTGGAAATGAATTTTTTTTATTTTCTACTTTAGGTGCATAATAGTAAGTTCTTGTAGCTTCATTTTCTTTTACAACCGTTTTGATTTATAAGTTGTATTGAATTAGATTTAAAAGAAAATAAACCAATAAGAGTCTCTAGTGGGTGTCTAAAATCCATTAGAAACAAACCAAAGATGACACTCCTACCACCGAAATGATCATAGATATAAACACTCATGATGAATGTAATTGAATGGCAACCCACTCTAGGTAGGTGGCACTCTTGCATCCGCAACCACCACGTTGACCAACATTCACTATATAGTAGGAGTTACTAGAAGAGTAGAATAACACACAATCCACTCTAAAATTCAGAAATTTCTTGATTTTTCTTTGTAACTTCCCACCATGATCTTTAACATATTACTTATACAATCATGAATGTCGAGCCAACCAAAATATAGGGAAATGATTTCCACGTAGGAAAAACTGTAGTTCAATGAAATAACCCATTTTCACCATAAATCATATTACAATGGTTAAAATCTAGTGTCATATTACAATGGTGAAAACCTAATTTCACATAATGGTTGGTTGTTTCAAAAAGATTTTTTATCAACTAATTTATCCCATGGAATCACTTAATATAGAGTTAGTGATGGAAAGTACTAATCCTATGAATGAGTAACTAATGATGGTCAACATAGTTTTGTTTATTCTTATTATTCCCTACCTTTTTAGGATAAGGATATTAGTAATTGATTTTATGTTTTTTCTCATAATTTACATATAAATATAAGGGATCGATAAACCAAAATTTTCCTTTGTTTTTTTTCTTTGGCATATATTGTGAAATATTTTCCTCCAACAATAAAATCATTTATAGTCTAATTTGGATTCGTCCGAAGATGAGGCCAAGTTACTTAAGTGTTTTCTTATGTTTGATAATATAGGAAGCATGATATCACGCAATGCTACGGATGGTATAGCATTAGTTGTAGGAAATAACAAATTTCTGCCATATATCATATAACATTAAACATGGTGATCACTCCACCCCTCTAATTGACACATACTCATTGTACTATATTTTTACCTTTGCTTCATGCAATATATTGCCTATAGTTTTGTGCCAACTCCTTGGATACCAATAATCATTTCCAATCACCAAGTATCTTTATTTCCCCTTTAACAATTGTAACTAGTGTTATAAACATTATTGATCAATCAACGATGTTTTGAGAAATCGCACGATTTTTCTTGATCCAATTTTTTTGTAAAAAATGACTGATTTTTTAACCCCAAATTTTTCCTGATATTTTGTCAAAATTTTCCCAAATTCTTGACGTTGTAAGTCGATAAGCAACCTGTTTCCTGTTGGAAATAAGGGTTTATAAATTGTTTTTTCACTTCCTTTTTTGGTCATTTGTACATCACAACGATGAAGAAGAGAGCTAAGTAGCTTTGCATCATTTAAAATTTTCCCAAGGAGGATTTTGCACTTGATTTTAGTCACCATCAATGATCAATTTTGTGGATTGGACATTGTCATTCGCAAGTTTTTCGGTATTATCACATTTAAAGGTATGTAACAAAAATTGGCCATCTTTTCTTGCTTTTTTGAAGATGAATTGTAATTGTTTTGCATTTTCAATGAATTTTCCATCTTGATAACTAAATTTTAATGGATCATTAACCATATTTTTTATGTTGCTATGTTAATTTGCAGTGCTTATGCATGTCAAAAAACGTCTTTTGATTTTTTCTTGCCTTAGGTCCATAGAAATCCATACAAAATTATCCATTTATTTTAACCTCTTCAAACCAAGTTTGGATACTAAATGTATCATTGATTTCTTGTTGTTTTTAAAATTTCCATCAATCAAATATGCTAAAAATTGTTTTTTTCTTGCCCTATGTTGATGGTGAATCCATGAAGATGGGTAACACTTTTTTGCCAAAAGTGATGGTGGAAATTCATTTTTTTACTCATTTATTAAATTGAATCCCTCAAAACTCATATATGCCTTGTGAATTACGACATATTGCAACAAAAAAATGTAGGTAATTATGTTATCTTTCTACCTATATTTAAGATAATAACAATATTATTATTTAATATATCACAATTATATTTAATGATAGGCTTGTTCTTGTAAATTTAAGGAAAAGTTAACAAGTGGTTTGTGTGCATGTAAAATAATTTAGTGATCAATGCATAGCTGTGGAAAAATATATACGAAAATAATCTACACAAAATGCATTGGGGCGTACATTTGTTTTTTTAATTTATGTTAGAAAATTATAATTTTAATTAATTTTAGAAACTGACCATTGAAAATTTTAATCACATTTCATACACATGTGTGTGCACATAAATTTTTTCTTACTTGTTACAAAAATCGAAAAGAAAAAAATACCCTTTTGAAGAGGATGTATAGATTTGACACATATATTTTTTAAAATTTTTTGGTTGTGTACCTTTTATGTTGTTGATTTTTCTTGGCGTTGATTCGAAGTTGTTGACATGGTTTTGTAAGTGTAAATTTGAAAAGAAAAAAAAGTTATCATATGAAATCAGAAATGTGTAAATTAAATTCCAATGGATAGACGATTTGCTGATGAATCCATTGGTGTGAAATCTTCAACCTAAGGTACATCCTAGGATAGGGTTTATGCATAGAAAAGATGCCAATGAAATTAAATTCGTAGAAAAGGAGGCTAAAATCCTGTTTAAAATCCCTCGTTCGAGATATTGGCTCATTCAATGTTTTAAAAACCCTCGATCAAGGATTTAATTTTTTTAAATACCTCAATCAAGGGTTTAACCGCAGTTAAGAAAATAGTTTGATTGAGCTATTTAAAAAATCTCAATCGAGTTATATTCTACATTATTTTAAAATTAAACAATAATGTAATGCATGTTATGAAAATATAATATTTGTACAGTTCAATAACTCGATCTAGATATTTAAAAAATATCGCTCTAGATTTTAAATATCTCAATCTAGCTTTTAAATTGATAGAATTAACTATTAATTAAAAATGATAAATCTAACTTTTAAACAATTATATATATTTATTAAATATCTGGATCAAGTTGTTTTGAATATCTATATCGATCTATTTTTTATTAAATATCTGGATCAAGTTGTTTTGAATATCTATATCGATCTATTTAAAAACTAGATCGAGCTATTGAGTTATACGAATATTATATTCTTATAACATGCATTTTATTTGTTATCAGTAGGTTTGTATCCTAGTTCTACCCTAGATCTTTTCCTAGAAATATTTTCTTCTTGATGTTCATTAAGTTCCTTAGTTTAGTTATTAGGTTTCTTAGGTTTTAGTTTACCATTTACTTATTTATTTGTTATGATAACTAGAACAAATATGGTTCATTTTCATTGATTCTTCCAAGTTCTAATGTTTGATGAATGATTTATAGTTTGGTGATTATATTTTATAAGTGGTCATAGTACATTCCGACAACACATTTTATAATGAGGTTACAGGCTGGAGTTGTCGGATTGTTTACACTTGGAACTATTTTATGACATGTGTCATACTATGGATGTGTGCTTTATGGAGGAGTCTATGTTCATTATGGCATAGACAGAAGCCTTCGGTACATGTTGTTCTTGATATTATAAAATACATGAACCAAGGATTTGTACTCCACTTTGTTTATGAAATTTTGTGCATGAGTTATTATTTGCATAACGTGGTTTGAAATAGGAAATACACTTCTCAGTTTTGAAGACATGACCTAGCGGGATCATGATGGTTGTGATAAAGAAACTCAGTGGGAAAATTTGCAGGTTGGAACTAGAGAATGTTAAGTGGGTTGAGCAATTCCATAAGTGCGCAGAGATGATGAAAAATGAAGGATGGTTTTCATTATGTGATAAACTAACAATCTAGAGGTAACAAACGCCTTCGTGAAGAATTAGAAGGATTCTTCTGTTAGTTTTCAAACCCTAAATTTTAGGATAAATGAAGATACAATGCAAAAGAAATGGGCATAACCCTCGAAGGAAACAGATGGTTTAAGACACATTTGTTTGAGGTTGACCTAAGTATGTTCTTATTGCTTGGTTTCAAGAAGTTGGATTGGGTTAAGGGTATTCATTTGAATAATGTTAAACCTTAATGGAGGGATGTGCTCAACATTATCCAACGCTATATAACCTGCGAAGGACAATTTGAAATAGTGTTCAGGTATCATTTGAGGTTTTTACTGCATTTGAGTGGTGAATGCAGGCTAAATATGCCTTATTACCTGTTTAAAATCATAGAAAATATGGTCACACGGGTAAAGAATCAACCTGACCATAGAATTCACTACCTGTTTCATCACGACCTAATTAAAATTTTAATAAACACTTAGCGAAAGAATATGGATATATCTTGGAAACATTTTCTATTTTGGTCTGATTTTGATCCTGAAGCCCAGATGCATAATGATGATAAAGAAATAGAGAAGAAACACAAAGATTCGAAAAGACGGAACATAAAAGTAGATGAACATGGAAATGAACAACGAAGAAAGGAATTTGACGTTATAAATATGTCTGTGTCAGAACTTTCTAGAACAAAGGTACCAAAGGAATTGGTTATTGAGTTTCATAAGGAATATGCCACTGCTCTTGATACCCCTAGGGATGCTAGGAAAAATGTTATGGTCTAATAATTTTCATCTAATTCAAAAAATGATGAAACCCATGTTGCATATAATTTGAGAAACAACTAGAGACCAAAAGCAGATCAAGGAACAAACCAAGAATGAATATGAAGCCCATCCTTAATCCAAAATTCCAAAAGGATGATGTAATTTTCATAGAGGAATCCTCTAGTGATGAATAAGTACAAGTTGCAGATGAAGAATATCATACGGTAGATCAAACCCTTGGAGAAATTTAAGAAGAATTGAGGCATAAAGGTAAATAAAAAGTTGTTGAAATTGAAATGGTTACGTGTTCAAAACCATCATATATTGAAGAAGACCCTCCACATCAAGAGACTAAGGAATCATTGTTAGAAGTCAAGATCTTGAAAAAATATTTACAGTATTTTAAGGATCAAAATAGATATTTAAATGATTCCAGTGAGAAATTAATGATAGCAAACAAAAGGCTAAGGGAATATCTGGAAGAGATCGATGCTAATTATCAAGAACACATAACAGTATCTAGAGAAGTACTAAGGAGAAAGAGAGCCACTCAACAACAGAATGAAGAAAACATGGGTCAAAACAAAGAACTTCAAATCAAGATTCAATCCATGGAAGCAGAACACTCTCGGTTACAAAAGAGGATCACAAGCACTTGATTGATTGCCAATATTAGCTAAAGCATGTAGGAAGTTGTGACTGTTCGTGGTCAAATCCAACTCAAAGTATGTGCATTCTTAAGATCCAGGTCATATCCCAAAAAATCTTCGATGGCAAGTCTTCTTTGTCATTATCATTTTCCAACTGTTAGTATTAATTGTCAATCTTTATGTTATGAGTCATAAGGTCTACATAAAATATGAAGTGTTTTTTCTATTTTTGGTCAATTTGATCCATAAAATTTTGGATCTCAAACTGTCACAGTTTTAAATATTTTGTATATATGTGTGTGTGACAATGAAGAATTGAAGGAATTAGGAAGTGGTTTTGGAGATCAGACTGTTATCATCTTTCAGGAACGTATGTCATATTTTTTGCTTATATCAAGATTGTCATGGAATGATATTATATTCGAGATGAGCCTATATTTTTTCTTTTGTTATGATAGATGTTTATGTTCATTTTGAACACTTGATTCATAACTATATTCTCTGATGACTGTCATCTATCTTTCAATTCTTATGATTGAGTTGAAATCTTTCTTATGTACTTTGATCGTAAACTCCCTCACTCTTTATGTAGTTCATATTCATAATATTTTTACATGTTCATGGTTCAGTTATATATATATTGTTTGATTATTTTGATTACCTTATGCTTGATCTCCATATCAGCTATAGAAGATATTTGTAAACCCAAAACCTAGTCATTTATTAGAAAAAATTAATATTATCTGTACTTTGAACCTTAGTAGTTTAGGTGTAGCCTCCAGTGATAACATATTCTGGTGTCGTTGTCGAGGAGTGGAGAAACGAAAGTATATCTTCCCTAGGTTTTCTTAAGTATAATTTTGGAAGGTGAATAAAATAAAAAATCTTGTAGACTACATTTTCACCAGCAGTTCAACAATTATCACAATGGCTTCCAAGAGAATAGGAACTAGGGGAAATCCTTCATCTCCTTTGCAGCCAGATGTTTCAGATCCAGAGAGATTGTTAAGGGAAGCTAGACAAAGAATTAATTCTATTGCATAAGGTACTCAAGGCACATCAGTTTCTGAATCTTCGGAAGAATTTATCCATCATCCTCCTTCTTCAAATTTACCTACAATTGAAGAAGAAAAAAGGAAGGAATATTTATCCATCCTTATCCCTGAATTCTAGAATCCTAGTCAAATTGATAGCTTTACAGTTTATTCAAACCATTTATCATCCGGTAATATAGAAGGATATATCTTAAGTTTGGAATAGTTTGATTACTCAAATTCTTTGTCAACACCTTACACATCTCCGACTAGTAAAATTCCTATTATCCAAATAGGAATCAAAATACCATATTTTTCACAAACACGATTACTTACTAAATCAGTCCAATCACTCTTTGCTCAAGCTACTGCAAATATTCCATCTCGACCTCCTAATAGGATGGATGCTATAGTAGCTGCTAGATATTCCCCATTGGTCTTACCCCAACCTCTAAATGCCCTTCATGGTGTAAATTATCAGAAGTATCTCCCAAGATTCAATGGTCGGGGAGAGGTTACAGTAGAAGAACATTGGAATGCATATTTTAGCTATGTTGATAACCAAAACATAGAACATCAGGATGTATGGAAGAGGATATTTGTTCAAATTTTGGATGGAGAAATAAGGAAATGGTTTAGAGAATCGCTTCCAAACTTAATTGATGGGATAAATTCTCTGGAAGAAGTCTTTATGAGACAGTGGGGAGATACTAAGGATTATCTCTATTATATTACTGATTTTTGAGCCTTAAAAAGAAAACATGGGGACACAATCACTGATTTTACTAAACGTTTTAATAAATGTATAATAAAATACCTGAAGAAATCAAGCCTAGTGAAACATCTGCAAAGTTAACCTATGCAAATTATTTCGATGCTAAATTTTCTCTTTTGCTGAGGGAAAGAAGAGCCATTACCTTAGTAAACATGCAAGAAGCAACCTTGGAGGTGGAATCAAAATTGATGACAGCTAATAAGTTGAGAAATAAATCATATTATCATCAAGAAGACAAGAAGACAAGAAAAAGAAAAAAAGAAATATCACCATCTACTTCAGGGACAAAAGTAGCAGATAGTAAAATGGATGATATGACCAAACTCATTAATAATCTATCTGCAAAAATCAATAGGTTGGAAATGGAAAATAAAAATCAAAATAATCTTGTTTAGGATAATGATAATAAAATTCCTAATAAGTTTAGAAGGGAATTCAATCCTAGGTTTTTTCATAGAGATATGAGAAATAATGAAGATCATAAAATGCAACCTCCTTTCCAAAATAATTTGATACAGGATGATGAGTCTTATAAAATAGATTGAATGGAAGTTGAAGACTTAGAACCTAATATTGATCAATTGAATGATGTCTCTTCTTCTCATTTTTTAGCTAAATCTGAGTACTACTATGCAAAAATTGTTCATTATCATGGCACATATTATTTTGAACAAGAGTCATATGTGCCTTAAATTTTTCAAGAGATGCAGCAGAAGTCATATGGTCTCATATCTGGGATGAAGAAAGCAACACGAGGAAAGAAGAATGTAAAGAATGTTCCTACAAAAGAATGTTTGTCTCTTGAGAAGAAGCAGGAACAATAAGGAAGTGGGAATAGAAGTACATAAACCGAAGAAGTAGGAAAAATTGCTACTAGTTTTAATTTGGAGCATGAAAGTAGAAAAATCAAGATTCCTATTCCATTGACTGATCTAGTTAGGAACAAGTCATATAAGGAGACTACTCTTAAAATCCTGAATTATATAGAAAATTCTATTCCTTTAGATGTGATTAATTTGCAAGAAAAGAATCCAACCATTGTTTTTTGTTCTAAAACATCTGATCAACCAGATGATAAATCTGATTATCCTCCATTTTATATTACACTTACAGTTCATGATTTAATGTTGCACAACTTCCTTCTAGATATTGGTGACTCACCCAATATCATGCCCAAGGTAGTGATGGAAGCCTTAGGGATTACTGTTACTAAAACCTATCATGATATTTATGCTTTTGACTCTAGAGAAATAAAATGTCTTGGGGTAATTAAGGATCTGTTCGTTAGTCTTACACAGTTGGAAATGAAAAGTGTACTCATGGATGTGGTCATAGATGATATTTATCCTAAATTTGGTATGCTATTGGCAATATTTGTGGAAAATAGGGTAGGGGGAACCCTTCAGATGGATCTTGCTTATGCTATGATACCAATATTTGGAGGTGAGTATAGAAGACTTTATAGAGAAGTACAACTTGCATACTTGGTAAGTGATAATAAAAATCCTATAAACCATCCAATTTATTCAGTTCAAGAATATTTTGGTTCTTGCATGTTACATCTAAATTATGATAGCACAGGTATTCTACAGGTTGAGAAAGAGCATACATTTCAACATAAAATGAGAGATCAAGACTATTTATGGCAGATGTACTTTGACGGTTCATCGTGTAAAGAAGGAGTAGGAGCAGGAATTGTACTCATTTATCACGAAGGTGAGATTATTTCCTTAATGTATCGGTTGTGATTCCAAATAAAAAACAATATTGTTGAATATGATGTAGTAATTCTAGGGTTAAGGGATGCAAAATACTTAAGCATTCAACAACTTACTATGTTTGGCGACACTGAATTAATAGTACAACAACTGAAGGATGTATATCAGGTCAAACAACATATGTTGAAAGTATATAGGAATGAGGTATGGGATTTGATTGATAATCTTTTCTTAGCTTTCAACATAACTTATATCCCAAGAGATCATAATCAAACAACATAATCATTGGATTTGGAAACAACTTATTTTAAAGTTCCCAAATTAACTCATATTAAGTATCCAATTGAAATAAGATATAGACCTTCAGTTCTAGATAATATTAAACATTGGGAATTTTGTCATGTTGATCAAGCTATTAAAGAAGTTTTAGAATTAACATATGATCCTTCTAATTCACTGATCAAGATATGGTCTGGAATGAAAATTATTCATGTACAAGAAATTCAATTGGAAATCATAATATACTTGAACTAAAAGCAAATTTTATTCTTAAAGGACTTGAACCTCTTGAAAGATTGTTCTCAAAAGATGATACTTTGTTGAAGCCTACATTACAATATATTGAAGAAAATGTTTTAAGTTGCAATATTGGTTATGAAGTTGAGACTAAAATGATTAAGATATCTAAGACACTTTTAGAAGAGGAAAGGAACATGTACATTAAAATACTAAAGAATTTGTTGATATTTTTTTCTTGGTCATATGAATATTTGGAAACATACAACACCGGTTTAGTCCAGCATAAGATTCCTTTAAAGCCAAATACAAAGCCTTTCAGACATAAGCTTAGAAGACTTAATCCAGCTATGCTTATAGTTAATGAAAAAGAGGTAAAAAAATGATTAGATGAAAATATCATAATACCTCTTAGATATTCTTCTTCAGTAGAAAATCTCGTGCTAGTACATAAAAAGAATCGGGAAATAAGGCTTTATGTAGATTTTCGTAATTTGAACAGATGCTCCCTTAAAGAAAATTATCCTTTGCCCAAAATTGATCAGATCTTATAGAGAGTAGTGGCTTCCCAAAGGATATCAATGATTGATGGATTCTCTGGTTATAATCAAATTGCAGTACAACTAGAGGATAGAGAAAAAAATAGCCTTTACAACCCCTTGGGGTACATTTATGTACGACAAAATTCCCTTTGGGCTCATGAATGCAGGAGCTACATTCTAGAGAGCAATGGATATGTATTTTGTTGGTGAGAAAGAAAAGTTTGTAGTCATATATCTAGAAGATATTACAATATTCTCTAAATATGATGATGGACATCTAAAACAATTAAAACAAACGTTTCTTAAATGCAAGAAATTTGGATTATCTTTAAATCCAAAAAAATATCATTTTGCTATGGAATAAGGTAATCTCTTAGGTCACATAGTGTCTATTGAAGGGATTAAAATATATCCAAAGTGAGTTAAATCCATCCTAAAGATTAGCATTCCCAGAAATAAAAAGGGATTCAATCCTTCATTGGAAAAATAATTTTTTTAAGGTGGTTTATTCCTAATTTTACATAAATCATTAAACATATCACTGAGATGCTTAAAAAGTACAAAGAAGTTAAGTGCTTAGCTTAGGCTAGGTCATCATTTGAAAGAATAAAGCAAGCGCTTATAGAAGCACCGGTTTTAATAAGTCCTTATTTTGCTAAAGATTTTTCATTTTTCTCATTTGCATCTAAAGATACTATAGCTTTTGTTCTACTACAAAAAAATTCAGATGGTTTAGAACAACCAATTTCATTCTTTAGCAAAACATTGATAGATTCAAAGCTAAAGTATAGTACAATAGAAAAGCAAAATTACGCATTGGTCAAAGCTCTAAAATTCTTCAGGATTTATGTTTTGCATTCTAAAATTATAGCATATGTTCGTAACATAGTAGTCAAAGAAATTTTGGTGCATCCTGACAGTGAAGGAAAAATATGACATTGGATAGCTAAACTTATGGACTATGATGTTGACATTAAGCCTACCAAATTGGTAAAAGGACAAGGTCTAGAAAAACTTCTAACATAATCAAATTGTCAAGTTTTATATTTTCATCTAGTAGCTGAACAATCGGTATAAGATTCATCAACGGAACATGATAAGGAACATATTTATAATAGGTATCTTGATTCTCCTTGGTATGGAAAAATTGTTCACTTGTTGCTTCATTTACAATGTACTACCGATCTGAATAATAATGAATATACATCATTAAAATTTAAGGATTTGAAATATGTTTTAGTTGGTCAAATTTTATATTGGAAATATCCTAGAGGTATATTGCTTAAATGTTTGGATAGACTAAAGGCTGATGTTGTTACTGCATAATTACATGGGAGTGCATGTGGGGGACATAAGTATTGGAAAGAAACATCATTTAAAATTTTAAGAGATGGTTATTATTGTCCCACTCCGTTTACATATGTATATCTTCAAGTCAAATCTTGCATTGAATGTCAAAAATTTGTAGGTAAACGTAAGCTGAAATATTTACCATTAAAACCAATTGCAATAAATGTTCCATTTCAAGAACGAGTTTAGACCTTATAGGTGAAATCCATCCTTGTTCTAGTGGCCATCATAGGTGGATTTTAACTGCCACTGATTTTTACACAAAGTGGGTAGAAGCAATTCCCACAAGAAAAGAAACAGATAAAGTTATCATTAATTTCCTTCAAGAAAATATCTTAAGAAGATTTGGATGTCCAAGGAAATTGGTAATAGACAATGCTCTAGCCTTTAAATCAAAAAATATGATAAATTTTTGTGATGAAAATAACATTATATTAAAGCATTCCACACCTTATTACCCTAAGGGGAATGGATTAGCATAATCTACTAATAAGAGTATTGTGAATATCATAAAAAAATTGTTATTTCAAAACAAAAGGACTTGCGACATTAAATTAAAATACATGATCTTTGGGGAGACATGGTAACTATAAAAAGGTCCATCGGAACATCACATTTTAAACTTGTCTATGGCATTGATGCAATATTTCCTATCCAATTAAGCTTTCCAGTAATCAATTTTTTGCAAGATGTAGAGGAAGAACCAGATGAAATGAAGAGAAGAATGTTTTAGATAGTTAAGCTACAGTAGGAAAGAGAAGCAATAATGGAAAAAGTTGAAGCTTACAAAAAGAAACTAAAGGAAATTTTTGATAAAAAATTTAAAAAGATAATTTCTTAATTGGTGATGCGGTTCTTAGGTGGAACGCAGGAAATGATGAAAAAGGTAAGCATGGAAATTTGATAATTTATGGATGGGATCTTTTACTGTCATAAATATTTTGGGGAATATCACTTTTGTATTACAAAATTTTGATGGTGATGAAGTTGTAGGCCCAGTCAATGGGCAGTTTTTGAAACACTTTCACACATATTGGAATGATGAGGGAATATACATTCATTGCATATATCATTAGATTTTTTGTATATAAGACTTCAACCCAATAAAGCAGTTTGGTTTCAGATTAAAGGGGTATGATTCTAGCAGTTTTTTTGAAGGCGCATGGTCAATATGTTCTTAAAACCTCAAAAGGAGAGCTTTATCCCCAAACAGAGCTAGATGTTATCACTAGATGTGTATCCTAGTTCTACCATAGATATTTTCATAGAAATTATTTTATTCTTGATGTTCATTAAGTTCCTTAGTTTAGTTATTAGGTTCCTTAGGTTTTAGTTTACCATTTGTTGTAAAGGAAAGTTTCCTATGGCTAGGGTTTAAGAGGCCATCAACGTACTGGGGTTGAAAGGTGGATGCAAATGGTTCTGCAAGCAAATATAAACAAGATTCAAAGATTAGAATGGTTCATACCTTAGCCAAATGAAGGTTGATCCAAGAATCCCTTCAATCCTCTTCTTGCTCCTCTTGCTCCAACAGACCTGCAAAACGAATTATACCTTCCTCAAACCAATATGACCACATATAAATCAATGATAACCAAATAAACATGAAATATAATATGATTAACATCAAAATCTGATCATAAACAAAGATTCAATCACACATTGAACAATGATTTGGGAAGAAGAAGGACATCACATATTTATTAATCTTGAAAAAAAGTACAAGTATACCTTCTCTTCAAGTTCGGCACCTCACGAAACCTTGATCTGGTTCTTCTACTTCTCTTCTCCAAGGAACTCAGCCTCCAAACTCTGTAACACAAGGAGAATTATTCTAGGGAAAAGGTGTGGGCAAAGAGAGCTCCAAATCCTCCAGCATAACAATGCAAAGATTCAAGTCTCCTCTTGTGGACCTCCCTACCTCTATTTATATGCTTAATGAAGAGTTAGGGTCGAAGACAAAGTAGTTACAACTGAAGGAGTCAGTTGCATAACTACCCAAATTTCAAAATACGTATTTTTTGACATTTTCAAGAGGCGTACGCGGGTTGCAGAAACAACAGTCATGTACACGAGGAGGTATACATGGGTTTCAATGCAGAAAGTCACGTATTTAATGCGTACACAACTATTATATATAGCAACTCGCGTACGTACGCAGGTTTCCTTAAGGAAACTCGCGTACAAAAAAAACTAATTTTTAGGGTATTTCTGGGCATTGTCAGACTTTGGTGTCTTCTGGAAAGTTTTAGCTAACTGAAATATCTTTCCAACGGTGCAAAGATGAGATCAAACAGAGTTACAAAACTCAAGATATGGGTCCTCCAAGATAGGTGTTTTTTCAGTGACTTTCAATGACTTTCATGAAGTGTCATCATGGAAGTGTTGACATGCAAGGAAATCATGGGAAAGTGGTCACAGGTAGAGATGTGTCATTTTGAGCTATAACAGATGCCACCTAATGTATGAGGTTAGAGGGGAAGACGATAGCTGAAATGCATTATAAAGGAAAAAACTGAGTATGGAGAGAGCAGAGAATCCAAGATCAAAAGGCTCGAATGAAGGTACCTGAAAGAGAGATAAATGTCAGACAAAAACTGATCTCTAGGACATACAATTCCATATACAAATCATCACCACAAAGATACAGGCAGATCCAACATATGTATAACTGATGAAACTATCATGGTCGCTCAATATGCAAAAAGGCGCCATATCAAATCTAAAGGAGTGATGGCCACAAATGAACAAGGTGGATCCATGCTCAACAATCGATCATAGCCAAAAAAATACAAGGTGGATCTATGTCTCAGCAAAATGTCATATAAAATGTAACAAGGTCTTGCGCAGCTTGGGTGATAGCAAAAATGACGATGCTATTGTCGGCCCAAGGTCTTCAATCCAAACCGCCCAAAAGGTACAAATCCTAACCATGCGAATAAAGGAGATAAAGTCAAACATGGAGGAAACCATTTGATTACCGATCAATGATGAGAACCATTAACAAACGCGAGGGAAACCACCATTAATGAAAATGGACCCCAAGGTACCTAGTACATTCTAACAAGTGTGAATATAAGGACTTGAAGTTGAACACTCGAAGAATCCATCGAGTAGGAGACATTAAGGTATTCCCACTACTCAATAGCAAGGGAATTGCCACTAATGACTACAATCCCCAAGGTACTGTCATAAAACTTTAATTCTCAATCCTAGAGCAAGAGGTGTTGCAGTCGATAGGAAGAGATCCGTTGGAAGGAAAGCATTAAGGCATCCTTCATCATCCAACACGAGGTAAGTCAAAGACTAATTGGATCTGGAATTGGTATTGAATTTCATGACTAGAAACGCTGAAGATATGATGTAATGAACTGATACCAGAGAATGGCTGACACAAAAGGTCAAGGCAACTACATAATGGCTGATAAAGGTTTAATCCTTGAACAGTGAGCATGACACAAAAGTGACTTACGAATATTTTGACACAAAAGGACCAATGACACAAATCTACAATGTAGGAGACATTGACAGATTCCCCATATAATTGGAAAATAAACCAACTGGAGGAGTAAGAAACTCTGAATCGGGATAAGGTCAAAATACTAGGACCCAACTGTTGATAGATTGAAAACTGGTGCTTTGTTCAAGGAAACAAGACTTGCTGCCATGATGTAAAAAACATGTGAATGAACTTCCCTTCCCCTCTTTCTTGTAAAGGTTTAACGAGTCCAAGAAATCAAACTCGAGACCATCTTCATTTTTGGCAATCTCAAAGAAAAGACAAAAGAATGCTTGATAAAGCACTTATTCGTGGATTTTACGAGCCCAAACTAGTACATGCTCAACAGTGTTTTCATAGTTTAGAGTGTCTAAAAACTCCAAAGAAGACTCCAGGGGGGGTGTTTTCATACAATTTAGTCTCCTAAGGCCGGAAAAGTACAAAACAAACCACAGAAGAACTCTCTTAGCTTTCGAAGAAGTAAGGCGCACCTTTTTCGTACTTAGTCGGGAAGGTCCGAAAAAGGTTAAATTACCACCTACCCAACGCTCCTTCGAAAGCAGCATATAGCCTGAGTTTTATGAGTGTGAAGGAAGGCAAGATCACTCGGAAAGATCCATTTGATTATGAGAAATGGGGTTTACAACAGTAAAATCGATGCTTTGTTCTTTAGGGTTTAGCAAGCATGACAAAGACATAAAGTACACTCAGAATATTTTTCATGTTCTGGTCCAGAGCATGAAAAAGAGAAAAATAAGCTCATACCGGGGGTTCCTTTTCCGTAAATTGAGTCCCTCAAGTCCAGAAAAGCGATAAACTTATGCCTAAGAATACTCTTCTCAATTCCATAGAAAAGAGAGTGTTCCTTTCTCGTATTATTCCACATGGTCCAAGAAAGTGATAACCTACCACCAATGTGGATGCTCGTTCACATATTCTTAACGAGCCTGAACGGACAAGTTTACTCGGCAGTCAAGTCTATTTTGAGGAGTCTGACTTCGGCCTAAAGAAACTCATGAATATCTTTCCCATGAAACTTTAACGAGTTCAAAAAAGTCAACTCACGTCCTCCTTACTATTTTTAACGAGCTCGAACGAGAGCAGAAAGAATGCTCTAAATGTGAGGAGACAAGTGTCATTGGCAGGAGAAACTACTTCCAAGAACGAGGAACAAACCTATGCATAATGCAAGGAACAAGAGCAAGGTAAAGATGCTCGAGGAACGTCTCCTCAAGGTAAAGGGTGTCAAGTTTCAAAGGAAAAATGATACAAGGCTTAGTGACGATGAGAACAAAGATGAGGGCTTGTACAACGAGCTAAAAGCGTGAAAGCCGGCATCAGGCTCATAAGCACGAGTAGGGCACCTGCAAATGCAGTTACAACTTGAACAACAAGACAAGGATAGTAAACAGTTGTGAATCCAACTAAAAATCCTGTCTCCAAGAAACAACAACATCAGAATCATATTCAGAAGAAAATATCTTATGCAGTTCACTTTGGCAGAAACACATGTGGCTTTGCTATCTTCTACAAAAGATGTACTCAAGGAAGAATCAACAAAATAGGACTCTATAGTGCCAAGATATGAGGGGTTATAATCAATAAGATCAACCTCGGAAGGAGAGAAAAAATATACAATGGATATAGAGTTTGCAGGAACAAACTCAATATCACAGGAGTTGAAAAATTCATAACAAAAATCAAACTCATCAGGATCACTGACTTGTTGTTCAAAGAAAGATTCAAAACACTCAACAAGACCAACATAAGAAGAAAGATCATGATTACTAGGAAAATCAAGGTTAGACTTAGGCACAACTAAACCAACTTCCAACAGAAGATCAGACTGTATCAAAGACTCTAGGAAGACTCCATCCAAAGGAAGGAGATCATCCAAAATAGGACACATGTCTAAACTTTTAAATGGATCAACAGAGTGGAGAGCACGCTCCATAGTCTGTATAGGATGACTCACCTATTCAACTTCTAGGACCAAGTCCCAAGAAGGTAAGCATGAAAATAGAGGCTACTTCTCAGTAGCAATTGAACGCAAAGGACATGAGGCCACATAGCTCACCTGTGGCGGGGTAGTGTCTATAGAAACACTGGGAATCAATAAAGGACAAACCTGGTCTCTAGTTGGGTCAGGAGACGGATCAATAAAATCCAACTGATTGATAGTGACAATTTCTTTGCCATGATTAAAGTACATCACATGAAAGAATGTTGACACCATAGCTTGCATGGTATAGACATAATCACGTCCAAGGAGCATATTGAATTCCAAGGGGTCTTCTATCACCATGAAGTCAACTAAGACAGTCTTCCCACCCAAAGTAACACTTGTTTGAGCAAGAATTCCAAAGGCTATACAAGTTCTTCTATCAAACACCAGTAATTGACTAGCAGTGGACACAAGGCTGGGAGATCCCATGCCTCACCAAGCACGAGCAAATAATATACTAACTGAGGCTCCTTCATCAACAATACAACGAGCAATCGTGTATGGTTCAACTTTGACCTTTATCTGGGAAGGTGCATTATAAGGAAGGCGCGGCTTAACCAGGCTATCCCAATCAAAGGAAGCAATCCGAGAGCTTGGTGGGGGTTGATCCGAAGCGAGTTCAGTGCCCCCTTGTTCAGTAAGTTCTGAACTGGCAGTAAAGAAAATGTGACTAGCAGACACTTCACTTTCTGAAAGAAGAGTGGGATTGATCGACAATGGAATCGATTCAACTGCTTCATGAAAGTCACTCTCCGAAGGGAGAGTGGGATTGACCAAAGATGGCATTGGTTCAATCACATAAGGATCACTCTCCAAAATAAGAGTGGGATCGACCAAAGATGAGACCACTTGATCAACCAAAGGCTGAGTAGGTTGTTGAAAAATTATAGGTTGTTCAGGAGAAGGAAATTATTGAGTCTTGGACCACACTCTTCGCACCTCTGCGGTAGCAGGGAAATGGTGATTAAGATAATCTCCCTCACATAACTTACAAGGGAACTTAAGTTTGCACTTCGAACGACCAGTTTTCTCAACGGTTTCAACATGACTAGTAGTGGCTGATTATTTTCTCTCACCATGACCTGCAGAGGCTGAGAGTTTTCCCCCAGCATGACCACCATAGGATGGGTGACTAGGTCCAACTTGACTAAGAGAGGCTAGTTGTTGAGAGACTTCAAGATGTTCAAAAATGGGATGACCATGAAACCAAACTCTTCGCATCTCCGCAATGGAAGGACATTTATAAGTAAGGTGGTCTCCCTCACAAAGCTTACAAGGAAACTTGGGCTTGCGTTTTCAATGGGTAGTCTTTTCAACAGTGTCAAAATGACTCGCAGTGGTTGACGGATTGTCTTCAGCATGAACTGCAGAGGCTGAGAGACCTCCCCCAGCATGACCTGCAGAGGCTGAGAGACTGGGTCCAACATGACCTGCAGAGGTTGGATGGGCACCACCAACATGAACAACAGAAGCTGAATGGTTAGGATCAACATGCTTTGCAACAATTGAGTGTGTGCCCCCAGCATGAACTTCAGAGGTTGGGTGGATGGATCCAACATGACTTGCAGAGGTTGGATGGGGAGGTTCAACTTGAACAACAGAGGTTGAACGGGTGCCCTTAGCATGAACTATAGAGGCTGAGTGACTGGATCCGACGTGACCTGGAAAGCTTGGAAGGATCCCACTAGCATGATCAATAGAGGTTGGATGGTGAAGATCAACTTGAATTATAGAGGTTGAGTGCTTAGATCCAACATGACCTGTAGAGGTTGGATAGGTACCCCCAGCATGAACTGTAGAGGCTGGGTGGTGAGGTTCAACTTGAATTGCAAAGGTTGAACAGGTGCCCCCTTTCTTATGTGTCTTCTTCCTATTCCTCCTTCTTTTACTCCTTTTTGACTGTCGGTTACTAGTATTAGTACTTTCACCGCATGAGGTAGAAGGAGAAGGAGAATCAACTACAGGTGAAGGGGAAGCAGTGTTTTGATGCCCTTGATATAAGGAGCTTACTTGAGAAGCATCAGGAGCATTCAGGACAGTTGGAGTGGAAAACAACCACACCGGTAGCCCTAGGGTGAATCCAGGTAGATTCAAGGTGGCCATCAAGGGAACACCAACATTCCCTGTGAGAGGAATAGTGCAAGGAGTTCCCAGCATGGGGATCTCTTGGTTGGTGTTCAAAGGGGTGTTAGCCATATTTTCAAACTAGGAGACAAATTCAGAGGTTGACAGGAAACCAAAAGTGCAAAGCACACACCTAAAGGTACACTAAGCAGAGACAAACCACACAACACTCACTAAAAATTCCTAAAGCCAAACATACAAACAGGTATAAGATACACTTTCCAAAAGAAAGTTGATAGACAGTTACTTAGCATCCTTGTAGATGTTCTTAAGCACAAGCAGAGGAATCACCCACCGCCCTCCCACACCTTCTACCGGGGTTACCTTCCAAGCCCATCCAAGGTCAACCAGAAATAGCCTTCTAGTGTACCTATGTATGAACCCTAGATGTCAAAGAGACTAAAGGCTACCTTAACTATATTGATAGCCTGGAGGGACAGTCGCAAGCCTGGTTCATACGCATGGGCAGGGTAGCAAAGCCTGAAACCTTGTCTAAGACAGAATCCCCAGATGCGCAAAAACCTTGGTCTACTTTTGACAAGGAATCAGAGGGTTATCTCCTCAATCCAAGCCTCCACGTGGCCTCGTGCTTAAATCCCATTTGAGAGGAGCTTCCTAGATACAATCAACATAGAAGAGGATTTACCTAGTGATTGGCCAATTATGTCTGAAATTTTATACTTGTGGGGAGTTGAAACTCCCTATCCCACAAGTCTAGCCTAAGCTAGTTGGTGTATGACCCTATAAAATAAAACTTACTAATAATTTTTAAATTATATTGTTTATTTTAAGGGTTGTTTTTAGTCAGAGGGTAAATGGAGTGAAACTTATGTGGTATTTTGACTCAAAGTTGAAACAAAATTACTAAACAAAGAGAATTGAAATGCAAAAAAGGAATAACTATTCTCTTTCTTTTTCAAATAGAAACTTGAAAGCCACAAAAGAACAATTTATTTTTTATTTTTTCAAATAATGATATGCAGTGTATTAAAGAAAAACCCTAATCTACATGCATATTAAAACACTATATGTTCTTTTTATTTTTATTTTATAAACTCAAAAGAAAAACTACCTACAAACTAAATGTATGCAGATAACGAGAACAAAGCAAAATGAACTTCGCTATACAACCACCAAACAGACTCTATAATGCCCTAAAGTCAGTATAAACCCTACTTGGAAGGAAGGATTGCATAAAAGACAAGTCAACTACTTTGGCATGGTGAAGTTAAGCAACAAAAGAAGAAGGAAACAACCACCAACAAGCTTATGAACTCAGACAAAGATCACTAACAGAGGCCGACCAGAAATATAAGCCAAAAATCATGCCAAGCAAAGGAGGTGGGGGGAAAGAGAAAAGAACAAACCCTAATGCTATAAAAAGGCTTACCACATAGATAAAGAACAACCAAAATGGATGACATTAACTCCCTGGAGTCATGCACCTACAGAGGACACCAAAATACCTACCAAACAACCTTCAAACAGAAGAAAAAACCACAAAGAGGATAAAAACACTGTTTAAAGGGGCATACGTGAGTTTCACTACTGACAGGTCGCGTGTCATATGCGGGTTGACAGTACATCAAATCGCATGTACAAGCACACGCAGGTTGTATTACTGACAAGTCACGTATTGTACGTGGTTTGACAATATAGAAAGTCGCGTGTACCAAACCAGACACGCGACTGTTCAGTCTGCAACTCGCGTATGGGTGGAAAAAATGCCCAAAAAGATCAAAAAATGCCTTAGGAAGGCAAGGGAAGTGTTCTATCAGACTGATAAAGTGTTCCTAAGTGTCAAGAAAGACCTAGAACAATGCAAAAGGCTGAAATAAATACAGAGAAACCCCAAACAGATAAGGCTCTCCCCAACGGAGTCGTCAGTTCTGTTGTAAAGGAAAGTTTCCTATGGCTAGGGTTTAAGAGGCCATCAATGTATTGGGGTTGAAAGGTGGATGCAAATGGTTCTGCAAGCAAATATAAACAAGATTCAGATATTAGAATGGTTCATACCTTAGCCAAATGAAGGTTGATCCAAGAAGCCCTTCAATCCTCTTCTTGCTCCTCTTTCTCCTCTTGCTCCAAGAGACCCGCAAAATGAAATATACCTTCCTCAAACCAATATGACCACATATAAATAAATGATAATCAAATAAACATGAAATAATAATATGATTAACATCAAAATCTGATCATAAACAAAGATTCAATCACACATTGAACAATGACTTGGGAAGAAGAAGGACATCACATCTTTATTAATCTTGAAAACAAGTACAAGTGTACCTTCTCTTCAAGTTTGGCACCTCACAAAACCTTGATCTGGTTCTACTGCTTCTCTTCTCCAAGGAACTCAGCCTCCAAACTCTGCAACACAAGGAGAATGCTTCTAGGGAAAAGGTGCGGGCAAAGAGAGCTCCAAATCCTCCAACATAACAATGCAAAGATTCAAGTCTCCTCTCATGGACCTCCCTACCTCTATTTATATGCTTAATGAAGAGTTAGAGTCGAGGACAAATTAGTTACAACCGAAGGAGTTAGTTGCATAACTACCCAAACTACCCAAATTTCAAAATACGTATTTTTTTGACATTTTCAGGAGGCGTACGTGGGTTGCAGAAACAATAGTCGTGTACATGAGGAGGTATATGTGGGTTGCAATGCAGAAATTCACGTATTTAAGGCATACACGACTATTATATATAGCAACTCATGTACGTACATGGGTTTCCTTAAGAAAACACACGTACCAAAAAAAAATCATTTTTGGGGTATTTCTGGGCATTTTCAGACTTTGTTTTCTTCTGGAAAGTTTTAGCTAACTAAAATATATTTCCAACGGTGTAAAGATGAGGTCAAATAGAGTTACAAAACTCAAGATATGGGTCATCCAAGTTAGGTGTTTGTTTAGTGACTTTTTAGTGACTTTCAATGACTTTCATGAAGTGTCGTCATGGAAGTGTCGACATGTGATGAAATCATGGGAAAATGGTCACAGTCAGAGATGTGTCATTTTGAGCTATAACACCATTTACTTATTTATTTGTTATGATAACTAGAACAAAAATGGCTCATTTTCATTAATTCCTCCAAGTTCTAATCTAGGTGATATCCACAAAAATATTCAATGGTAGATCTTCTTTGTCATTATCATTTACTAGTTATTAGTATTAAGTGTCAAGCTTTAAGTTATGAGTCATAAGGTCTAGATAAAAAATGAATTGTCTTTTCTATTTTTTATCAATTCGATCCATAAAATTTTGGATCTCAAACTGTTATAGTTTAAATTTTTTTGTATATATATGTGTGACAATGAAGAATAGAAGGCATTATAAGGAATGGTTTTGGAGATTAGACCGATATCATCTATCAGTCATGTATGTCATATTTTTAGCTTATATCAAGATTCAATATGGAATGATATTATATTCAATATCAGCCTATGCTTATTCTTTTGTCATGATAAATGTTTATGTTCATTTTGAACACTTGATTCATAACTATGTTCTCTGATAAATGTCATCTATCTTTGAATTCTTATGAATGAGTTGAAATGTTTATTATGTACTTTGATCTGAAACTCCCTCACTCTTTATGTAGTTCATACTCATAATCTTTTTATTTGTTCATGTTTGAGTTTTATATATATATTGTTTGATTATTTTGATTACTTTATGCATGATCTCCATCTCAGCTATAGAATATATTTGTAAACCCAAAACCTAGTCATTTATTAGAAAACCTTAAGATTATCTAGACTTTGAACCTTAGTAGTCTAGGTGCAGACTCCAGTGATAACAATATTATTGTTTAATTTCAAAATAATGTAGAAAACAGGTTGATCAAGATATTTTAGATAACTCAATCAAGCTATTTCCTCACCTAATATTTTTCCAATAGCTCAATCAAGGGTTATTCAAACCTTGATTGAGCTATTGGAAAAATCTTGGTTGAGATCTTATTTAAACCCTTGATCGAGCTTTTGAAATCTCAATTAAGGGATTATATAAATATCAATCGAGCTCAATTTTAGACAATCTGTAACCAAGTCTTGCCAGAAGTGTTACCCATATGCATGGGAACACCCTTTAAACTTCATATTTCCATATAAAATATGTGAAAGGATTTGGATCCCTTCTGGGAGTGGGGCACACCTATTCACCCAATCAATCGGCATGTTCTTACTTGTAATCTATGTGCGAAGAAAACGACGGGTGAGATAAGCAATCTAGAATACCACCTTGCATGAATAACAATGCATGATGTGAATCCTTGCAACCAAACAACTCCATAACTCATTTTTAGGGCCACACAAGCAATTGAAGGAACTGAGCAAAATAAATAATTCAAGGAGGCCTTGAGAAAAGAGATGGCTTCAAGATCTAGATCCATAGTGGGGATGGGGGATAGTGGGATAGGTTCGGATTGCCACTCCACAAAATCCACAATGCCTTCAACAACATCACCTTTCTTTGTGCCAAGATCCACACCTGGTGCACAACCTTCTCTAAGTTCCACGATGAAAGTAAAGGAGAAAGAAGAAGCAAACAAACTTGTGGGTCAATGCTATGTAGTGATATTCCATTCAAAATTTCCAAGAACCCATTCTATGTGTCCATGTTTGAGGCATATTTTATTGTTGGACCAGGGTGAAATCCCCCCACTTATGAGGAGTTGAGAGGACCCATACTTTAGTATGAAAATGTTGATTGCACTCACAAGTTGCAAGAGCTTCGTAAATCATGGGATTTCATAGGATGGACTATGATGTCAAATGGTTGGACTTATGGAAAGGGTAGAAACCTTTTTCAATTTATTGCTTCATTGTCCTAGAGGGACTGTGTTTTTGAAATCTATGGATGCATCTACACATGTAAAAGATGCGAAATTACTATGTGGATTATTGGATGACTTCACCCAAGATATAGGATTGTAGTATGGTTTCCTAGTCATAATAGAAAATGCTGCAAATTATGTGGTTGTTGGTAGGACGCTTATGTCTAAGTATCCTACAATGTTTTGGACTCCTTGTGCCACTCATTTCCTTGATTCGATCTTAGAGGATATAGGAAATATTGATTGGATCATGGATACGATTGATTCAACACACAACATCATAAAATTTATATACAATCATGCAATGCTACTTAACTTAATGATACAATTCACAAGTGACAAGAGTTGGTGCATCCTACCATCTCACGCTTTTCCACTAGATTTATTTATCTTCAGTCTCTCTTGATTTCTATGTGGGACTTGCAAGCGATGTTCCTTTCACATGACTCGTTTGCTTTATCATTTAGCACTATACGAGAGATGAAAGCCACATTTAGGCTAGTTACATATCGGGAGCGATTTTGGGATGTGGTGAAGGAGGTGTGCACCATCATTGAACCTTTGGTAAAGGTTCTTTGGCTGGTTGATGGAGAAAATCCCACAATGGGATACCTATATGAGGCCATGGATAGGGCCAAAGAATCCATCCGTGCCTATTATGAGGAGAACATAGATTACAGGTTTGTGAGACAGCATATGATATATGGGGTGTGATTGATGCATGATGCAACCACACACTCCTTTCCCCCATTTATGTTGTAGGGTTATACCTCAACCCTGCATTCTCATACTCCTATAGAATTAGGTTTGATGGAGAGGTTATGGTTGGATTTCATGAGTGTGTCCATATGATGGTGCTTAGTGTAGTGGACTGTATAGTGCTTTTGCAAGAGTTAGAAGTCTATAAGAGGGCCATGGGATTATTTTGTTTTGAGATGGCTATTAATGACAGGACCAACATAATACCAAGTAAGCTTCACCTTGTTTCAAGTTTCAAGTTTCATTTTCTCTTTCTTTCTTTTAAATTTCATTGTCTTTTCTTATGTTTCTCTAATTTGTTGTAGAGACTTGGTGGGAGAACTACGGCTCCAAAGTACATATTCTACAAAATATTTCCATTAAGGTGTTGATCCATACATGTATCTCTTCTAGTTGTGAGCACAAATGGAGTGTTTTTGAAAAAGTACAAACTAAAAAATGGAATAGGTTGGAGAATTTCAAATTTTGTTATAAATTATTAAATTTTAATTTATAATTTTATGCCCATTTATCTTCTAATTTAAGTATTATAATTTTATAATTTTATGATTTATGATACTCCTGCAAGTTGGATACCCAACACCTTAATGATTTGGCCTACATCTACTACAATATCAGGTCATGGGGGAAGAAGATGAAGGAAAAAGTTGACATGAAGGTGATTTCAATGGATGGGATTTCCACTGCTACTACCTAGAGAGTGGAATGTGAGGATCATGTTATGGAGGAAGCCCCTTATTGGCTAGAGGATGATAATCATATTGAGCATGATATAGAGACTCTCAATGAGTATTTTTTAAGAGGATTTTCAATTTCACGCTAAGTCTAGGAGTGTTCTATTGTCAGAGCCATAGTTAGAGTGAGAGGGAGATAGAATTGACGGTAGAACTGGTATTTGTAGAGGACTTCATCAGAGTCTACCTTCTCTACCTTCTTCTTTTATAGGACATTAGTTTCAAGGACCTTCTTCAGTTTGTAAAGGACATAATTTCGTAGGGTCTTCTTCTAGAGGATGTCAGATTCTAGTATAAGGTTCATGAGCCTCAAGGAAACCTACTCCTAGTTCTATTGGAAGAGTAATTTCCATAACTATTACCTTTACCCTTATTTACTTGATTTAATTGTAGATGACTCATGAGTCATGATGACGATCATGAGATAAAATTTGCTTATATCTTTGATGAATAAGGATTCAGAACGCGATTCATTTTTTTATGTGTGATGTGTTAGTAGACATTGTATATATCATTTTTTCCCATATTCATGTGGCAATGTATTTATTTGATGTTATTGTTGCTTTAGATGTTTACAAATTTGAATATTTTTTGTATTTTTTTAATTTTGTTGATATATTGTCGATGTGTTCCCAAGATATTCCGAAACAATTTTCATAGACCCTACATATTATTTCACTAAGAGAATTCCTACAAGATTGCTTGCAATTATTTACTTATTTCTCTCCAACAAGATTTCTTCAATTAGGTTCCTATTGAGATGACTCATTTAATTATACCTATTAGGCCCAGATATCAGGTTAGGGTTGGGTTTTCTAACTCATTCTTCAATAACTCATTCTCTTCCCATAACTTGTAGGTATCAAACTAAAGAAATTGATAATTTGAGAAACCAAATTAAATTATAATGAAGGTCCTACAAAGGAATAGAACAATGTTTTATTGTCTATTTATTTATCACAACACTTGTTATTCATTCCCTTCAATACCTTGGATTTGAGCTTTGAAGCATCCCTTGATCTAACATGCTGATCTTATTGTATCTCACTACCTCATACTATGTCCTTTCCTCCCTTTACACAAGCTGAATGCCTCCATCTCAATTCCCCTTCCTCGAATTACATACATAGAGCCAATCTACTAATGTAGGACAAACATTCACTTTTAACAACATAGCTGGGATGAGGAAAAAATTGTCATGAGTAGTGTGAGGTAGTGTTATGGAAACACACAAATGGAGGAATGGGGGGTAGGGAGGTAAAGAAATAAACATGGTCTTTGTGAATTGGTCCCACTCCTTATTTTATGCTTAGAGAGCCCAACAACTTGTAAGGCAGAGGTATTCTATGACTCAACAACATAACTTAAGCAAACATCTTATTCAATTTTTAGAACTATTAGGTCCCTTAGTTACATCTAAAGGGATTTGAGTTTCCTTGGATGTTATTCTAAGTGACCGAAGAACTCTTCATTTGTACCCATTTAACTTGTTGAGTAGAATGAAACAAGAACATTAAGCTTTTCTTGAGCCACACACAACTCTTGATCTACTTACCTTAGTCTAGAGTTGAATCCAATATGTCTCTCTACTAAAGGTTTGCTATGTTGGTCACCCCCATGAATCTAAATACTGAATATGTATTTGTTGTCATTTCTTGATCCCTTCAGTCACAAGATCACTGTGATTGTTTTAGAATTAATGATATTGTAATCGTAAGACCTTTGCTAATCCACCTCCAACATAACTAAATTGTGCTCATAGGTGGACTTAAAGGTGCAATTAGCTACAAAGACTGACAACCAAGTAGTGTTTTGTTTTTCAGGTTTATTTTTATGGATCTTCTTAACCTTGTAGGTGGGGATTGCAGTGTTGGATAACACTTGGATGAGCGACCTTTCATAAAGGAATAAGAAGGCGGGGTAATTTCGTCCACCAATGTGCAAAAAGAAAATAATTATCCCACTCAATAAGTAAGTCCGTCTTTAATTAAGGTTAACAAAGCAACAAATGGGTATGGCCCAATTCGAAGGTGAAGCAAGGGTATAGGCCAATAAATGTTAAATCCTAATAAGATCAGTTCAGACTGGGTATGGGCCGCGTTATTTAGACCAATGATAACAAATAAAGATTATACAAAGAATCATAAAAATGGTACCAATCATAATGCCGGCTATGGATGATGCTTTTCTTCGCGAATAAGTTCCCGAGAAGAGGCCTGAGTTGCATGTGTGCCCTTACCTTCCCGATATATATCCGTTAAAGCAAAGATTCTTGAACTTAAGCCAGACAAAATGATAAGGTTTGAGAGACTCCAAAATATTCCTTAGTAGTGAAGATGCATTGAAAGGAAAATGTATTTACCATGATATATGTAGACTACATGTTGCATAATTCTAGTATTTTGAGATGTATGACAAGTGATATATGAGGCTAGGACAAAACAAAGAAGATAAGCTAGTGTGCATTGGAGCCGATGGCATTTCAATTTGGCATAATAACTATGAATAAACTTACGTAAGAATATATTAAATTCATTAATTATTGGGTTTTGCACACTATGTGTTTATTATGATAGTAATAATACAATAACCACATACCAGAGGTGTTTTTTTTTTTTTTTAATCTCATGAATGATGATTATTACAATGTAATAAAAAGACAAGTCTTTTGGTTATACCGAAGAGATGTACGTTAAGCTTTCCCATTACTAAAGCATTTCCAACTCATTAACGAATAATTCGTACGCATCAGGAATTACAAGCTTGGGCAATGGGTATGCTCAAGCACCCAGAAACCCTTACCTAACACGCGTAGGATAAAAGACAACTAAGAGCGCCTCGCTTTCTCTTACCTACCACGCGTAGGATAAAAGACAACTAAAAACACCCTGCTTTTTGGTTGCGTCTTTTTATAAACAGGTTAAAATCTTTTATGGAAATTGTTATTTCGACAATTGAAGTTATTAGTTTTAGATGGAGTAAGCTATCTACTCGACAATTTGCATC
The DNA here is from genome assembly GCA_001517045.1 of Pseudotsuga menziesii. NCBI lineage: Eukaryota > Viridiplantae > Streptophyta > Pinopsida > Pinales > Pinaceae > Pseudotsuga > Pseudotsuga menziesii. The sequence continues at coordinate 153,585 of LPNX010080131.1, forward strand.
GGCGCCTACCTGATGCCGTCAAGTGATAGCTTACTCCATTACTTTTCTTCTGTGAGACCGAAACCATACTTCTCTTCCGAAGTAGCGGAAAGTTTCTTTCAAAGATATACATTGCAGTTGTCTCTGGCTCTCTGCTTTTATCCTCTTGTGTAAACAAATAAACACCAATATTCTCAGCAGTATTGCTACTTTCATGAATAAAATTTTCTTCTAAAATTCAGCTATAGCACCTTAAATCAGTATCGCAAAAACTTCATTGTGTTCGCAATATGATGACATGAAAATGCAAGTCTGCAAGCACTCAAAAGAGAAACAAATAAATGAAAATGTGTGAAACCTCACAGGGAAGTTAATAATCTGGGAAGAGTATATTGCAAATAGATGTTCAGTTAAAAATGTTCCATAGCATTTCTTAGTTGAGCTCTCAATGGCTATATAAACTCACCTCAAAATTCAAGAGCTTCTGGATATCTTGAGTACCGAGAAACTGGCGTTCCCTCCATCCATACAAATTTCCATCTCCAGACATTCACGAAGATCATCAACACTGATGTCTTGTTGCTTGGCTGCCGTTGGTGAGATGAAATATTTAGCAGCATGAGTGGAACAATGTATCCATACCGATGGTTCACAACTTCCCTCTGAGTAGAAGCTGCTCTCCCCTTTGATTGAATAGCTTCTGTATATATTGTTGCGTCTCAGCGTCTTACTGCAACCGGGTTTGAGTGCTCGGCATATTGGTGTTTATTTTTCTATGCTCAGTAGCAATGCTATTGAGCATATTGGTGTTTATTTTTCTACACAAGAGGATGAAAGAAGAGAGATAGAGACAACTGTAATGTAGATCTTTGAAAGAAACTCTTTGTTACTTCTGAAGATCCGTTACTTCGAAAGAGAAATAAGGTTCGGGTCTCAAGGAAGAGAAGTAACGGAGTAAGCTATCACTCGATGGCATCAAGTGGACCCCACTGCAAATCGTCGAGTAATTAGCTTACTCCATTTTGGATTAAATTTTTTATTTTAAAACTATAGTGGACCCTGGTGCAAATCGCAGAGTAAATAGATTACTCTGTTTTGGATTAAATGTTTGATTTTAAAACTACATAAATGACTGAAATTACGATCTAAACACTCTATATTTCAACAATAATTATTCTGCCAAATTTAGACTAAAGTTTTGAGAAGTTTTGGTTAGCACTTACACTGCTCTTACCTACCATAGTTTAACACATAGTAGCATAATTCGAGTACGAACATGGATGCAAATTCGATTCGATACGGAAAAAATACGTAACAAAAAAATTTAGTACTGAATACCGAAGTAGGTTACTTATAAATTCAAAAACATGTATTTTTCAAATTCCAAAAAAATTAAAAATATACATCAATCATTAAAGATGTTCATGTATCATTGAATATTCATTAAAATCAACTTGAAACATATTTTAAATTTAAAATACAACATATCCTATACCATATAGGATGTCATCCTTTTAATTTCAACTTTTTAATAATATTATATAAAAAATATATATTAAACTTTTTCAAAATATATCAGATAAATTTTCGAAAATATATATAAAAACTTTTCAAATATATAAAAATATATAAATAAAAAAAATCATATGAAGTTTGAAGTTTTGAAAGGACCCAAGGACGCCGGACAGAGACGTGCACTCCAGGCGACCTGCAGCCAGACATGCAGATGTTGAACCAGAAAACTTAAAAGCTAACAGAATTTGAGCCGTATCCGTACATCGCCGAATATTCGACCGAATTCATTCGAAAATTCCCTACAGGAAAGCCCAATTCAAACGTATTATGCTACTAGGGTTTAGCATGCTAGATCCCACCTCTTGACCCAGCACTACCACTTCGATTTACCTTATAAACTTGAAGCAAAATGTGTTTTTTTCCAACACGATCTCGACTTAAAGCAAAGCTGCATTGCAGCTTCCCTCATTATTCGGAGTAAGGAATCATCCAATCACCATAGTGGAGTAGCTTTGTAAATTGGAAGATCATACCTATTCCATTTAATGCCACCAACTTCACGTTATTTTAGTAGCCCCTCCCCATCAAAATTATTGCTGTGCATGATGTTAATTTATTAAGTTTAAACACGCGTTCAAAAATAATGATGTTAATATGTTAAACAACGCCTTGTTTAAACACGCGTTCAAATATTTTTGAATGGCCCAAAAATAGGTGGGACTTTATTTCTTACCGTGTTCATATTGCTAACAACGAAAATAATAGAACGGTTATCAATAAATTCAAGAGACACATGTCTTGATTAGCATGCTAATTGGTGGCAATATTTTAAATGACACGCTGCCACAACACTGTCTTGTATCGATAATAAAAGGAGAGTGCCACCATAACCAGAACTAATTGCTTTCTAGTAGCAATGAGGAAACAACGGCCGCGATTGGGAGACCAGAAATCTGCCGATATCAAATTTTATCTGATCGATTCAGATGGAGCAGAGTATCGAGGAAATCCTGTTTATCTCCATTCTCAAGTTTTGAGAAAATCGGAGTTTTATAAAACCATGCTTTCTCATCGTTGGTCGTGTTCGGATGAACGGCCTCTTGAGCTCAAGGTAATAAGTTGTCACCGTTTCAAGCGTTACATAAAATGTATTGAGTTCATGTATTCTTCTCAAGCAAACAAAAGTTTTTGCTTCTGCAATGTGGATGAAGCTCTGGCTATTCTACCTATTGCTTCAGAATTGTTATTTTGCGATTGCATCAACGAATGCATGCGCTATTTGGATGCTGTTCGCTGGAATTCAGTGCAAGAAGCCCAACTTAGAGAACTGCTATCATCTCTGCAAATACATGCCTCCCCTGATATAGCTGCCAGACTTGGTATGAATCCATGCAACATGCCCAATTGTGAGCATTTAGAGATACTGGAAGAGTTTCTGCCAGAAATGTTATCCATGGTTTCTAATGGGATAGAAAACCTGCATGGTTTGCCTCGAAAAACAGTTGAGAAATATTGTGTAGACTTCTTTACAAAGCCAAATGTATCCTCCGGTATTGCACAGAAGTGCGAGTTTGCACTGTTGAAGGAGTTTACAGCCAACATGGGACGCATCAAATGCAATGATACAAGTAATATAAAAAATGCATTTTCTGCCCTGCTGTGGCTAGTGGATGTGATTCGCGGTTGTGATGGAAACTTGTTTGAAACGGTGATAAAAATATTTATTGAAGATATTGAATTTCGTACTGCACTATCAGTAAATCGTTTCTCATACAGCGTGGATAATATAAAAGATATATTGGATCTTTTGATTTGTCGGTTTTTAAAAGGTCTAAGTAATGGGGAGATAATTACTACTCCTTCATTTGGGTTTTCTTTTCTTTCCAATTGGGTCAAAACGATGGTGGAACTGGTTTCCTGTTTGGTATCTGAGCGCGGCAAATATGTAGAGATGTTGAGTGCATTGGAAAAGGGAGTGGTTGATTTAGCTGAAACGTTTCCACTGGTTAAGCAGAGATGTGTTTATATCCTTTGGAAAGAATTAGCTTTCAAAAAGCGTAACATCTACTACCCCCGCTGTACTGCTAACCATTTTGTATGATCTGATTATCAGCCGGCACTCACTGCCATCATGAAGGCTTTTGCTCGAGGTGATATCTCCATGTACATTTCTGTATTTAGACAGTTCTGTTTTGGTGTTTAATAACTATGTTTATGTTTTCATGCTTATATGCGAGTTTGGTAATCACTTTTGGTTATTGTTATCTTCGTAATCTTGATTTTTCTATGAATGAATATAGGCTTACAAAGACTCCTTTTTAAATGGAAAATTGTTGAATGGTGAACGTGAGGGCATTTGTGAATTATTCGAGATGGTAACGTGAAACTGTTCAGTGAGGTCGCTCGCTCGCTCGCAGTGTGTTGTTCTCTGGAAATTGGTCCTAATAATATGTACAGCCTTTTTACATTTCAAAATTGTCAAAATTTAGATCCCACACTTGTTTGCACACATTTACTGTTTCAAACATGATGGGTGGTTTACGTTACTGGTTCAAACCTTATGGGAGGGGTAGCTACACATTTACGCTACTGGTTCAAACCTTATGGGAGGGCTAGCTACACATTTACTGGTTCAAACCTGATGGGAGGTTTATTGGTTCAAACATTATGGGAACCTGATCAGAGGTTTATTGGTTCAAACATTATGGGAGGGGTAGTTGTGAACTTAGGCGAGGGGTAGGTCATTTACAGGTTCAAGGGATAGGTGTAAACTTATGGGAGGGATAAGCCCTATGCTTCATTTAAGCAAGCAAACTTAGGTTGACGATCGGAGTTGCCACTATTTTATATCTGTTTATACATTAACATTAAGGATGGTAGTTGCCACTATTTTATATCTGTTTAGTCCAACCGTAACATTAAGGATGGTAGTTGCCACTGTTCTATAGGGTGTTTCGTCTAACATTAATAGTCCAACATTAGCTTATAGGGCGTTTCGTCCAACATTAAAGCTAGCTCTGGTCCAGGTGAAATTAAGGATAGTAGTTGCCATTATTCTATAGGCTGTTTCGTCCAACATTAACGCTGACTCTGGTCCAGGTGAAAAATTCTGTATAGTAAAGCTGGCTCTTGTTTAAGTAAAAAATTGAAAAATTGTGTATAGTAAAGTTGGCTTTTGTTTAAGTAAAAAATTGAACGTTCAAGCCGTCCAACATTAAAGGCACTGGTCGAGGTGAAAAATGGTGAAAATTATGTAAGGTATAGATTGCTCTTGTTAAATTGAACTTTCAAGTACAAATTACCCGGAAAATTCTGTATAGTAAAGCTGGCTCTTGTTTAAGTAAAAAATTAAAAAATTGTGTACAGTAAAGTTGGCTTTTGTTTAAGTAAAATATTGAGCGTTCAAGTCGTCCAACGTTAAAGGCACAGGTCCAGGTGAAAACTTTCAAGTCGTCCAACATAAAAGGCACTGGTCCAGGTGAAAAATGGTGAAAATTATGTAAGGTAAAGCTTGCTCTTGTTAAATTGAACTTTCTATACAAATTCTGTATAGTGAAGCTAGCTCTTTTTTAAATAAAAAAATGAAAAATTGTGTATAGTAAATTTGGCTTTTGTTTAAGTAAAAAATTGAAAATTTGTGTATAGTAGAGTTGGCTTTTGTTTTGAACGTTCAAATAAAAAAATTGAAAACAAGTAAAAAATTGAAAATTTGTGTATAGTAGAGTTGGCTTTTGTTTTGAACGTTCAAATAAAAAAATTGAAAAATTGTGTAGAGTAAAGTAGGCTTTTGTTTAACTAGTCCAACATTAAAGGCACTAGTCGAGGTGAAAAATGGTAGTCCAACATTAAAGGCACTAGTCGAGGTGAAAAATGGTGAAAATTTATGTAAGGTAAAGCTTGCTCTTGTTAAATTGAACTTTCAAGTACAAATTCTGTGAACTTTCAAGTACAAATTCTGTGAATTCTGTATAGGGAAGCTGGCTCAATTGTTTAAATAAAAAATTGAAAAATTCTGTATAGTAAAGTTGGCTCTTTTTTAAGGCACTGGTCGGCAAAGCTTGCTCTTGTTAAATTGAACTTTCAAAGTACAAATTCTGTGAATTCTGTTTAGGGAAGCTGGCTCAATTGTTTAAAAAAAAAATTGAAAAATTCTGTATAGTAAAGTTGGCTCTTTTTTAAGGTTGAACTTTCAAAGTACAAATTCTGTGAATTCTGTTTAGGGAAGCTGGCTCAATTGTTTAAAAAAAAAATTGGAAAATTCTGTATAGTAAAGTTGGCTCTTTTTTAAGGCACTGGTCGCCGTGAAAAATTATGTAAGGCAAAGCTTGCTCTTGTTAAATTGGTTAAATCGGTCCAGGTGAAAAATTATGTAAGGTAAAGCTTGCTTTTGTTAAATTGAACTTTCAAGTACAATTGAACATTCCCAAAAAAGTAAAAATTTAAAAATATTGAACAAAAATTTTAAAAAATTGAACATTAAAAAATTGGACATTCGCAAAAAAATTAAAAAATTGAACGATCGCAGTTCGCATTTCCTAATGAAATTGGTAACAAAGCCAGTCACCAAACTGGCACTTAACAAAGTCACTTTGAACCTTCCGTCACCAAACCGGTACTTCTTGTATGCACCTAACAAAGTCACTTTGTAACCTACTGTCACCAAACCGGTACTTGTTGTATGCAGCAGAAGCTGAAAGTGCAAAATTCTAAAGTAAAAAAATTGAATCATTAAATCATTCTCATGCAACAACATTAGGAAGTTGCAAAATTCTCAAGTAAAAAAATTGAATCATTAAATCATTCTCATGCAACAACATTAGGGTATCCTAAACACCATAAAGCTTAAAAAAAAATTATAAAAAAAAAACATTTTCAAATAAACACCATAAAAGCTTAAAAAAATACATAAATAAATAAAAGCTTAAAAAAGTAAATAAATAAAAGCTTAAAGAAAACAAATAAAAAATAAAAGCTTAAAAAAGTAAATAAATAAAAGCTTAAAAAAAAACAAATAAATAAAAGCTTAAAAAAAAACATTTCGTCACTTCTATATCGAACACTAAATACTCGGATAAAATTGAAAAAGAAAAAACTCTCAATAGGGACGAGTCACGACTAAAAGCTAAAAAAATATGAATTAACAATAAACACCCACATAAAAGCTGAAAAAGCTATGAATTAAAATTTAACACTACACTCGGATAAAAGCAAAAAACCCCTCAATAGAGACGACTAAAAGCTAAAAGAAACTATGAATTAACAATAAACATCCACATAAAAGCTAAAAAAGCTAATTTTAGGAATCTGAATTATCTTTTTAAATTTAAGAAAAGGAAAAAAATACAGTTCTAAATAAACTAGATAAACCATATATTTATTTATTTACTTAAAGAAAGGAAAGTTAATTTAAAAAATATTAGTGAAAAGTTATTTAAGTTCTAAATAAACTAGATAAACCATATATTTATTTATTTACTTAAAGAAAGGAAAGTTAATTTAAAAAATATTAGTGAAAAGTTATTTAATTTAACTTACAGAAAGACAAACTAATTCAAAAGAAATGAAAAAAACTAAAATTTGCTAGTTCCAATAAAACTGGACAAACTACATCTTTATTTAATGGGAAGAAAGAAAAATTACTTTACTTTTAATAAATATTCTGTAAATAATATTATTGAAAAGAAGTTTGGAGAAAACTGAAGTTATTTATAAAAAAAAAGATAAAGAAAATTAGAACTTTTTATACCTGCCACAGCAGGTATATTGCAATCGGTTGCCTTTTGACCTTCTATTAGTTGCCCTTTGACCAAAAATTTAAAATCTGTTTTCTAAAGTTTAGCTTGGTTGCCTTTTGACCTTCTATTAGTTGCCCTTTGACCAAAAATTTAAAATCTGTTTTCTAAAGTTTAGCTTTGGAGTTTGAAACAAAATATTTTAAATTTTAATAAAAATATTTGCCTTTGCTATTTTGTCAATTTCTAATTGGCCAATCAGAGATGATGTCAGCCTTGGAGTTTGGTATCAGGTTTTCACTTGTCACATGACAACTATGACATCAGCATTTATTATATTTTATTATTATGTTATTCATAATTCAAACAGTGAGCGGATCCATGACTTCCGAGGACTGGTGGATTTGGCGTTCGATCTGACTGTGCTTTCCTACGAAGTCCTCCATGAAAACGGAAACCCAGCCACTGCAAAACGCATGAAAGAACCCTATTTCTTCAAGCAGAGGCGACAGTTACTCTTGAAGGCCGAGCATTTTCTTCTGTTCGCACTCAACTTCTATCTGGTTATCGAAACCGCATATAAACCCCTCGCTTGAGCCCTCAAAAAGTTCAATGTATTCCAATGGCATTAGAAGTTTGCACAGGTTTCTTGGAATTTTGTAAATGATGGATTAATGACCAAGGTATGTCTCCAGTTCAAACCCCTGCAAGTTGCTGGTGCGGCTTTCTATCTTTCACTTCAGCAATTCGTCTTGGAATTGACTTTGCAGAAATCTAGAGAAAGTCATCCCTCTCTACCAGTAAGTCACTATTTATACAGCGGAAAGATCTTTTTATTTGACTTTTAATACAGCGGAATGGTAATCCATTTTAGTTTCTGCGCAGACGTAATGAAGCTCTAATTCAGGAAATTAGTAAAGCTGTCCCTGGCTCAAATGATTTGAGCTTCAAAAGCCAATTCGCTCAACCCTTTGCAGTTCAAACCATGGCTTGTCTGTGGAAGCAGCATTGGTCTTACTGGCGAAATCCTCAATACAACAGCGTTCGATTCTTGTTCACACTTGCATGTGGTTTTGACCTCCGCATTAGAACTTTCAATTTCCAATCGAGCCGGCAAAATATTAGATAAAGTAAACAAGTGTTTAATGTATATATCATGTTTCAATATCCATTTTCTTGCGGATTGTTTGGGCAAAGTATGAGGTACCTGCCACTTAAAGTGGTCTGAAATGCTGCCTCCGTTTTCAAGCCACACGCAGGAGGAGACATTGCCAATGTATATTACAACAAACTCCAAGTCTCAAGATCTAGTCTCTACTAGTAACATAAATAACCATAACCAAGCTGCTCTCAATTCTGCCGTTTTCCCAATATCATGGCAACAGCTTCAGAACACTGAGTATCTGGTACTCAGTGACAGGGCCACAATGCTCAGTACTCCGTTGTTTGATCCCGATTCCCACCGAATTGCTGCAGTTCTGGACCAAATTTAGCACAACTTTGAGTTCATCTTGAGAATGGCAGGTTTAGTTAGTCGTTACTAATTTGTCATGGGTTTACAATATATTCCACAGATTGATTCTGAAATTCACACAAACTCGCAGCCGTGGTGGACTCAGATGTAATAAAATTACAGTTGTGATCATGTCCAATGTCCAAGTTAGAGCTGATTTAATTTTTAATCTGTTGATCTGTAAATAGGTGAGAGATACCAAAACGCAGACTGAAAAGAAAACCAACACATGTTATATATATATATATATATATATATATATATATATATAATACTTGCGGTCATGAAGCTAGTCGGCAACCCAGATCAGTGAGAAAATAATACGCGTGCATGCATTGTTCATATTGGGCTCCATTATTGTTTCAGAGAGATTGATTCTTCTTCTTCTTGAAGTTGAGAATAGCCTGATATCCACGACGAAGGTGCCGAGACGATGCATTCTTTACCATTTCGAAACGCCGGAGCTTCTTGGAAAACCGGCAGGGTCGACGATCGGCGTGGTATATGCAGCCGGTCTAGCAGAACGCTGGGAAGCTTGGCGAAACCAGGATCGTCTCTCGCATAATTATCCAATCCCGAATAATTTAACTGTCAGCTTCTCTGATCTGCCAAATTGCTTCCAAATGATCCATTACATTACGTATCAGACTCTGATGCCCAAATATAGATTTGCTAAATTTAGATAACGCTTTTGATCCCAATCCTGTATTGCCCCTCTACTTATATTTTTGATCAACCATCCCACAAATGTATTCAATTCTCAGTTTCGGAGAAACAAACAAACCAGAGAACCCAAAAGATTCAACAAAATCGCTGATGGATTATACACAGAAGAAGCCTACCAAAACCACCCATGAATTCCCCGAGGGCGTGAGAATAAGGGGGCGCATTGAAGACGGGTATGAGAAAATCCTCACGAAAGAGGCTCTGCAATTCGTGGCGGATCTGCAGAGAAAGTTTGGAGACTGTGTGAGTTATAACATGGCTTGCAGGAAGGAGCAGCAAGCCAGATACAATAAAGGTGAGCTCCCTGGATTCGATCCCTCGACCAAAGCCATCAGGGAAGGAGATTGGACTTGCGCTGCTACTCCTAAGGTGGTGGCTGATAGGAGAGTTGAAATCACTGGCCCTGTGGAGAGAAAGATGATCATTAATGCTCTTAATTCGGGGGCCTAAGTCTTCATGGTAAGTTACTTGATGCACTGCAAAATTTGTTCACAGTTCAATGGCTTCAATTGGTTTTATTTCAGAAAAATAATTGCAAATATATCTAAATTTAAAGATTATTTTATCATTAACTAAATAATTTTAAAAAAATGTTCTTAAATTAAATTAATTAAAAATGAACTAAACTTTATAAAATTATTATAATTATTAAAATAAATAAATAAAAATTAAATTTCAATTATTTTAATTTAAAAGTGTTTTTTACTTGTATTTTAAAGCGTGTAAAATTAAAACATATTTTTGATATTACTAACATGTATAAAATGATTATCATTTTAAATTTAAATTTTTCATTTTATTGTCCAAGTAGTAATGGATATTTTCATTGTAAATAGATGTTTCAATTTAAAAATGAAACCAAACTTATTTTAAATATTAAACTTTGTTTTATCTTTTAATTAAGTTTGAAAACAATTTTATATTTTATTTTAAGCTTAAAATATCAATTTTACAATTTAATTTGGAATTCATATTTTAATTTAAGTTAAAAAACAAATTTATATTTTACTTTACATTTAAAATATTAATTTTATAATTCACTTTA
>LPNX010080131.1:164435-178864 GCA_001517045.1 Pseudotsuga menziesii
ACACTCAGGTATCTTCAAAAACATGGAGCAAGACATGTCAGGTTTCTTTTGCTTTCAAACTACACATAAGTTACATTGTTAAAATGTTACATAATAATTTTAACTTTTAATTGTGTTTTACTATTACATTAAATTATTTCTAAGAGGCAGGTATAAGTAGCTTTGCTGCTAATTTCATTTACTATTTTATTGTTGGGTGCATAATGCTTATAAAAAATAGTTCTCCTGACTATGAAGGGCTATGTATGCCTTAAATCGCTTATGAGGCTATGGATGGTAGTGTCTAGTGTTAGGTGTTTCATGTCTACCAAAAATTTCTCATAAGACTACGAAGGGATACTTAAGGCCTAAATCACTCATGTAGTTGTAAATGACCATGAATGATGTCCGATGCTAATTTACTTTACATTGTTTCTTACATAAGTGGTAGGTACTAAGCAACTGCGTTGCTTATTCCACTTGTTTAATTATAAAAATTTCAATCAAATAAGACAAAAATAATAATTGAAGTTAATCTTTATTATTTAGATTTATATATCTAAAAAGAAGTTTGGAGAAAACTGAAGTTATTTTATATTTATTTATATATTTATAATAAGTTTACAAAAACATTTAATAAAAAGAAGTTTGGAGAAAAATGAAGTTATTTTATATTTATTTATATATTTATAATAAGTTTACAAAAACATTTAATAATGAAAATTAGAACTATTTTAATTATAAAAATTTAATCAAATAATTTGTTATAAAATAAATACAAAATAATAAATTCAAATAAGATTTTATTTTTATCTTTGTTTTCTCAAATAAAATTTTTGTTATAAAATAAATACAAAATAATACAAGATTTTTATTTTTATCTTTTTTTTTCTCAAATAAAATAAATATAAATAATACATTCAAATAAGATTTTTATTTTTATCTTTGTTTTCTCAAATAAAATAAATACAAAATAATACATTCAAATAAGATTTTTATTTTTATCTTTGTATTATTTTATATTTATTTTATTTGTTTATACAAAATAATACATTCAAATAGGATTTTTATTTTTATCTTTGTTTTCTTTTTCTTTGGAAGTGAAAGTAAGGATAGTCATCACTTACTATTATGAGAATTGTGAGTCACTTACTATTATGGATGTTTAATAAAATTTTCTCACTTGCAATTAGAACTATGTTAATTATAAAAATAAAATAAATAAATAGGATTTTTATTTTTATTTTTGTTTGAAAAGTGACAAAAATAAAGTGAAAGTGATGGAGAATGTGAGTTACTATTTTTCATGATTATTCAATAAAATTCTCTCACTTGAAATAACATACTAGTGCTTTATAAGGTTGCAAGGTATGAATTCTCTCCCCACCTGAACTTGTTCATTGGTGTAGGGAGACTAAAAAGCTAGCCACTAGCTTCCAGGATCTGTCATTCGCTCACATATATCGAGAGCACAACGATGCTGCTGACCGTCTTTCTAAAAAGGCACTTTCACTGCCCCAAGGAAAGGGCTGCGTCATGGAATATGTTGAGAATCTCCTGGTTTTTTCTGACTGTATTCAGTTCTTTTGAAGATGTCTTTGTGGCATTTCACACATGCTTTGCATGTTATGTTCTGGTGTTAAGGGTTTCTCCCTGATATTGTTATTGTATCATTCATGAAAGTGCATCTCTTTAGATCGCTGCTCAGATGGGTTATTGGCTCTCGATCCATGTGACTGAACTGACAGTCCTATTATCATGATGAGTCAGTTGTCTGATGGGTATCTCCTTGATATAATGTGCCATTCCTCCTAAAGTTTCTTTGGGTGGTTGTCACGGTCAGTCTATGCTGATGTTTGTTATAATGTCTTTTGATTCAAATGAATAACAAAGGCAGGTTTTTTCCTCTTGAAAAAAAAAAGGTATGAATTAGTGGTTTGCAGCCAATGGGGGTTCACTAGCAAGTTCACTCATATTGGGGTTTGAATACTCTTAAAAGTCTAAAAAATATATTGCCTTGTATTGTATTAAGGGGTCAAGAGGTTTTTTAAATTTGACATAGTGATATAAATATTAGCCTGGGTTATTTTATTTAGTTGGGTCAAAAAATAACATTCAAATTGTTGGATATATATATATATATTCTTCATATATTTGGAGGCAGCTCAAAGAGGCATGTTGAATACCTCATGGTTGAGTGCAAGCAACTGCATTACAAGAAAAATGAATTTTTAGCCTCACATAAAATCATTGTATATTAAAATAATAGGGCTGATGCACAATCATGGACTCCTTTAAAGACACTTTAGATGCCACATGATACTGGAATAAATGGGAAACTCTGACTTTAGGTGACAATTAGGGGTACTTCCCTAACTTATTTGAAGATGAAATAAAAAGATAAAAGATAGGTAATTGAATCAGATTTCATAATATATAACATTTATGCAGAGAAAATGTGTGTAAATGATTATAAAATTAGTTTCCATGAAGGTGGGTTTTCAAATTTTCAGCACATCTTAACATATATGTTTGTGCGGGTGCAACAATATATGAGGTAAATGATGTCCATTTGGGATAAAATCTTGCAGGCATATAAAGGAAATATGGGCATAGTGCAACACTATTTATTCAGAATTTTTCTTTAATTATTTATTATTATTATTAATTATTGAAGTCAGAAAAGCTTGAAATTAAAACCTTATGTCAAAGTGCAACACTTTAGGGACAAAAATTAATGAAATCCTTGATTTCTTAATATAAGATCGTAGAGCTTGATCTCGTCTAGTGCACCATATAGTTTTTTTGGGAAATGGTGATGGAAATCAAAAGTTATATAACAAACAATCGATGTATGTATTTTCGAAAACTGATGTGTGTCATTTAGAAAAATAATTATAAATAAATAAAACATAGTTTTGAAGGAAAAAATTACATATTCATAATCGTCATTTCGTACTCTACAATATTCTACATTTTCATAAAAAAATATTGTGTATGTCATATCAAAACATGCCATCTAAACTGAGCATATTGATAGAGTCCTAAAAGACAAGCAATAGCCCTGGTTGATTTGTCCTAGCCAATAGGTTTGGTATTCTGAAGCTGCTTCCAAACCTAATGCCAAACCTTAATCCCACCAATTATTTAAATTTTAAAATAATGCATATGCGATATAACGCATATGCGATACAGCTTATTCATATCGCATATGCGATATAATGCATATGTGATATGAATAAGCTATATCGCATATGCGTTATAGCCTATTCATATCGCATATGCGATATAACACATATGCAATGTAACACATATGCGATATGAATAAGCTATATCGCATATGCGATATATAGAATTATGTTCAGAGCTAATTTATGTGGCATGGCTTCTAGATTCACAATGTCACTAGCTACTTTGAAGTTGTATGGGTGGTGGGTTCCCACTATAGATTACTTCATGGAAGTTCTCTAATGTTTCTAGCATAATTGAACTAGGTAAATTCTAATGGTGCTATAGGTAAATTTTAACTAATTTGTTTTTGTCCTAACGCATCATTGTTCATCACCCTCATCCTCATCATCATCACCACCCTCATCCTCATCATTATCATCATCACCTTTATCCTCATCTTCATCATCATCATCATATAGTCATCCTCCTCCTCCTCCAACTCATCATCATCATTGTTCAACATCATCGTCATCACCATCACCCTCATCAGCTTCATCATCATCATCATCACCCTCATCCTCATTAGCTTCATCGTCACCCTCATCCTCATCCTCATCATCACCCTCATCCTCCTCCTCCTCCTCCTCATCATCATCATCCTTATCCTCATTAGCATCATCATGGTCATCATCGTCATCATCATCATCATCATCCTCATGCTCATGCTCATCATCATCATCATCACCCTCATCCTCATCAGCATTGTCATGGCCATCATCATCATCATCTTCATCATCACCCTCATCCTCATCCTCATCATCATCATCCTCATCCTCATCCTCATCATCCTCATCATCACCCTCATCCTCATCAGCTCATCATCACCCTCATCCTCATCAGCTTCATCATGGTCATCATCGTCATCATCATCATAATCACCGTCATCATCCTCATCCTCATCCTCATCATCATCATCATCACCCTCATCCTCATCATCATCATCATGGTCATCATCATCATCATCATCACCCTCATCTTCCTCCTCCTCATCATCATCCTCATCCTCATCCTCATCATCATCATCATCACCCTCATCATCATCAGCTTCATCATGGTCATCATCATCATCGTCAATCTCATCATCATCATCACCCTCATCCTCCTCCTCCTCATCATCACCCTCATCCTCATCATCATCATCATGGTCATCATCGTCATCATTATCATCATCATCATCATCATCACCCTCATCCTCATCGCCATCATCATCATCCTCATCCTCCTCCTCCTCCTCCTCATCATCACCCTCATCCGCATCAACTTCATCATGGTCATCGTCCTCATCATCATCATCACCCTCATCCTCCTCCTCCTCGTCATCACCCTCATCCTCATCCTCATCATCATCATCATCATCATCATCATGGTCATCATCATGATAACCCTCATCCTCATGGTCGTCATCATCATCATCATGGTCATCATTACCATCCTCCTCCTCATCATCATCACCCTCATCATCATCATCATAGTCATCATCCTCCTCATCATCACCATCATCCTCATCATCATCTTCATCATCACCCTCATCCTCATCATCATCATCGTTCATCACCCTCATCCTCACCACCACCATCATCTTCATCGATAGCCTCATCCTCATCATCCTCATCATATTCATCATCCTCCTCCTCATCACCATCATCCTCATCATCATCTTCATCGTCATCCTCATCATCATCATCACCCTCATCCTCATCATCATCAACCTCGATCCTCATCCTCATCGTTCATCACCCTCATCCTCATCATCATCATCATGGTCATCATCATCATCGTTGTCGTCATCATCATCATGGTCATCATCTTCATCGACACCCTCATCCTCAACATCATCAGCATCCTCATCATCATCATCATCATCATCATCATCATAATCCTCATCCTCATCATCATCATCATCATCACCCTCATCCTCATCATCATCATCATGGTCATCATCATCATCATCATCATCATCACCCTCATCCTCATCATCATCATCATAGTCATCATCCTCCTCATCATCACCATCATTGTTCACCATCATCTTTATCGTCACCCTCATCCTCATCATCGTCACCATCCTCGTCGTCATCATCATCATCATCACCATCCTCATCGTCGTCATCATCATCATCATCATCACCCTCATCCTCATCATCATCATCACCCTCCTCCTCCTCCTCCTCATCCTCACCCTCATCATCTTCAAAGACACCCTCATCCTCAACATCATCAACATCCTCATCCTCATCCTCATCATCATCATAATCCTCATCCTCATCCTCATCATCATCATCACCCTCATCCTCCTCATCATCATCATAGTCATCATCCTCCTCCTCATCACTATCATTGTTCACCATCATCTTCATCATCACCCTCATCGTCATCATCATCACCATCCTCGTCGTCGTCATCATCATCATCATCATCATCATCATCATCATCATCAACCTCGTCCTCATCCTCATCATCACCCTCATCCTCCTCCTCCTCCTCCTCCTCATCATCCTCATCCTCATCATCTTCATCGACACCCTCATCCTCAACATCATCAACATCCTCATCATCATCATCATCATCATCATCATAATCCTCATCCTCATCATCATCATCATCATCACCCTCATCATCATCGTCATGGTCATCATCATCATCATCATCACCCTCATCCTCATCATCATCATCATAGTCATCATCCTCCTCATCATCACCATCATTGTTCACCATCATCTTCATCATCACCATTATCCTCATCATCATCACCATCCTCGTCCTCATCATCATCATCATCACCATCCTTGTCATCATCATCATCATCATCATCCCTCATCCTCATCATCACCATCACCCTCATCCTCCTCCTCATCATCATCACCATCACCCTCATCCTCATCATCACCATCACCCTCATCCTCATCATCATCATCCTCCTCATCATCACCATCATTGTTCACCATCATCTTCATCGTCACCCTCATCCTCATCATCATCATCGTCATCGTCATCCCTCATCCTCATCATCACCATCATCCTCATCCTCATGATCATCATCATCATCATGGTCATCATTATCATCGTCATCATCATCATCATCCTCATCCTTATCATCATCCTCATCCTCATCATCATTGTTCATCAGCCTCATCCTCACTGCCATCATCAACACCCTCACCCTCATCCTCATCGACACCCTCACCCTCATACTCATCATCATCATGCTCATGGACACCCTCAATGGTCATCACCCTCATCGTCATCATATCTAGATAAATGTAAATTACACATTTTCATTGAGCACTAAATCGAATATGCGATATATCTCATATGTAATAAATCGCATATACGATATATTGGGAATGCGTTATGGAAAACATGTAAAACCCTGCCCGTTCATTAAAAAGATGGAATTCAATATCGCATATGCAATATATCGGAGGTGCGTTATATCACATATGCGATATATGTTTTGTAGAAAATGTAGGGTGCCGTCGTGTTGGCCACCTTTAACGTATCAAAAGACATAATTCGTCTGAACCCGTGCACAGAGAACTGTTTGACATGCAATTTTTTTATCATTACGTACATAATTCCATAGTTTTGTATAGGTTTGGGTGGATTTCAATGGGGAATGTACGTAATAGAGGAAGAAAGTCAGCAAGGAAGGTGCTTACACCGGAAGAAGCATAAAAAAAAAAAGAGGGAAGATTCAAGAAATCGTCGGCATTCATTACATGAGCAAATAGTTCCCATTCCCCCTCAAGAGATACCTGGCGTAGAGGCTAAGGAAGATAATGCAACATTAAAAGAAGCTGGTTATACGGAAGTTGATATTATTTATCCATTAGTAGATGGACAATCTTGTGAAGAGTTCAATAATTATGTTACTCCCAATGTAAATGTGACTCAGCAACAACCATGTTCGGTGGTTCAATCTCCTAATCAAAGTTGTGAGCCGGTAGTGGATGTAAACGTCACTCCAACATTTCAAACGACAAGAAATTTTGCATCAAAACGAAAGAGAACTCCTAAACGAATACAAGTGGACGAGAGCGGATTGACTTCCATGGAAGGTAAGGTGGCTAAATGCACTATCCTTCATCATTCTTCTCAAATAATGAAACAATATTTTGATAACAAATCCGAAGCCGGTAAATGCCAACTGTTTTTAGCTTTGCTTAAATCTAGAAACATGGCAACTGTTAGAAGAAATTTAGGCATAACAACAATGAAGAATATGGAATCAAGTAATCACATTGTTAAATCTCTTGCTGCTGCATTCACATCGATTGGTAAAAAAACTCGTTCAAAAGACTGTAATGTGGCTCCTCGTGTATTGGTTGAATTAATTGTATGTAGATCCACAAGACAACGTCATTTACTTAAATGCACATCACAAATTGTTCCTTTACATCCAAAGACACTTAAAAAATATTTAGTAAGAAGAGACAACCTTGATGTAGAGGGACAAATGGAAATATTATGGGCATTTATCAGTAGGTTGCCCCGCAAAGACATGAAGTTAGTCGAAGCAGTGAAGGGCCTAGTGCAAACGTTTTGGCATGATAACACTAGGCCTTCTTCTAACATGAAGGATGTGTTAAAACATTGTAGGGGTTCTCATCACACTGAACCTCATGTTAAGCATTATCTTGACATGACACAAACTCAACTGTTCGAGATGTTTAAAGTTGCCCACATAGAGCTAAGGCTCGGGCAAAGATCTTTTGAAAAATGAAAGCCTTGGTATGTTAGAACCAATACCATCCGGAACACTTGTGGTTGTAGATACCACATAGAGTTTGACCTATATTACCATACATTTGCACATATACGTAATTTTTTGCATCCTAACCATGTGCAGGAATGCTCAAGTACAATACCGCCAATGTCATCCAGAGATTTCATCCACAGCATCATGTGTTCGAGGCAAGATGGGCAGACACATTAATTAAAACAATGTGTAGACGGTTCTTGCAACAATTGTGGTGGGCTATCCTTATGGTCTGATTGCATCCATGAAAGTGAAGATCAAGCATTCGGGAATGCAATTGTTGAGAAGCAGAACTATCAGTATGAGACATATCAGCTAAACGATGGGAAAGAAAGCAGGAAGATTAAATTGGTGACTTCATAGGTAAATTCTTGAATATTGACAAATTAATATTCATGTACCAGGGGCAAGTATGTGATTTTATTCCAGAGTTTTGTGGAAAGATCCAACAGTACATTCAACATGTCGATATGGCATGGTGGCAAGATGAGCAATTCAGAATATGCCGGGACACCTTCCCTCTCGGAACAATACTATCAGTGGTTGACTTTGCGGAAAATTACACCGTACAACCACAAAATGAAATTCAAAGTCAATACTATCACTCAGAGCAGGTGAGCATAATGGTGCACATCACGTATCGACATGGGCAAGATAGCAGTGAAGAGAAACGTGTGATACTGAAAGAAAGTCACTTCTACATAAGTGACGACCAGACCCATGACATCCATTACGTGCAACATTACTTTAAATTATTCTATGATCACGTGATAGCTATGGATATACCATTTTATCGTCATTTCATTTGGTCAGATGGTTGTGCTGGACAGTTCAAGAATGCATGTGTATTTGAATGGTTGTGTTTGTTGCACATAAAATACAAGGTGCCACATGTATGGAACTACTTTGAAACTGGCCATGGAAAAGGAGAGCACAATGGTGCTAGTGCATGCATTAAAATTGCCCTTCGAAGGGAAGAGATGAAGTTTACAGGTGCTTGCCTTCAAGACATTGCATCTATAGTCCAATGGTGTGCATCTGTCATGGGAGAACAAGCAACAAGGAAACACTTAGTGCGAAGAATATTCTGGGAGGTTACAAATGTGGACCGATCACAAACACCTTGGGTGAACACAGTGCATGGAACTCGACCGTTTCATTCAATTAGAAGCTCAGACAACTTGACCCTACAAATTTGGACAAGATTGAAGGCTTGCTTTTGGAGTTCCTGTAGCATTGGTGAATGGGGTGATTGTGAGCATACTGATACCGTTGATACATGGGATTGAGTGACACTTGGCACCAATTTCAATGGGGGTAATGAAATAGACCATTTGGAAGATGATCAGACACATATTTCTAGAGACTATGATCACATATCGGATCTCATACAAGTAGCTACATGAGTAGTACCTAAATAAGAAAATGTATTTATGTATTGTTTACTCGACCTTTGTAGAATTTAATTTATGTAAAAATTAGAAATGCAAGACCTTATTTACAAAATGTATTGTTAACTCAACCTATTTTATTTCACAGGTCAAATATATGTAGTGGTTGTCCCAAAAAATAATGAATGGGGTTCTGACTATTGGTTGGCACATTGCTTAGAGGGGAAACAAACCCTTTTAGAACCTGTTACAGATGATGAAAATATTGAATTCCCAACCGGCTCGATGGTTATAAAAGGGGAGTACTTGACACTTGCAGCACAATAGAAAAGGAAGGGTGGGTATGTATATCATGATTATAGACCAGGAGCTATTGTATACCACTTCACCAACCTAGTAGTTGGTACAAACATCAAGCTCCACACACTTTCTCACAAAAATAGGTCACATGTACGATACTTGCTACCTCATATAGAGCACGAAATATTGATGGACACCATCGGCACCAGAGATGATCCAGATGGCCTACTTGTATGAGTGCATTGTCAGGTGCGTTATTTAACCTTTTTAAAAGTGAATTCTAAAGCACAATTTCCATTAATTAGCCTTACTATATTACCAATGTAATAAACCTGCGATTGACAGATACCATTCACATACATAATATTATTCAAAGGATACTGGACACTATAAACACGATCGTACAACCTCGGGTGAGTTATCTATAAACCATGTTTGCACATTTTCATTGGGTTCTCTTTTCTTTCTTATGATGTTACTAATGTCTAGACTTTCGTGTGCCTAGGATACAAACACCATCTAAGGCTCATTGGAGGCACCAAGAATAGTGTCTTTAGACACCACCAAATATAGCTCAAAAAATAACAAGCTCTCGAGCTGTTGAAATTTACATTTCTTGATGTTTTTAGTTTAATATATACATTTAATTACATTGCCATGTACAAATCAGAATCCAACTAGAGGCTTTCATACTTGCATGCACCAATTAGGGTCAAGACAAGGTATGAGATGGAACTAGAAACACATGAGATCACCAATACTAGGCTTTCATGAGTCACCAAGTTGCATGCTCCAACTAGGTTCAAGACAAGGTATGAGATGTCCAACTAGGGTTTGGTGAGCAATCATGCAAGTTAGGAGAGGGAACTAGAAACACATGATCACCAATACTTGCATGCACCAACTAGGCTTTCATGAGTCACCAATTTGCATGCTCCAATTAGGTTCAAGACAAGGTATGCTCGATGTCCAACTAGGGTCTTGAGACAAGGTATGAGATGTTCAACTAGGGTTTGGTGCATAATCATGCAAGTTATGAGATGTGCTTTATGAGACGGAACAAGGTATGAGATGTGCTTTTATTATGATTGTTAGTAGAATTGGTATGGAAAAAGAGAACTCAAAATCATCATAAAGTAATTATTTGTACATGGTCATATGGGGGATTTGGCTAGGGATGAACTTAGTTCTTAATTCTACTTGAGGAAAAAACCATTCTTTTGTTTAAGAATTAATCTCTTATTCAAGCATTTTTTCAAAAAATACACTAGAAACACATGCAAATCTAATTCTTTTCCCATGGTAGCCTACATATCAATTTAGTCATGGGTTTCCTTGATGGTGCATATCAAAGTGATCCGAATTTTGGTATCACGGGGCATCTTAATTTTCTTTGATATGCATGTCAGTAAGTATAAAGTTGGAACTACCATTGGAACTGGCAAAGTATGAGATGTCCAACTAGGGTTTGGTGAGCAATCATGCAAGTTAGGAGAGTGAACTACAAACACATGATCACCAATACTTGCATGCACCAACTAGGATTTCATGATTCACCAAGTTGCATTCTCCAACTAGGGTCAAGACAAGGTATGAGATGTCCAACTAGGGTTTGGTGAGCAATCATGCAAGTTAGGAGAGTCAACTACAAACATATGAGATCACCAATACTTGCATGCACCAACTAGGCTTTCATGAGTCACCAAGTTGTGCATGCTCCAATTAGGGTCAAGACAAGGTATGAGATGTCCAACTAGGGTTTGGTGAGCAATCATGCAAGTTAGGAGAGTCAACTGCAAACACATGATATCACCAATACTTGCATGCACCAACTAGGGTTTCATGAGTCACCAAGTTGTGCATGCTCCAATTAGGGTCAAGGCAAGCTATGAGATGTGCAAATAGGGTTTGGTGAGCAATCGTGCAAGTTAGGAGAGTGAACTACAAACACATGATCACCAATACTTGCATGCACCAACTAGGCTTTCATGAGTCACCAAGTTGCATGCTCCAACTAGGGTCAAGACAAGCTATGAGATGTCCAACTAGGGTTTGGTGAGCAATTATGCAAGTTAGGAGAGTCAACTACAAACACATGAGATCACCAATACTTGCATGCACCAACTAGGGTTTCAGGAGTCACCAAGTTGTGCATGCTCCAATTAGGGTCAAGACAAGCTATGAGATGTCCAACTAGGGTTTGGTGAGCAATCATGCAAGTTAGGAGAGTGAACTACAAACACATGATCACTAATCCTTGCATGCACCAACTAGGATTTCATGAGTCACCAAGTTGCATGCTCCAACTAGGGTCAAGACAAGGTCATAGATGTCCAACTAGGGTTTGGTGAGCAATCATGCAAGTTAGGCTCGAGTCAACTACAAACACATGAGATCACCAATACTTGCATGCACCAACTAGGGTTTCATGAGTCACCAAGTTGTGCATGATCCAATTAGGGTCAAGACAAGGTATGAGATGTCCAACTAGGGTTTGGTGAGCAATCATGCAAGTTAGGAGAGTCAACTACAAACACATGATATCACCAATAATTGCATGCACCAACTAGGGTTTCATGAGTCACCAAGTTGTGCATGCTCCAATTAGGGTCAAGACAAGCTATGAGATGGCCAACTAGGGTTTGGTGAGCAATCATGCAAGTTAGGAGAGTCAACTACAAACACATGAGATCACCAATACTTGCATGCACCAACTAGGGTTTCATGAGTCACCAAGTTGCGCATGCTCCAATTAGGGTCAAGACAAGCTATGAGATGTCCAACTAGGGTTTCATGAGTCACCAAGTTGCGCATGGTCCAATTAGGGTCAAGACAAGCTATGAGATGTCCAACTAGGGTTTGGTGAGCAATCATGCAAGTTAGGAGAGTGAACTACAAACACATGAGATCACCAATACTTGCATGCACCAACTAGGCTTTCATGAGTCACCAAGTTGTGCATGCTCCAATTAGGGTCAAGACAAGCTATGAGATGTCCAACTAGGGTTTGGTGACCAATCATGCAAGTTAGGAGAGTGAACTACAAACCCATGATCACTAATACTTGCATGCACCAACTAGGCTTTCATGAGTCACCAAGTTGCATGCTCCAACTAGGGTCAAGACAAGGTATGAGATGTCCAACTAGGGTTTGGTGAGCAATCATGCAAGTTAGGAGAGTCAACTACAAACACATGAGATCACTAATACTTGCATGCACCACCTAGGGTTTCATGAGTCACCAAGTTGTGCATGCTCCAATTAGGGTCAAGACAAGGTATGAGATGTCCAACTAGGGTTTGGTGTGTAATCATGCAAGTTATGAGATGTGCTTTATGAGACGGAACAAGGAATGAGATGTGCTTTTATTATGATTGTTAGTGGCATTGGTATGGAAAAAGAGAACTCAAAATCATCATAAAGTAATTATGTGTACATGTTCATATGGAGGATTTGGTTAGGGATGAACTTAGTTCTTAATTCTACTTGAGGAAAAAACCATTCTTTTGTTCAAGAATTAATCTCTTATTCAAGCATTGTCTCAAAAAGTACACTAAACACATGTACATCTAATTCTTTTCCCATGGTAGCTTACATATCAAAGTCATGGGTTTCCTTGATGGTGCATATCAAAGTGATCCAAATTTTAGTATCACAGGGCGTCTTATTTTTCTTTGATATATGCATGTCAGTAAGTATAAAGTTGGAACTGGCATTGGAACAAACAACTTTGGATAATTAATGGCCTCAATGCTCTTGATAAAATGTGCTTTCAATGGTGGTGTAAAAACTCTCTAGGTTTTTGTTGACTAGGATCTCACTATAAATTGGATGTTAAACAAGACCTAATTGTCAAATACTGCTACTATTTAGTAAATTTATTTTCAGCATGTTTTTGGGAACTAAACATTATTGTTGATTCTCTTCCTTAAGCAAGCCAAATTCTGGAAGATATGGAGTTAGAAGAGATAATTGAAGGGCCCTATTTGGTTTCTTCCTTGTGATTCAAATAAAGGTGACATGTAATATCATTGTATATATTTCACTATTTTGGTTGAGTTAGATAATCTTTTGGTTTATACAGTTTTTTGGATGTATACGACTATGTGTGTTTTTGGATATTTTCTATAATAATATTATTATTATTTTTGGACAATTTTTGAAATTGGGATTTTTCTCCCATATAGGACCAACATGGGAGAAATTTTTGGACAATTTTTTAAATTGGCACATTTGCAAAGATCATGTAGTATTTTGTTGTTTGTTATCTAGTGGGGTATTTTGATGAGATGGAATTAAAGGCCCGTGGTGGAACTAGGGTTACCAAGGTATGAGATGGAACTAGGGTTTGGTGAGCAATTTGCAAGTTAAGAGAGGGAACTAGAAACACATGAGATCACCAATACTTGCATGCACCAACTAGGCTTTCATGAACAACAATTTGCATGCTCCAACTAGGGTTACCAAGGTATGAGATGGAACTAGGGTTTAGTGAGCAATCATGCAAGTTAGGAGAGGGAACTAGAAACACATGAGATCACCAATACTTGCATGCACCAACTAGGCTTTCATGAACACAAATTTGCATGCACCAACTAGGTTTTCATGAACACAAATTTGCATGCACCAACTACGGTTTACTTCAACCAATTTAGGGTTTGTACGGTATATGATGTACATGTTAGTATGGTATTCAATGAACTCTAGTATCATAGGGTATTGTAGGGTATGATATGGTATATATTACACATGCATGCATGACTTAGTGT